>CM060254.1:49019322-49343523 GCA_030684275.1 Acipenser oxyrinchus oxyrinchus | reverse complement strand
CAAATAATAGACGAAACACAATCTTGAGGTGCATTAATTTATCTATCTGTTTTCTTTTATAATAGATTATCACTACCTTATGTACTTCTCCTGTTTAACTAGTGAAACATGTGCTTTAATGAGAGATTATATATATATATATATATATATATATATATATATATATTATATATATATATATATATATATACAGTACTGTGCAAAAGTTTTAGACAGGTGTGAAAAAATGCTGTAAAGTAAGAATGCTTTCAAAAATAGACATGTTAATAGATTATATTTAACAATTAACTAAATGCAAAGTGAGTGAACAGAAGAAAAATCTAAATCAAATCCATATTTGGTGTGACCACCCTTTGCCTTCAAAACAGCATCAATTCTCCTAGGTACACTTGCACAAAGTCAGGGATTTTGTAGGCATATACTCAGGTGTATGATTAAACAATTATACCAAACAGGTGCTAATGATCATCAATTCAATATGTAGGTTGAAACGCAATCATTAACTGAAACAGAAACAGCTGTGTAGGAGGAATAAAACTGGGTGAGGAACAGCCAAACTCAGCTAACAAGGTGAGGTTGCTGAAGACAGTTTACTTCAAAAGTCATACACCATGGCAAGACTGAGCACAGCAACAAGACACAAGGTAGTTATACTGCATCAGCAAGGTCTCTCCCAGGCAGAAATTTCAAGGCAGACAGGGGTTTCCAGATGTGCTGTCCAAGCTCTTTTGAAGAAGCACAAAGAAACGGGCAACGTTGAGGACCGTGAGACGCAGTGGTCGGCCAAGGAAACTTACTGCAGCAGATGAAAGACACATCATGCTTACTTCCTTCAAGCAATCGGAAGATGTCCAGCAGTGCCATCAGCTCAGAATTGGCAGAAAACAGTGGGACCCTGGTACACCCATCTACTATCCGGAGAAGTCTGGTCAGAAGTGGCCTTCATGGAAGACTTGTGGCCAAAAAGCCATACCTCCGACATGGAAACAAGGCCAAGCGACTCAACTATGCACGAAAACACAGGAACTGGGGTGCACAAAATGGCAGCAGGTGCTCTGGACTGATGAGTCAAAATTTGAAATATTTGGCTGTAGCAGAAGGCAGTTTGTTCGGCCAAGGGCTGGAGAGCGCATCACGAATGAGTGTCTGCGGTCAACAGTGAAGCATGGTGGAGGTTTCTTGCAAGTTTGGGGCTGCATTTCTGCAAATGGAGTTGGGGACTTGGCCAGAATTAATGGTCTCCTCAATGCTGAGAAGTACAGGCAGATACTTATCCATCATGCAATACCATCAGGGAGGCATCTGATTGGCCCCAAATTTATTCTGCAGCATGACAATGACCCCAAACATACAGCTTAAAGTCATTAAGAACTATCTTCAGCGTAAAGAAGAACAAGGAGTCCTGGAAGTGATGGTATGGCCCCCACAGAGCCCTGATCTCAACATCATCGAGTCTGTCTGGGATTACATGAAGAGACAGAAGCAACTGAGGCTGCCTAAATCCACAGAAGAACTGTGGTTAGTTCTCCAAGATGTTTGGGCCAACCTACCTGCCGAGTTCCTTCAAAAACTGTGTGCAAGTGTACCTAGAAGAATTGATGCTTGATGCTGTTTTGAAGGCAAAGGGTGTCACACCAAATATGGATTTGATAAGTTAATTGATAAATATAATCTATTAACATGTCTATTTTTGAAAGCATTCTTACTTTACAGCATTTTTTCACACCTGCCTAAAACTTTTGCAAAGTACTGTGTATATATATATATATATATATATATATATATATATATATACACACACACACACACACACACATATATATACATACATACATATATACACATGGCTAACTAATGTCACTGTTTAATAAAACGAACCCAGCATATATAACCTGATTAACTGTACAGAAACATAACCTGATTAACTGTACAAATGGCATAACAAATGCTTAGATGGCAGATATTGTTGCATTCTTGTAAAATTTAAGGATAAAACAAAATACATTGACAAGGAATTGCATTAGTTCCATTACTTAGTTGAGCACAAGGTGGTTTCAATAAATAATTTCTGATTAATGGCCTACTATGTGATAGTTTTTCAGTCTATTTAAAACAGTAGGTAGGTGTTTATTTTTTTATATATAATTATTAGTCGAATAAACAGTTACCGAATAAGAACCTTTTGCTACCTATTTTCCAGGCAGGTAGCAAATCCTCACTACTACCTTATAGTTAACTTCTAGTCCTGATATTCTATATTTTTTTGTTGCGACTTTCTGTTATGTGGAATCTAATAAACGAAAAGCGAAACGGTGAGTTTTTTTACCTTCATTTTACAACGCCATTTCCACGTTTGTTTTATTTGAAGTGTTTAAATTTCAGTTTTCTTTTGCTTGTTCAACTACAAAAAGGCACAAGTAAACCTTGTGTTATTAGTTTATGAAAACATATCCATGGACACTGTTTAATGTGAAGAAACGGCAATGGCAGGAATGAATGAATGAATAAATGAATAAATAAATAAATAAATAAAATGCATTGTCAACTTTATGTACCATTTATTTCGGGAATAAACAAAACAACGTTTAACTTGAACTGCTATTTGGCATCCTTTGTTTTGTAGTTAATTCACTGAGGTAAAGTAAGTCCTACACAGCTTATTCTTTACTCCTGGGATATTTTTCTATTTTAACGTGTTACATATTGTAACGTCTTGCTGTAAAATAAAGGCACACACACAGGGGCTACGGCCACACCTCCTGCATTGTATTTTTTTTTATTTTTTTTTCAGTTATAGCTAGGCTCTTGTAGTTTAAATTTTACCATTTTATTATAATCAAATACTTATATCAGAATCACTGGTTAATTGATTTAATCAGAAATGTCATTCCTACTGCTAATCACCAAATACAAAACATACTGGTGTATTGTGTGAATTATCTATACCTTCGCAGAGTGTCATATTTTATGCCGTCTCTGACCACCTCGCGAGTTGGTTTAGAGACGGCACTGAACCATCTTAACTCCTGTGTGAAAGGCTATGCCGGCACTGAAGCACTATAGTGGGCGTCAACATCCCACGTGACTGTATATCGGACGTGTTGGGAATAAGTTAAGGAATAAGTTAAGGAATTGTTAACTTTACGGGCTGACGAGGAGGTGAACTCACAAATAGAAGGGACGGTGCGTGATGCTGTAATTTATGGGTGAATTGCTGTTGCCAGGAAAACAATCTGTTGGCTGACAGGTTTAAAATTTGTACTCACATGATTCCTTTGGCTGTGTGAGATGATTATGATGGTATTACACCGGCATAGATTGCGCAATTTCGTGCTGTGTGAATGGGTATTTTAAAGAATTTTTTTAACATCTCCAAAACAGCTCAGTAGCGGCATTTGTGTGTGAAAGTGGCTTAAGAGGTTTTCGCTTAAGTGTAAACTGTTTTTGTGTATCTTTTTAAAATTATTACTTCCTGCTATTGAGAACCTGAGCTTTTTACATCCACAGACTGCTGGTTCACGAAGTCAGCAAATATTAGTATCTGACCTGTGATATCGTTGCATTCATTTGAAAGTCTTTGCCAAGTCAACACATGAATATAGCTGTGTCATGACTTCTAGGAGTATTACAAAATACCAAAAGTTACACCTTCAATGGCTACTCTGTTCAACTATGGATATAGAGGCTTCCAAAGAACAAGTATGCTCTTAGCAATACAAAGCAAAAAAACTAACAAAAAATACAAAACCCTGCATATAACCTACTTCAAAGTTCTATTAGTTTCAATCACTGCTTCAAACTGATCATTAATTTAGATCTGGTCAAGCCCTGTTAAAATGATGCCCCTTTTCTTTGTGCAGCAGTGTTGAATTTTGATTTGTAATGTAAAGTTAATTTGATAAGACTATAATGTCTAGTTCATTCAAATAAATAGTGTTGCCCATACTGAACTAAGAGAACATACTTTTACCAAACAGAAGAGCCTAGAACATGGACACATTTTTCTAATCATACCTTAACTGAATGTGTTGTTTCAATAATAAACTGTAATAAAAGAATGATAAAAATGTACCTTTGAGGAGTCCAGAATTGTCAATGGGACCTGGATACACATTCTGGTCTCCCATCTGGTATTTGTCCCAATTGTCAAAACCAACATATTTTTTCCACTGTTTGAACCAGCGGCTATCAGCCAAATACCTGGAATACACAAATAAATAAATACATAATTAAAACAGGAAAAATATTTATATTAAGAGACTTACTGAGATTATGCATTTTACTGTAGGAGAGGGATGTCTTTAAGACGAACTTTAAAAAAAAAAGTTTGCCAAGAGAGGGAATTAAGTCAGGCTATACAGTATATCTGGTATTTTAACTTTGCCAAGAACATGGCTGAATACCCTTATTCAACAGTTCACTACCACCATGATGACTAACAGTAACCCTGAAGAAAGCTTGCCTCATACTGACCAGCTGATTCAGAAATCAACACTGCAGAAATTATTTTTTTCAGCATTGCAGAGCTGTAGTTTATTGTAATAGACATTTAAAAAAGAAACCAAAACTGTCCAATGTACTGTCCACCCAGTTACAAACTAGCATCCCGTTTTTATAGGGCACAGAGACCCTTTCCAGGTGAAATTCCACAGACTTACAAAAACTGTAAGTAGGTCAATAACGCAAAGTTCAACATTATCACTTCAATTACGGGAATCAACCAAGGAGAAGAGACTGGCTTTAGCCTACAGTACAGTACCTTCAGAGTATTCAGTTCTGACATTTAGTAAACGTATTTGAAATGGTCATTTGAAAGAAAAACGCGATATACTGTATGGATCAATCAAAAGGGTATATATATACAAAAAAAACGGTTTAATGGCAGAAAAAAATATATTTAAAACTGAATATAATGAATTGTGTTAACTACCTTATATATATATACAAAAAAAAACGGTTTAATGGCAGAAAAAAATATATTTAAAACTGAATATAATGAATTGTGTTAACTACCTAAACAGTACTTCCATTCCTTAATCAAAACCTTTAAGTTGGCAGACTTATAACCTTGAATTCGTGCAAATAAGAAAATAAAACCGCACAGAAATGATTTCACTTTGTATACTGCTGGTGATGTCCTGTGTTTGATGGAAAAATACAACATTACAGTAGCAATGACTGTACTGTTGCACATGACATCTCGTTCTTTGACCACAAACACATTAAATTGAAAGGAGGAAGTATAATGTCAGTGCTTTTACAGTAGCCATGTTTTGCTTTACTGCCCTACTGTATTTATCATCATCAGCGAGCGAGCGAGCGACAAGTGTAGATCTGATATTGAACTTAAGTATTTGACAGGTGTTTCATCAGCATTCCTATCCTAACCACTCTAAGGGAACTAGCAGATATAACAAGACCTCACTTATTTTAAAACTTCCGTCCATAATACAACACCAAACAAGTAAATACATTTATTGCTCGTAAAAAAAATGAAATACATTATAATTCTTAAAATAGTAAATGACAAATCTTTTTCAGCCTCAAGTGTTCCATTGAAACCAGCCCCTTCTGAGCTAGCTTGTCTCAGGAATGTCTCACTCAACACTGGAACACCGCGGTCCGGCTATCCTTGTTTCCCCCGGTATCCATTCGTGACATACCCCAAGACAGCTTGATTTCAACCCGCACTAATCTCAAGTCATCCATCACCAACTTACCACGTCTCTCCCTTCCGTAGCTGTGTTTTTAACAGCGCCGCGATCTCCGCTCGTTGAGTTTCCAGATCAGCCGCTCCTCCCTCCGCCATCTTCCCCAATCAGGGCCCGCAGCATTGTGGGAACGGAGCGTCACTAACTTTGCGAAGGGATTCCGGAAAGCTGCTGAGGGAGGCAAGAGAAGCTCTGGGACTCAGCAGACATGCAAAAGGGAAACTCATGACACCTAGTGTAAGGAAAAACGAACTACTGGTTGTATTAGTATCGGAACACAACTAACAGTATTTTTGCATTACTGTCAAGCGAGTTTAAGTTTGTTTATAGTGTGAGGCACTGGTGGCGTTATACAAGTGCAACCCTATAGATCCATTAACAGACTCATTGTTGCATATTTAAATCTGAATTACACTCAAGGTCTGGAATTTCTATTGAATTCCACTTGCCTGCCATGTATTTAATTAGAACCAGAAGAGAAGATGCAGAACCCATAGTTAAAGCGCCTTAAACGGACTTATCAAAAGGACAAAAAGGAAAAAAAAGAAAAAAACAGTGCAAGTCATTGCATTAGAGCCACCTAGAATGCTTGCAAGGTACTGAAAAAAAGAAAAGGAAATTCAATCTGAAGCTGTATGCTCTTTAAGAAGAAAAACTATAACATAATTTGTCAGGCAACTTTGTGTCTATAAATGAATGCCATACTTACAGGTGTGTCCTGTTATGAATAAGAGTAACTCATATTTTTTTCAGATATATATTTTTACTTACAGTTTACAGTTCCCAGGCCATGGATTAGAAACGAGGTTTCCCTCTGTTATTGCACGTCATGCTCCTAACATTCATTACTGTTTTCTCTGGTATTTCTTCAGTTGTAATCATGTGAGAATGTGACCATTGAACTCTGCCAGACCCACTTACTCTAGGTGTATATAGACAAAGAGTAGGTTACAAAAATAATAAATAAATAAATAAATACATAAATAAATAAAACATCTGTGAAAGATTGCTGATGTTTTTGGCATTTTATAGTATTAGGATTAAATAATTGAACACAGTTGTCATAGTTTTTGTTATTTGGGTCTATTTAAAAGCTGCTATCATGCATCATAATAAAAATATATTCCTAGGGAGAATGGTCTTTACAGTGCAGCATCTTTTTCTACAGTATTTAGTGACAGTGGTAACTATAGAGTCCATGGTCATCAACATACTGCAGTAAAAATTTAAGTAAAAAAAGAGGTCTGGTTGATACAGAAAACTTGGAGATGAGCAATCCAAATATGATTGCAACCTCTTTGAATTCCCATGTAATAACAAGGCCTGTATTATTTATCTGCTCTGCTTTTTTGTTTTTTTTTAATTTATGGAAGAAGATCATAACTCAATGCTCGGGTCATTAGAGCACAATTCTGCACATCTCACCATTATCATTATCTGTCCCATCCTGCAACCTTATTCTATTACCACTGTTGTCTGCTCCAACATTTGTTTTCATGTCACCCATAATAACCAGCGCATTATGTCTCTGTATCTTTGGACTCACACTCTGCTGCATTGTCATAGAATGTGTTCATGTTCTTTTTCTGCTTTATGTATTGATACACACAGCTTTATTATTACAAGGCTTTGACTGTGGGTGCCAGGGTTATTTATAATAGCTACCGTATTTCCTTACTGTGCAACTCCCTTCTGAAGCCTACGGATTCAGGATCTATAATACTGTATATTATTAGTCCTTATTATTAAATAAAACAAAACAAGATCAAATGTGACTGAAAAGTTGTTGAATCATTCCTTGTCAAGTCAGTCAGTGACCATCCCAGATTTAAAAATCTATATAGTAAGTACACTTTTATTAAAAATCAATTCAATTACTTTTTGAATAATGGCAAGTGTAAGGGGGCTTGTCACCAAAATAACATCCTTCATAACACTTCAGAGTGAAGACGTGCAGCGCCTCAGTTTGGCTCTTGGGGGCGACATTGTACAGCATTTGACTTCTCTAGCTGCTATTAAATCGCAGATTCCCTTAGGATCTATTTCACACTCTTTGTAGTGTTGACACTGGTATAATGTTCCGTGGGAGGATAAGAAAGCAGCACGAGCTGATAATCCTGTATTTAAAATGTGATTACAGTAAAGCTTGGCACTGTGCTGAATGAATTTAGTTGTCCACTGGGTATTCGTAAAGTTACAACGAAATGAAAATGTTTAATAATACAATTTCCAACAATACCGACTACAGTATGTTGCCCATATGTGGAATAAATCAAATAAAAAGCAATGTGGGCTACGGGGGGGGGGTTGGAGTATTTACACTGTTTCCATAATGAATATTTATAGGTTATTTTAAGTATTTTGTATTTACCTTGAGTCAATGCAATGGATTATTTGTTACTATTTAGAAATGCTGTTTTTGTTTATCCAAGCACTGTAGCTGTTTTCTGCGCATTTGTGTGTAATAGAGTTACAATTCAAACCACGATCTGCATGAGCCTGGTGGTTAATCTTTATGATACTCTTGACAGAGGAAACAGTGGAAGGTCTAGCAGCAGTACCGTGGTACAATATTATCTATTAATTGGACTGTAGCGCACATCACAAACAGTGTGCTGCCAGAGGCTGGAAGCTGCAATGAAGTGCACGAGGACTGGATGGCTTAGTCTCCTGTGAAACACGGAGGAGAAAGGACTGTCTCCACCAGCCAGCCACAGTGTACAGTCGGATTTACTTAAAACACATGTTACTTTCAATAGTCACCTGACATACTGCGAGGGTCCACATTTGTCGCTAAGTTTTTAGCAGTGCGTATATGCTGACCGCCTGGAGGTAAATCTACTCGTCCAATTATATTTCTCTGGGGAAGAAGGTGGGAAAAGGAAATCCTGAAATGTGAAAACCAAACAAATCAGGGATAAAATGAGCTAGGTGATTGATGCAGGGACCTCTTGTAATTAGTTCCAGCGCTACAGAAG
Organism: Acipenser oxyrinchus oxyrinchus; assembly: GCA_030684275.1. Taxonomy (NCBI): domain Eukaryota; kingdom Metazoa; phylum Chordata; class Actinopteri; order Acipenseriformes; family Acipenseridae; genus Acipenser; species Acipenser oxyrinchus. The sequence continues at coordinate 49,334,834 of CM060254.1, read as the reverse complement.
AAGACTTGATTCCAAGAATCTGGAAGGGTTGTTGCACAGTGCTGCTGCTGACTTCTTATTCCACTGCAAACTGTAATTGGTTCCAAACCTGGATAAAGCGTTGTGGATTGAACTGAGACCTCGTTAGATTTGGGCTGTGAAACAGCTGTATCTGCAGATTTTACATCTGGCTGGGAAGATTGTGAAGACTTGGCTTTAAGAATGCAAAGGGATTAAGAATGGTCTTTTTGTAACCTGAAGGAGGTTGATAGGTGTATTAAGGAAGCGGAGCAGCAGGTAGGTAGTAAAAGTGATTGATACCTGGGATTTACAGTTTATTTGTCATGCGGCTATTTATTTATTTAATCTATCTATGCCTTTACATTATCTCTGACTATACCTGGCTAAATGCAAATAGCTAAGCGGCTGACATTCGTTTAAGAATATTGCGCAATTAAAATATATCCTGAGATGTGAAAATAACTAATATGTGATTAACTCTAAATACAATTAAATTAGGGACTTGGGAGTAATTTATGGAATGTGGAATATTGTAGCCTACCGGTAACAATTAAAAAGCAACGATAAGAAATTATATAAAGTTCTGATACGCAAAGACGTATAGTTTAGTGCTGTGGTGTGCGACTGTCCTGACACTTTAAAAGAGACATCTGATTAAGGCCTGACGAGTTTTAATTTTAGACACCACTGAAATCAATTTCAGTTTGTAAGTGTATTGGAATCTCGGTGGCAGTCTCAGTGCAGCACCGGATCAATGCTGCGTGTCAAGTTGCTTCTTTTAATTCTTCTCAATCTGTCTACTTTAGTAGTATTATTTAATCCCACATCAGATGTGGGTGCTGACAATGTATTTGAAATAGTATTGATTTATGTAAGAGAATTAAAGCCCAGTCAACACAGGCTCGCCATAAATAGGTAAATCTAACTATAAAACGGCTACAGTAACTGACCTCTGTGATGTTCAGTACCCGTATTGTTAAAACGAAGTCGATAGTGCATATCGAAATATTCATTATGTTTATCTTCATTTATTATTATATTTCAACAATACACCTTTTGTGTCTCGGTTACATTGACTATTCGTCGTTGTGTTCCTTCAAGTTGTTCAGCTATAGAAACGTACAGGTTGCACAATACAATACAATACTGTGTAGCTAATGTGCCGACTCCAAAGTTATAATATATGAAACACAATGATGATTTGTGCTTTAATAATCAGCATTTTAGAGCAAACAGCTTCATTTATTTGGTGAAAAAAACTTTCTGTTTTTTTTTCACCACCCAAATCCCCGTTTCTGTTCCCTGAGCAATAGGCTGTACTTAATAACTATTTGTACAGACTACCGATGCAATGCATAGTGTATACCCACACCATTTATTTTCTATTGTTACAATTACTACTACTACTACTACTACTACTACTACTACTACTACTACGACTACTACTACTACTACTACTACTACTACTACTACTACTAATAATAATAATAATAATAATAATAATAATAATAATAATAATAATAATAATAAGACAACTCGTTTTTTAGTAACCATTTCCAGTACTTGCTGCTTAAAATACTGTCGATTGAAAGATCATTGTTATCTGTTTACCAGTACCTCATCAAGCAGAGCCAGTTCAGTACGGACATGCTGGTGGTATTTTTGTTATTCAGTTGTTTGGTGCTTCATCTCAATTTGTATTTTAAATTAATACTGGCGAACACCTGTCAGGCTGTGAAAATGCAGAGGCACACTATCTGAACTGACATGTCCTTAATGCCCATGAACAGGACTACTTGCAGCTTGCAGAATCATTAGGAGGATGACACAGTTTTCCACATTTTAAGCTCTTTGCACGTACAGTACATCAAAGTTGAGTTCAACATGCACAAAAATACCACTTACATTAGGTTGCATTCTGCAACAAAATCCACAAATGAAAAAATAAACCAAACAACCCTGAAACAGTTATACAATAAAAAAAGAAGTGAGCTGTCAAATATTTTTTCATTACCTAAACACTAATATGTTTTTATTTTGATCCTCCATAATTTGTCTAATTAGACTTGTATGCAGTTAATTATTTTGTTTAATGAAAACCTGGAATTACTTAAATTGCTGTGCAAGGGAGTTGTTTCAACCCCAATTTGCAAACTTTTAATTTTAAAAAAGTTAAACAAAAAACTAAAAAAATTACAATTGAAAGAAACTGAAGTAGCCTACTGTGTTACAAAAAATACTTCAAGTTTTTTTTTTTTAACCCAGTATATAAAAGCATGTTTTTGCTAGAACAAATTGCACTACCTTGACAAGCTTCAGTTATGGTCTGGGGATATGCGTCAGAACCCACTGCTGTCAATGTGACAATGTGCGACATGCTTATTTATAAACCAAGGTTGTTCAACAGATTATGATTTCATCTATAGGCTTATGTTTGTAGTCATAATCTGTTTTAAAGACAGATATAGAAATATATCATAGAAAGTTGTGATGCCTATTTAATTAGTGGTCAAAAATCTTGTATTTTATAGAGCTGTTGATATTATGAAAACAACTTCAGTATTGAAACCTCCTATGTGTTTTTCTTTTTTCTTTTTTTTACTTGGAATACTGGTGACTAAACATATTATTATAAGTTTAACAAGAGAGAAGTGAAGCTTGTTTTCATTGTTTGTTTAATTTTGTTTGTTTGCTTTAACAAAGTTTACCATTTTAAGAAAGGGCCTACAAAACCGAGTTATAATTGTTAACATACTGTAACTACAATGTTGACATTATAATGTATATGGGTGTTTAGCACAGGGCTTGTGGCCATATTCACAAAGCACTTACCACCGTGCAACTTTTAAACAGATTGGAGTGACGTGACCGTCCTGCATTATTGAATGCTAACATATTTTAATGGCTGCGTATCTGAAGATCAATATTAGTCCTTAACGCTTCCATGCAAAGTGTCAGGCAGTGTAGGCTTTGAGAGAACCACCATTCCTATCCCTTTGGATGACATTTATACAGGTGGAAATCCTCAAACAGACTTTTCTTAAATATTTACTTACATCTTATTCAAAGAAAATATGTACCAGTGTGAGAAATGAGTGGAGTATAACAAAACTGGGTTTCAAATATCTAAATAACGGCAGCACTTGTTTGCTGTTGTAAAATGTTTTTGATTTTTAGTTGTTTCCACTGTGTTTTTATTGTGTTTAGTGATGTTAATAAGATGGCTAAAACCAATCTCCCCTGGGGGAAACACCAGTATTTACCTTCAGCGCCAGTATGCGGACCAACACTGTAGATCATTAAGTGACCCCCAAGTCTCTGATTGCCAATATTTTACCAACATTTAGATACATTCTATGGAAAACAGTCACAAAACAGCACAAGTGAAACATAATCACCATGATCTTCCGTGAAATCTGTTAATATTTTAATTAGGAGCCTCTAGTAGTCATTTCTTGTGGCAGAACTCATCAGAATCAATTACGTGAATGCTGTATATTCTCACCAGTGTTGCATTACAATTATATTTGTAAACTACCAATTAGTTATGCGTTTCTTCCATTTATTTTGAGCTAAAGTCATAATAACTATCATATATATATATATATATATATATATATATATATATATATATATATATATATATATATATATATATATATATAAAAAAACACATTGCATTAGTAGGTGACACAGATTATCTCAATTCCTAAAAAAAAAAAAAAAAAACCAGCAACCATTAGCATACTATTTAAATCCATGCATCAGGGCCAGTATTACATTTTCCATTTTTTTTCAATGAAGCTCCTCAGATATTATTGAGATTTACCTCAGTGAATTGTGTAGTCTTTCTGTTGAGTTTATATTTACATATTAAACAATAAAATTTATATGAACTACTAAGCCTGTACATGATAATATTAACAGCAGACAATAACTCTGCACATATAAATACATACAAACCCTTTCAGAGATGTTGAGCTTTGAACAGAAACAAATACATGTGTGCAGAACATCACCTGGACACGCTTGTTAGTGATAATGCAGTCCAGTCTTCCTTTATAGCCTTAGTCACAAAGATGAATTACTGGAAATAACAAGGAAACGATTACAAAATGCCACTGGTTTCATGAACGGTTTCATGAGTATGAACCCGTATTGTTCTAAAAAGAATAGGATTCCTCACAATTACCTGCTTTTTTTAATAAATAAAGATCTATACCCTTTCTAGACTATTTGTTGCTTTGTTTGGATAGCCGGGAAAGGTTGGAGAGCAATCATATAATTAATCAAAACAGACTTTTAAAAAAACAATGATTAATGAGTTAAAGCTTTGTGAACCTGGCTCGTAATGTTCTGTAATATCCTTATTAGCATATATAAATCATATGGTTCATTCATATTTAATTGAGAGTAACAATGCAGAAAACTGACAACTAAACTGTAACATTCTATACAAATGATTTAACCACAGAAGGATTAAGTAATAGAATAATTATTATTATTATATTCCATTCATTTTCATCAGACATTTCAAAGATTGTAATCCATATGATTTGTTATTATTATTATTATTATTATTATTATTATTATTATTATTATTATTATTATTATTGATTTTTTTTAAAGTGTTTGAGGATGATTAAATCTTGTGAATATAAAGGAAATCGAGAAACACATTTTTCTGTTTTCACTGTATGAAATGCAGGATGCTCACACGAGTGAATGGGAAGGTGATGCAGTTCTTGAAGGAGATTAAATCAAACCAAGCACACTGTGCCCAGAAGTAAAGAAGGAGATTTTTACAGGTCGGAATCTGTCATGTCTGAGTTTGAAAATGTTAACAGATTCTCCCGTGAATAGAAAATGACACAGGTGAATTTTTTTACCTATGCACTACTTGCCTTGTTGGAAAAAGTGTTCCAGTACAGTACAGTATATCAATAACTCCATTTGGGAAATGTCTGTTTTGCTTTCCGTTCTGAGCTATAAAATAGCTTGAAGATGAAATAAAAGTATTACAGTTGGTAAAAACCTTTTAGAATCTAGATTAAGATATTAAATAATTTTGGTATTTAAAAAATAGTTCTTTGTTATTTATACTGGAGATAACAAGCAAGGTTGTAATGTTATATAAAGCTTATGTTTTATATGCGATTGGCATTTTGTTTCCTTTTTGCAATGTCAAGTTGACGCTATAATACTCATTCACTTAAAGCTCACAAGAAAGGACACAGTGGTGGTAATTAACAATCGTAGATAAAAGCAAAGCTCTGATGCAGTTCCATAGCAATGCACTACATTAAACAACACAGGGCTCAAGAGCTCACCATAGAGGTGTCGGTATAAAACTGAGTTCAGGCTGAATTCTATCTCAACATTACAACTCACTCAGATCCAGGTTAGTAGGACTGGATTGAGGTAGAATTCTATTAAAGCAGTTTAACAAGCTGAGACCCCGAATAGAGCTAAGATTAAGTTTAGGGGAATTCTATTAGAATGGCATAACTCACTTATATACAGGGCAGTGTTCAATGGGATTTCATCACAGTTCTGTAATTGTTTCAGAGCCAAGGGTAACAATGAGACTAAAGATTGAATTCCATCATAGTGTCACAGTTAGTGGGCACATATTAAAGCCACTCCAATAAAATGTAATATTTAGGATATCACACATCATAAGAATGTACCAATGATTAAACATGCATTGCATAAAAAAAGGACGTTTACAGCAACCTTGTAAGTTTTCACAATGATATTAAAGAATTGTTCCAATTTTATTTACCTAATCATGGCCCTGCTGGTTTACAGCAGATGTAACTAAAGCCTTCTACTGGTGATCTCTGTTTTTTTTTATTTCTCCAAGGATGGTTAAATGAAGTTATTTGTTAAACGTTTCTATTAAGATTCCCTCACAGCACAAAGAGGACTCTTTAATGTGCTGTGCTAATATTGTGTCAGCATGTTATCACTAATACTAATTAAATATAGTTAAAAACATTTTTTTTTTTTAACTTTTGCTAATGCATTTTTGGACCTAACAAAAACTTAATACTGCAACTTACACAGATACAACAAACCTGCATTCAAATCCTAATTTAAAAATAAAAAGCTACCGGTACTTTATATCTTGTTTCCATGGACAGCTAACTCGACTCGACTGGCATGCGTTCGAATTGGTCTGATTCCTCCCAGAACTCGAGTTGATGGACACCTCAATTGGTGAAAAAAGAAGGCGTTTCCATGCTTTTCCGAGTTACCAGAGTTATCACGTGAATTGGGCAAGAAATACTTGCGAGTTAAAGGTCAAGAAGTGTATTCACTGCAGACGGTTTTATTGTCAATGATTTAAAAGATAAATCCATCTACATATTCTTTCACATTTGTTTCACGCAGTACATATACCTCTGGCAGACTGGTATGCAGAACAGGGAAAGAAGCGCTGGAGCAGTCTGCAGCGAATGCACGTCTTGACCTTTAACTCGTAAGGACAGCAGTGTGGAGTAGTGGTTAGGGCTCTGGCTTCTTGACCAGAGGGTCTTGGGTTCAATCCCAGGTGGGGGACACTGCTGCTGTACCCTTGAGCAAGGTACTTTAAGGATTTAAAAAAAAATCTGGAAGTGATCTCATGCACTCAGAAACCCAGAGGCACTGTGCCTGCTGCTGTAGTAGGACTGTTCTTTTTTATGTTAAGCATTTTTCATGCTTTTTACAAGAGTTTAATTAAGAAACAGCCAAAGCTGTTTATGCCAGACTTTAACAAAATGGTTGATTGTCATTGTCGATACGTTGTAGATATTACTAAAGACACCCACCATGCAGGTATCGCAAAGTCCATAAACAAAACAAAATGTTAAAATAAATTAGTTGTGCACCGTATAAAGCTGAGCTGATTTTACCAGTGCTTTCTAGTCTAACTGATTAGAAGGCCTTCTTTGTTGTTCTCCAAGTTGCTGCAGTGACATTGTAGATGCTAGTATAACGAGTTACTGTAAATGAGATACTGTTTTAGCAGACAGATTTCATTAAGTACACAATTATTTGAATCTTTTTGGAGTTAAAAGTATAAACGCAAAACTGTGTGGCATTTTTCTTTGTGACCATGCTAAGTGAAAAATGACAATTCAAAAAACGTCAAAATCTGCCGAATTTAATACCAGCCAAAATGTCCTGTTATATGGTGTGTTCCCGCCCCCTACAACATTTTTGATTGACATTTAGTGATGTAATTTCCTCCCAGCCCGAATTCAGACTTTAGAATTCAGGCCAGCCTGAGGAGTGAAATCGGACCAGAGAATTCAGGCTCCCTCCCAGTTGGGAGCCAACTCGAGTAATTTAAAAACTTGGAAACTGAACTGTGGGGAGGCAACTCGAGCACGTTCCTGAGTTCTGTGGTTCATGGAAACGTGGTATTATTCTTTTACATATTTTACATTTTTTAAGGGGTCAATAAAAACAAACCGTTCACAAATCATATTCGCTTTTGTGTATGAGGTAACTGAACTGAAGAACAGCGCCATGTAACAAGGCTTTTTTCCAATCTGGCCCCCTTAAATTAAAAAAAAAAACTCCTTGAAGAGCCCTGCTCTAACTAAGGCAACTCTGTCTGTCCAGGGTATATGAGAAACACATGCAAGCAGTTTTACAGCAAGAACAGCATAAACCAGTCTGCATTGTTGCAGATGAAACATTGTGTCCTGAACATTGTATTTAATTTGTAATTTTATGAAAATTGTATATTTTTGTAATAATGCCCCTCGTTTTCGACTAGTCTGTATATTGTAATGCCAGCAATAAGCTGTTTTTTCAAAACACCTTTATTTGTTCACTGACCTACAGTACATTGTCACTAGTGGACTGCTTTAAGAAAGATTTTTCCTGAAAACTACAGTATCTCAGGGATTTAAATAAAAAAAAAAAAAAAAATACAAATTGAATGTAAAAATTAATTTTTTTCAAATTACGTTGTTAATCTTAATAAATTGGTAAAAACAGAATAAACTGAATTGATTATTTTGAAAAACGGAAAAAAAACAGAATTGGTTATTTTGAAAAACAGAATTTGCCATTCCCAAGAATGGAAAATCAGGATCCCTAATGCAACGTCCTTGTGGGATCTCCAGTGAAGATCAGCATCTTTAGAACCGGCACTCCCCTAACTGTTTGATTCACTCTGCGCACTACACGGCCTTGCCTTTACCAGGTGACCCACTGGGGACTCACCATGATGCTTTTTGAGTCTCTACAATTGAAATTGGTTTTGAATCTCCTTATTTAATTTTACACAGAAAGATAATGTGTATAGCAAAGATAATAGTACATGTTAATTAAATAAGGGGATTCTAAATAGGTTCATCAGATTAAAGTATCACAAAGAGGTTACAGGTGCTGTATTTCAAAATACTACTATAGGGCCTATTGAAGGAAATGGTATTGTATTGCAGCTCTGTATATAATGCAGTACATTAAGAATGAAACATACTTACACAGCATGAACCCCCTTTACAACATAATGAACAGTACCTCATTCCTCTAGCATTCTTCTACTGAATGATTGATAAATCCCTTCCAATGAAACAATTGTCAACAAACTATTGTTTGCTCATTTTACCAACCTATGCAAAGGGACTATTCATATAAGCTTTTACTAATGGAACTAAATTAAACAGATCCTGAAATGAAAGATTCCTGTAATTAGTATAATTATTCTCAGTAGCTGCTGTAGAAATATGTTTTGTCAATATAGCACATGCAGCAGAAAGCTAATATAGAGAATATTTTTACTCAAACCTTTACTTTTACGTTTTGTCATTGACTTTGGCCAGACAGTTACTATGGTATTTGACATCACTCAATTCATGGTTATGCTTTTATTAGCTCTGCAAACCCACCCACTGACATATCCTTGGGTGGCTGTTGCTATTGTGTTATTCAAAACCCAAATTGGATAGCAGTACGCAGCCTTGTATTTATATATATATTTTTTAACACTCAACCATACAGTAATACAAAAAATAATTGTAGTTAAAGGAAGGACTGCACCACCACATTATGTCACCTTTCATCCAATCATAAAAAAATGTGACCTGTTTTGCCATTGTATTAGCTTTCAATTGCCCAATAATTACCTACAGAGGATCTACCGCCTTGTCCAATTGGTCATGCTACAGACTCTCAAACCAAGTGGGTTGAAGCCAAATATTTCATCTTCTACCATACTAGACAATCATTAAATAATACCATTAAATACAAATTCTGTGTAGTGAAGGTTTATCCTGAACTACTGGATTCTATTTTATACTATTCTATTTTGTTTATATGACAAGTACTGTTGAATTCTGGGAATTGCTTTTTTTAAACCAAGCTTTGCATCTGGTTAGCAATGCAGCAAAGTCAGTAATTTACTCAGTTGTTCTGTAGTTGGGTTGTATTGAATGAAAGAAGAGATTCAATGAGATCTTGAAACTTGGATAAATTATGAATATTTGTTTCTTCTTGTGTCTATTGGATCATGCCATTTATTCATAACTTGAAAAATGAGCCAGACGTTTCCATGGGGAATCAATTCTGTGTGATAATTATAACACTAAATACTTTAATAATAATATTGTAAGTACTAAACACATTGCACTTCTCTTTAGCATGGACGGAGAGAGACACAGGCAATGGAAAACAATTTGAATAGATTGTATAGTGGATGGGAGATGAAAAGTTTCGGTCTGAGGTTACATATTATTACATGCACGGTTTATAAATGTTTTTTGAGTTTTTATTAAAACGTCCTGCATGCATATAATTTTTTGCATAAATACAATGTCAATGCAATTATTCTGTACTAACAGACAATGGTAGCACAGGGCCACTACAGTGGAATAAGTCATAGTACAATGGTACCACAGTGTTAATCTTTTTTTAGATTTCTAAACACCAATGGCATCACAATGGAATTCACTCATGCACACTGGCGATCAATTGCAGTATCAGTGTGCTATCATAGCTGGACAACTGTGCAAAATTTGTTTCAAATCCATTAGACTGGTATAACAGTATCCGAATGGAAAACTGTTTTTGTCTTTGTAAGAATCTACTTAATCACCAGCCCAGGGTGACCTCTAAACACAGCTGCTTAACAACTGTTTTCAGGGTCACTGCTGAAGAAAGTACTGTATTGCAAGCTGTGATGAGCAATGTCCAACAGAAACCCTTCATTTTCTGTGTAGCTGTAATCCTATATTCAACTACGGTAAGCACAACAAATATATGTTTTTTGAGATATACATCTCCTGATAAATTCTACACTAAGATCACAGTTTCTATTACTTCTAGTAGCAAGGAGAGTCTGCAAGGAAAAATATATATATGTTCAGTTATTAGCATTGTAAATCCCGACTTTACAATTTCAGAGTTCACCAAACAACATTCCCAGGTGTCTTTCTGCCAGTGGCAATTCAATTCTCCTGGATCATCCCCCACTTTGTGCAGGACTTGGAATTTGAGTATTTACTGTAATCTGTGGCAAATACCATGGCTGGGTTTTGAGTGATTTTATTTGCTATTCTTTACATTTCTGCTGACAAATAGTTCTGAGATGGCCTTGGTTCAGATAACAGTCATTTAAAGGAATTGGCTTACTTGGTGTGTATGTTTTATATTTTTCTGGTGTCAGGTCCTGTACTTAAAGCCAAACTGGGAAGAGATACAGATTGTGTATAGAAGAATTCTGTCGACTTGTTCTCTGTAAACCTTATTAGTGCTTTTTCTTGGCTGACTAGGCCAGGGTTTTAAGAAAGTTGCCACATGTAAGATTATTGCAATTCACGTTCGCTAATGGCTCAATTACCATAAGCCAAACCTAATTAGAGCAAATAATCTTGCTAGATTTTTCGTTTACACCTTTCTCTATGAATGTGTGAACGCAATTTTCTATATAATCCAGTCTCTGCTGTATCCTTTTAATTCTGATGGGGGGATCAGGAGGTAAATCTTACAACACATAAATTAAGTCATGTTTTCAGGCCAAATGGGGCTGATTCATTCTTAATATCAATAAATAAGTAATCATTTTATAACATAGAATTAGAAATTATTGGCCTTATTATAATTTGATAGTATTACTTGTAAAGACTCTTCTTTTGATTTGCTGACTATCATTGGCATGCTGTTGATAATTTCTCCACCAGAATGTCAGTGCAGTGTGGAAGAATTTATTAGTGGCAGTTAGCGGCATGTGCAGGTTCCATTATTAGGTCAGTGACACTGTGTCATTGTGACTTCAAAAAATGAAGTCTTAATAAAATCACTACTATTAGTCAATATACTTAAAGTGTTACACAATCTTATTACTAATATAGCAGGGTATTTGAAAAACTCTTATTAAAAGATTAAAAGGCTGGTATTTCAGCTGCTGTTTCACAAACACACATAAAAAAGCAGCTGCTCAAAAAAACATGTATAATTGATTCGTTTACCCACTTTGAGGAATTCCGCGGACCATGTCTTAAAGAAACCGAAAATGATATAATGTAATGAAGTCCGTCCTCAACCTCAACCTCCTTGCATATGGTAGTTTGTTTGTCTGGGCCCATTCCAAAATGCCTGCCTGGTATGCTTTTAAAAATGTATTATTGCAAAGATCAAATCGTTTTGAACTAAACTGACACTAAAACATATTCCTCACCAGCGAACAGGTGCCCACTGAAATCAGTAATGTAGCAGGAAACAGTTAAGTAAAAGCACTGGGTTTGCTAACTACCTACAAGTTAACAATGAAAACATGCAAACAGTCCAAAAACAAAATAGTAAATCAATTTCCCAGAAAATATGCATGACTGGATTATATATTTTTTTTCTTGTTTTAGAAAGATTGAATTGCTACGGCATTCAAACATGAAAAACTGTTTTAGCTGTTGTTCTCCTTTTTTAGTTATTTGCTTTTTAATGAACAAAATGTAATGTTTCATAATAATTTTTAACAATGGAAACTGTAACCTTCAGCACTGTCATGTTACAGTTTTCAACAGCGTGTAGGTTTAGTCTTTTTTTGTAATACTACAGTTAACAAAATATTGTAGGTTTAAACAAAATGCTGTAGATTACCCTTGTTTTTCAACATCTAAGATTAAAGAAAAGACACATTTTTTTTAATCGTTTGAATTGCGGTAATTTGAAACGTATAGTTTGGTACTAATGTTTGTTTTGAGTGATAGAGTCTTCCTTGTTGTAAGTTTATTTGATTTGTTGCTTTATCTTTTATGATGGGGAGAAGAGGGGTCTGAAAAAAAGAGTATGATTTGAATATTCTTGAAAATGTTGAACCACCCCTTACACTTTTCACCACAACAAAGTGAGGGGTAAATTACGGCTTTCAGAACTCAGAAAGAACAGATGTGGTGTCCTTTAAGTTCCTGCATAGATAATAAAAGAACTAGCGTTTAAGCATTTAATGTGTGCTGTTTATAGAATTAGTGAATTATTTAAAAAAAAAAAAGATTGTATTGGTGTGACAGAGACAGAATGATTCTTGGTGATAAATCTCCCTCCCGACCTGTGAGGGCGCTGTGTAAGGGAACAGAGTGCCCTGGACTGGATGGCCAGACAATAGGGCAGCAGTGTGGAGTAGTGGTTAGGGCTCTGGACTCTTGGAAAGAGGGTTGTTGGTTAAATCCCAGATGGGAGACACTGCTGCTATGCCCTTGAGCAAGGTACTTTACCTAGATTGCTCCAGTGAAAACCCAACTGTATAAATGGGCAACTGTATGTAAAAATGATGTGATATCTTGTAACAATTGTAAGTCACCCTGAATAAGGGTGTCTGCTAAGAAATAAATAATAATAATAATAATAATAATAATAATAATAATAATAATAATAATAATAATAATAATAATTCATTCCCAGGGTTAGGCGGAAGTCGGCCATCTAGAAAGGGGGCGGGGCTACGGTACACTAAATCATCAACCTGGAATGGAAACGATGTGGCAGCCACAGATTGGAGGAGCAGTTGCAATTGTTAACCAAGGGGGCGTGATTGACGGTATATAAGGGGACATAGTGATCTGTACCTGTTTTTTATGGTTAATGCTGAACCGGATGGAGAAACTGTGTTGTTATCGTGAGTGTTTTGTTTGTTTTGTCGTGTCTAAAATACTTGTTTGTTTTTATTAGACGGCTAACATGATCCGGAGCTGTTGCTAGAGGCCAGCATGAAACCCAGACAACACTGCACTTGAGTCTAGATTAATTGTATTTGCACCACGAGCACTACAACACTCACTACAGACTTGTGATCGTGTTTGTGTTTATTGTTGGTGATTATATATATCGGGACTGAACCTGTGGATTAAACAGAGCAATACAACACGCTGTGTACTGCCTGTTATCATTTATTATTTACTGTTGTCATCAGATTGTGGATTACACATAAATAAACCATCATTTCCCCAGTACTTTGTTGTTTGTCCTTGTCTTGAGCACTGCATCACCCCTACACCTGCGCACTGCAAACCACTTTGCCACAATCACATAGAAAAATATGTATGAACAGCCCGTCCACTTTGAATCTGGAATGAGGCAGGTAAATGCACATTGCTGATGAAGACAGGTTTACTGATTATGGAATGAAAATACACAAAATGTGTTTTTAAGCATTTGAATTCTGCACTGTGCCAATGAAATGTAGCAACCTGTTCACTGCAATCGCCCGTCTACGTTAGAGAGAGTGCGTCAGGCTATCACACTCTCTCGGGGTAGGAGCGTTTGCCAGTGCAAGGACATTTACAAACTTGCCGGCAGCCATTGAGAGTCATTCATTCATGACTGAGCAGAGTGTGTGTCAGTATTGAGTCAAGTCATATATATATATATATATATATATATATATATATATATATATATATATATATATATATATTGCTTACTGTATTTTTTGATGCCGATGGCCAGCTGCAGACAGTGTAAAATAAGTATTCTGGACCACAGCAGATATAGTTAAACAGGGTGGTACCTGTATGTCTATTCATAAAACAAAACAAAACAAAATAAATAAAACCAAAGCCTAACTCCACCAAGGAGCGCTAGCAAAGCTTTGAACAGTCCTATCTATAAACCAGACTTCTCCTATGTATAAACCAGACTTCTCCTATCTATACACAGGGTTTCTGTAAGGTAAGGCAGCATACTTGTTAAAATTGCTTGTCACACTATGTTAAGATCTCTTTAAATTAAAATATAAATTTGAGTTAGAAATACATTTTGAAAACATCATTGGCACTATGGAGGCCTTGAATAATAAACAGAATACTGTTTGTAGCTACAAAGAACTTAATTTAAGCCATGGCTCAACTTTCACTGACAATTCATTCTGCCCTCCTAATATTATAAACCTCATATAAGGAGCACTCGGTGAAGCCTGCAGTTAGCCAGTTACTAACCCAAGCAGACACATCCCTGTCTTGCTGTGGGCAAAACATTCTCCATGGCCTACTAAAAACAGAGAATGTCTTTACTTTTTAGCTGGCAAACCTTTATAGTAATGATGATACACAGTATTTAAAACACAATCTCTATGCCAGCAAAATAACCTATATGTGGGGCATGGTTCTAAACAATTTTTCTGAGAATAGTTATTTATCAGCTCTAGTACTGACTGGTAAGTTGAATTTGCATCTGTTAATGTATTTTGAAAATAGAATTGGTTGCATTGATAATTCTGCCTTCAGCTGTAGAACTGTTTCTGTGGCGCTGTGTTCCAAACTGCCAACAGAGAAAAGTGCAGGGTATCAGTCTGCAGTTAATTTAAAAACGCAAGTAATTAAAAAATAATTCTTGTGTAGATGACGTTTATGAATAATTGAAATCATAGTTGTCTTGCAAGGCAACAACCAGGGACTACAAATACTAAAGCACATTCTCTTTCTTATATTTTTCAAAATGCTTATTTTTATTTTTATTTCCTTTGTAGTACATTTCTATGATTATATATTATATATATATATATATATGGTCTGTCTCCTCTCCTGACAAGAACTTGATCCCAAGTGGCTGATTACTAAATACAGTAGCATTGGCTCTTATTTCTATGAAGGTATTTTGGCTTATAGCAGGAAACTAAAACCAAAGAGCTGCCCTGAAACTGAAACGCAGTATTTGAATACATGCAATTTGAACAAGGATTGAAAGCATCATAAACGGTATGTGCACAGTGAAAAGGAGGATAGTGTCATTTGAATCTATACTCATACCTAAAACCGCCGCCGGAAGTCATTATGACGGTTACATTTCAAACAACATCAACATTAAAATGAAATACAAACTATCGGATACTCAGACGTTTTATTCAAGCACGTCATGTCAGACATCTGCACAGCCGAAACAACGTATTTAAATGAACAATTAAACATAAAAGGGTTTATTTTCTAACTTCTCACATATAAAGCACTACTTTAAAAAATGAAAAACTATAATTAAATAAACAGGTACATGTACATACAAAACTGTAAAAATTAAATTATTTTTAAATTGAAAACAAAAGTAATATATGTTTTCTCTCGCGTGCATGACTCGATGCAGCACTGAATCCAGGTTGAGCTGCTGCAGCCTGCTGCTTTGCAGTTTTCTGATTGAAATGTTTCTGCCGAAGCGCTGTGTATAGCTTCAAGATGAAATCTCTCCTGTTGATATTTTCCCAGGTCCATTCCTTGTACAAAACGATGGAATTGATCGCTGCCAGGTCCAGTAGAGATAACAACAGGCTTGCATATTTAAACAAATATTATAGGTTATATTCAAAATAAAAACATGTATTGTAAAAGGCAGTCAAAATGACTGCTTGGTGGTTTCTCATTTTCATGATCCTGCCTTTCAAACGCCATTGGGGTATTTAATACATGTATTTTGGAAAAGTCATAAACGGACAACCGCATAACTTTCAGATACGCAGAGTAATTTAAATTTGAAAACCTCAAACTGTCAAAATGATTGCCGGTGCAGTTCTAGTGTTAAAGGAACGACAACCAAGGTATTAAAATGTGTTTTTAAAATGCTTTTTTTTTAAGCACTACCAACATTATCAATGTTTCCCTTTTCTTGTGTTAAAGACCAACAGCAAAGATATCAGGATGCAACAATGTTTGTATAATAAATATTTATGTGGTATTGGTAGCTATATGTACTTTAAAAGGACTCACATATTAGTAAACTACTATAGACTTTAATTTACATTATCTTCACACACCTGATGATGTAGCTAATGATTTTGGAAAATGTATGTAATTGCATGAAATGAAGCATGAAACTCTTACAGCCACATAAATATATGGTGACATCCTCTTTATCTAATTACCTTTCTATACAGAAAGAGATTTCAGTGCCGTTGTTTGTGATGTCTTCTAAAGCAACACAATCTCAAGGCCTTTTTTTTTTTAAATGTTCTTTGCATAATCCTGAAATAACCAGATGAAAAGAAATCGAGCTTGAAACAAAAATCTCACTGTTCTTGCATGTGCAGTGCAAATGTCAAGTAGATCAGATTTTGTTACCATGGTCTGATATTTTTTTTAAAAAGTCTGTAGCATAAAAATAAATCATTTTGTGATCTGTCGCATTTTAAAACCTACATTTTCTACTTTAATGCAGGTGGAATCTGTAAATACTTTTTTGAAAACAATTAACAGCTTTATTCACATTCTAACATTAAATTATTTTTAAAATGTGATTTGGTTCTACTCTCAAGTAATAAATACAGAATTGTTTAGGGTGAAAGAGTTTGTGAAAATCCTTAGGGCCTCATGCACTAAACAGCGGTAATGTGTTTTGTGCGCAGTAAGTTTGTACACCTGCTGTATTCACTAAGGTGTGGCAGGCAACCTTGCATGCACAATGAATCATGTGGAAAAAAGTACCGCGTGAGAGTCATTTAAATACAATGAATAATGTTAATGCATGGAAATGTATTTAAATTGTTTCCCCTTAGACCGCGGGGGAGGTGTTTGCTATACTAACCATATTCACTTAAGCGCGGTACCTTTACTAAATGTCTCAAGGTGTGTTAACAGTACCGCGTTTGGAAACCAGGCAGTTTCAGCTAAATCACAACATAAATAGGGCAGCCCACTACCAGTGCCGATCACGAAACAAGACATGTCCGCAACACACAGACAAGCATACTCACACACACACAAGACATGTCCGCAACACACAGACAAGCATACTCACACACACACAAGACATGTCCGCAACACACAGACAAGCATACTCACACACACACAAGACATGTCCGCAACACACAGACAAGCATACTCACACACACACAAGACATGTCCGCAACACACAGACAAGCATACTCACACACACACAAGACATGTCCGCAACACACAGACAAGCATACTCACACACAAGACATGTCCGCAACACACAGACAAGCATACTCACACACACACAACATGTCCGCAACACACATACAAGCATACTCACACACACACAAGACATGTCCACACACACATACAAGCACACACACACACACACACACACACACACACACACACACACACACACACACACACACACACACACACACACACACACACACACACACACACACCTCAAACAGTGAATTACAGGACTGAATCAGATATATATGATAATACACTGTACTAATATACTACAACATATACTTATCAGTAGCACATTCTAATAATAATAATAATAATAATAATAATAATAATAATAATAATAATAATAATAATAATAATAAGAAAGACAGGTATCTAGAGAGATAACATAATTTTATTACCTTGTGTTAAGCTCCAAGCCGCTTTGTGTGTCCCTTTTCATTGAGATTGTACTGTACAATTGAATTTGAACATGTGGTTTGGAATTTATGCAAAGCTCACTTTTGACTACTTCAACACCGAGGCGATTTGTTTTGTCAGTCCAAAGGTTTAACATTAAACTGAAAACTCGCTCCACGAATGCCTTACTGCATGGCACAGAAACATGCTGAACAATTCTCAAGATATTTGGTCCTTCTACTGTCCTGAAAAATGCTGGTGAGACTGTCATCTTCCAGTCATCTTCCAGTATGCCGGGGGCTGCTGTCAAGATAGAACTCCCTGTATACGAGGTCCGCTTTATTGTAATTCTTTAGTTTTGTTAATAGCCTACTGTATAGAAGGCCATTAGGTTAGCATTGTGATGGCTAGTACAGTAGCAGGGAGCTCATAGGAGGAGCACGCAACAGCAAGAAACAGACAGAAAGCGCAACTTGCTTTCAGGCAAGGAACAGTAATTAACTGGAGACAGGACAGGAACTGTGAAAGGTACGTCAGAAATTATTTCAGTTTCAGTTGAAATGTGTATATTTTGTGACAACTGTAAGTTGCCCTGGGTAAGGGTGTCTGCTAAGAAATAATAATAATAATAATAATAATAATAATAATAATAATAATAATAATAATAATAATAGTTAAATTAAATCAGGTTAACATTACTGTAGCATGCATTACTGTAGATTAATTCTGGTTTCTGAATATATGAGATGTCTGTAGCTACACACCAACCATTTAATTATTGGAAGTAAAAAATATTGTGGGAAAGTACATCAGTACAAAATGAATATTATTTAAGTGATCTTCCTTCTTCACACAGTATAATGTCCAAAACACTGCCGTTTAGTGAATGAGGCCCCAGGTGTGGTAAGTTCAATGAATATAAAACAAAATGCCCAAAACAGTCAGTAAAGCTTTATTGTTTACTTGAATGTACATTAATTAAGTACATGTTGGACATATATTAACATGTGTTTTCATGAATGACCATCAGCAAAAGGAATTCGTTTTTTCTGAGCTTTTTATTAAAATACTGCAGGGTACACTGTTTATTATTTTACATTTTACCCCTCCAACATTTTCCTCTAAATATTTTACATTTACATGTACATAAAACTGTTTTTTTTATTAACAGCAAGGTGTATGGCATTTTCATATTATATAATTTTTATACCAATATTCATTTTGGGAAGGCCAGAGAATAAAATTACAGAACATACAGAGCCATGTCCAAAGTAAATAGACAACCCCTAGGTGGTGTGTGGTCAGCATCCTGATACAGTCTACAGGACTCCTTCCTGTGTTTCAATGACATGACTGGCCAGTGGAAACAGAGTCCAATGGTAAATGTTTGGTAATTGATGAATTTCAACCTTCTGAAGCGTTTGTCTTGACCCAGCAGTGTCCCAGCCCTCAAAGAATTATGGAACATTCAGGCTATTCACAACCGGGTCTATGTTTTATATAAGGCTAAAGGACAATCCACAACATGTTAACTGAAGCAGTGATATTGCCTCTGTTGCTCTATTTCAGGTCGAATCAACATCGTTTTCACACGTCTGTGTTCTAGGTAGCTATTTACTGACATACCTCAGTATGAAGAGTTGTTAGCTATAAAAGCTTTAACCATTATTCAGTTCCTTTGAAAGGGATGTTTGAATTTTTTATTATAAACAAACAGAATAAAAAACAAACAAACAAACAAACAAACAAAAAAAACCACTATCCACATCTTATATTAACAACATTTTGTGTGCAATATGGTCGTCATCTGATGTCACCAGGAACATAGTTGAGGGCCTTTGGAGAAGCATTCAGGAACAAAACTGGCTTATGGCCAATGGGAGTGTAACGTGAGCTGCAACTCATAAAAAGTTAATAACCTAATTCAACTTTGGTCCAACTTGTAGTGCAAATGCAGCAATGGTCTGAGTGCAGCTGGAGATGCAGCACAGGGAGTGATTAGGTACTAGGAATCACAATGCTACAAACATATTGTTTTTTTTTTATCAGTATAGTCATGTTGGGGTATCTTGTTGTTGGTTCATTTTGCAGAGGTATCTGATCACCAGCCCTGTTAAAATGTACTCTTGTACACAGTGCTGTTTTGGGGAATTTATTCTAAAAAAAAGGCTTTCCAGAGGGTATAACCCATTTACACAAACGCCTACATATGCAAAAGCTTTACAGAAACAATTTCACAGATAATGGAATGTGCAAACAGCTTTAGAGCAAGCAAACTTGTCTTCTCACTTTGAACTGAACTCCTGAACTGCCATTTAGCCAGGCTATTTATAGTTTAAAAACTGTATTAACATGACTGAAATGATCAAAATGATGATCTTGGGAATACAGGACTGGAATCATAATTCTCTGAGACAAATAAGAACAAAAACAAAAGCTACAATTGAGAGAAGGCCATTGGGCTAATCATTGCTTGTCTGGTTCTGATTGATCCCAGAACCAATGACTCAGCAGCAACAACATAGCTCGGTAACCCATTCCATACACTCACTCTGTGTTGTTTATCAAAAGGTACTTAGAAGTGTCATCAGAAATAAAGATGTAACAGTGTTTATCCTCAAAGAAAAAAAAAACGTAGCCTTTAAAAACACACCGCCTCTCTCTAGTAGCTCAGGGTCCCATTTTAATTGTAAATTATCTGGATTTGACAGAAATGTTTTCCAAACATTAAATGTAGATTCTTGTCCAAAATCTATATTTTTTTCTCTATTGTCACTGAGATTATATTAGTGATTAAATGTTAAATGCTTGTACCATTCTTAGTTAGTACTATAAGAAACTAAGTCAAGTACACAGCTAGTGCCTTTGTCAGTGTACTCAGTGGCTAATAATCTGATAATTTCTTGATTTTATAAAAAATAATTGTAACCTTTCAGATACTGTGTGATTATTACATGGTTATGAGGACCCTCTGTATGGGCGTGCACTGGTTTTTGATTTGTACCCAGTAAGCTGTAAGAAGCATGGTGGGACAAATCACTTTGTATGCGGGTGGTCATTTGGCCACTAGCTTTCAAATGGGGACAATATGAGGAGACATGTCTATTTTGCACACACATTGCTTTTGCATGATTTGTTTTCATGTAATGGGTATTTTTTTGTTATCTTTAAATTGTGAGAGGGGAACTAAATACAATCGATGTGCCAGAGAACTAACTCCATAGAATTCCAGGGAACTATATTCTGTGCATACAATGCCAGGGAACTATACACATAAAATGCCAGGAAATATATATTTTTTCTGTTGTATATACTGTAAATGCTTAGTCGCCAATGTAGCGACTTTACGGTAAAATCTACTGGCCATATTAAAATTGAAGGTCTGGTCTGGCGACCGGGCGACCTGATTTGAACCATCCTGGTGAGAAGTCAACCAGAGTACAAACCAAACTACAGAAACAGAGGGCGAAGAATAGAATAAAATGGCATCCACGATATAGCAAGTTTAGTTCATGGACAAGACTTACTGCTTCCTAGTTGTCCTTGAGAGAAAATGACATACAGTACTGTGCAAAAGTTTTAGGCAGGTGTGAAAAAATGCTGTAAAGTAAGAATGCTTTCAAAAATAGACATGTTAATAGATTATATTTATCAATTAACTAAATGCAAAGTGAGTGAACAGAAGAAAAATCTAAATCAAATCCATATTTGGTGTGACAACCCTTTGCCTTCAAAACAGCATCAATTCTTCTAGGTACACTTGCACAAAGTCAGGGATTTTGTAGGCATATAGTCAGGTGTATGATTAAACAATTATACCAAACAGGTGCTAATGATCATCAATTCAATATGTAGGTTGAAACACAATCATTAACTGAAACAGAAACAGCTGTGTAGAATGAATAAAACTGGGTGAGGAACAGCCAAACTCAGCTAACAAGGTGAGGTTGCTGAAGACAGTTTACTGTCAAAAGTCATACACCATGGCAAGACTGAGCACAGCAACAAGACACAAGGTAGTTATACTGCATCAGCAAGGTCTCTCCCAGGCAGAAATTTCAAGGCAGACAGGGGTTTCCAGATGTGCTGTCCAAGCTCTTTTGAAGAAGCACAAAGAAACGAGCAGCGTTGAGGACCGTGAGCGCAGTGGTCGGCCAAGGAAACTTACTGCAGCAGATGAAAGACACATCATGCTTACTTCCCTCGCAATCGGAAGATGTCCAGCAGTGCCATCAGCTCAGAACTGGCAGAAAACAGTGGGACCCTGGTACACTCATCTACTGTCCGGAGAAGTCTGGTCAGAAGTGGCCTTCATGGAAGACTTGCGGCCAAAAGCCATACCTCCGACGTGGAAACAAGGCCAAGCGACTCAACTATGCACGAAAACACAGGAACTGGGGTGCAGAAAAATGGCAGCAGGTGCTCTGGACTGATGAGTCAAAATTTGAAATATTTGGCTGTAGCAGAAAGCAGTTTGTTAAGCGAAGGGCTGGAGAGCGGTACACGAATGAGTGTCTGCAGGCAACAGTGAAGCATGGTGGAGGTTCCTTGCAAGTTTGGGGCTGCATTTCTGCAAATGGAGTTGGGGATTTGGTCAGAATTAATGGTCTCCTCAATGCTAAGAAGTACAGGCAGATACTTATCCATCATGCAATACCATCAGGGAGGCATCTGATTGGCCCCAAATTTATTCTGCAGCATGACAACGACCCCAAACATACAGCGAAAGTCATTAAGAACTATCTTCAGCGTAACGAAGAACAAGGAGTCCTGGAAGTGATGGTTATGGCCCCCACAGAGCCCTGATCTCAACATCATCGAGTCTGTCTGGGATTACATGAAGAGAGAGAAGCAACTGAGGCTGCCTAAATCCACAGAAGAACTGTGGTTAGTTCTCCAAGTTGTTTGGGCCAACCTACCTGCCGAGTTCCTTCAAAAACTGTGCGGAAGTGTACCTAGAAGAATTGATGCTTGATGCTGTTTTGAAGGCAAAGGGTGGTCACACCAAATATGGATTTGATTTAGATTTTTCTTCTGTTCACTCACTTTGCATTTAGTTAATTGATAAATATAATCTATTAACATGTCTATTTTTGAAAGCATTCTTACTTTACAGCATTTTTTCACACCTGCCTAAAACTTTTGCACAGTACTGTAGCCGTGATGTCTTTCTTGCAATATCCTATTAAAACTACTGTGTAGGATGAGAAAACTACCTGTCAAACAGGTCTGACTTTGTTGACATCTTCATTCCGTGACTGTTGCTGGTCATTGGGCATTGCTGAAGGTTGTGTCAGGTCATTAATGTGACTTTTCTTTGAGTATTCCACCAGGCAAAAAAACAACAGTAATCCAACAGGCTGCAGTGTTTATAATACAGCACAGCAAGTACACAGTTTAAGCATGGTAACCTGCAAATGCATACAGGTAAAATGTAACATTTTGTATATGATTTTAGAAGTCAAATTACATGTCCTTCATTTTATAGAAACTGACACTTAATTAGCCTACAACGTTGAGTACTTCAGTCTACTAGATGTTCAATAGATTATAGCTTTTGGATGATAAGATGACAGAAAAGACACATTCAATTGATTATAGCATGATCTCTCGTACCCACTTCAAAGGCTCAAAAACTAGTACAGTATAATAGGGCTAAGTATAAAGAGACAGGTAAATCTGGCTATGTCATTGTTCAAAGGTCACTCTGTGGTCCATTTTAAATACAATTGTACTGTGCATCATGCATAACTATATTAATCCAAAGCAGTACTAGTTGAATGGTTTGTACACTTACGGTTTAGTATTTTAGAAATTGTGTTTTTCTTGAGGAAGATTCTGGCTACCTACAATTTCCTGTAGTTTTCCACCTGCAGAACAGAACCACTACACAGTAAGCCTCATGCTTCTAATATGAAATAATAGTACAGATAATTGACATTGGAAGCAGACATTAAAAACCCTTAGCCAAATGAAATCACCTTCCGGTATAAATAAATTAATGACAAATTTGATTTATTTGTACGTGTATTTTCAAAAGCTAGTTTTGATTGAAACAAAAACATTTGTTTCAGGTATGCCTGATTTGTATCACCATGGCCAAAGAGGCTTTATTGTATTTAATATCAGCTTAATTTTTTAACGAAATTCCATGTACTCTAAGTACAGTGCAAGTCTATGCAAAGGATTTCAACAAAAAGATAAAGTGGTGTGTTCCTTTGTGCCTATGTAAACGCGATAGTTCCATTACTACTGAGGCACACAGTAATGCCATTATCACTATTATACACATGCATTTTTAAAGTTCTTTATTTATTTATCTATGTTTACCAGAAATAATGACTGTAGTACACTATAGGGGTTCGCTTTCTGAGAGCTTGAACGCCCGTGTGAAGCAGTTCATCAGTAAGCAGTGGTTTTAGAACAGGAGTCATTTGTGTCATCTCTGAGCTGTACTGTTCCATTTGCTGTTCCATTATTAAGTAGTAACATAATGGCTGACATCCATAGAAAACAATGGGAGAGCAGTGTCTGGTTGCTGTATAATACAGTGTAAAGGGGTTGAACTAGAAGGAGTTGTTGGAAGTAGATTTTTAGGATTCTTGCCAGTCTACTTATTTAATTCAATACAGGGTGTTTAAAGTGGCCTTGGGGGATTTTAAGGTTTTTGTGCTTTATTTGTATGCTTTCACATAGGAATTAGCTGCAAATAAACCTTTTTATGGTGAAAGTGCTCTGTTATTGAAAAAATTGAAGAGACAAGAAAAGATTTGTTTACATTGTGTAAGGCCTCAGGTTTAGCGCCGTCAATGTAAGAATATTATTTTCCTGTTGTTCGATACCTTCTTGATCCAGGATCTGAGCTGGAAGATAAATATGGGTTTCAAGCAGATTCTCTCTTTATTTAGTCGCAGGTTACAGTTCTCAACCAATAACTCCAGGGCTACAATAATAGAGGATATTTATCAATACCTTACAATGCAAACATGTCACTGGTCCAGGTTACTGAACTGCACTGCACTGGTAATTGGAGCAATATGGATCCTTCTGGTATACACAACAATACGTACATCGCCAGGGGCAGAGTCACAACTCCCAGTCTTCTGAAAGGCACACTGTCATTTAATAAAGTGACCATTACAATTACACAAATGTTGAGTATGTCATGCATAACTAGTAAGGAGATCAGCATTGATTCAAGATTTCACATGCTGTTTGAGTATGTTTTGAAAAGTTGATATTGCAGTTCTTTTTCATTTACCCATTCAGTTTACTGCCACTAAATTGCTCCTGCACAACTAAAAAAAGTATTTTGTAAAAACATCAGGAAGCTGATTTTGGCATGAATCCTCCAAGGCCTGAAACAAAGAAAATGTATGTTTTCATAAAACTATATTCTGATTTATTATTACAAAAACAGTCATAAATGTATTATTATTCCTAATCTATTTGATTACAGTCAAAACCATTTCATTTCACTCCCGTTAATGTCACCCTCCACTTAGCACCACATTTGAATCTCTCTCCCAGAATATAATGGGAGTCAACTGGGACAAGCTTCTGACAATACAGTATCATTTTGGTTATTGTCACACGCCAGGTTATAACACCTCATAAAGTCATGCCTGCTTATTATGACCACTTTTCCTCAGCCCTTTGTAGTGCTGTTAAGAGAGGTTGACAATATTCCTCACTAAACTAAAGGATTTTCAATTAAAATCTGCAATTAGGAAAAGGTGGTTAAGGTTAAGACTTTTTATTTTAATGAAAATATTTACTATCGGATTTGCCTGTCTTTCTACTGGTAACTTAAACATGATATGGTCTGTTTAGCCTAGCTGCAAGAATGGTACATGTATTTAGATTTTCCAGTCCCAAAGTTACCTGAGGTCTTAATGTGTGCTGGTGTAAAATACTTTTCTAGATACTATACTGGATTTTGTTCAAATCAATCACACTTGCAGTATGTCTGCTTGTATGCTGTAAAAGTCTCTCCTGCGCCATCTTGACTGTCTTCTAACAACACGAATGCTGCACAGTCTGCTTCTGATTGGAGAGTTTGCATGGTGCACTTCTTAATCTGCTAGAGAAGTGAAAGAAAAGTGCTCTGCATGCAATTTAAGCCTGTAGGTGAAGCGTACTGGTTCAGTGTCATTAGTACAAGTGCAGAGTTAATGATAGAGGGCTTAATTTTGATCACAGGGCAAGCCACTAATATCTTTAGACCCTAATTATGGGGTGCTAGATGGGAGCAATCAGACTTTGCCCTGTGACGTGATTTTGGTACCATGTTTTTATTCCTGTGCTAACAACAGGTGTCGGCCCAATATTTAAGGATTGGCCTTATTATCACTTTCATCCAAGCGATTTTGAAGACAGGGCAAAGGTTTGCCATTGCAGTCTAAACAAACATCCACCAGGTAGGTCTTTTCAAAGAGCAAATGCTATCACAGAGAAGCTACTGAACACACAATAAACAATTGCAAGTAAAGTTTATAATATTGTAATGTGTTATTATAAAACATTTTACTCAAAGTTAATTATCCTATTTTGTGTCTGTGTAATTAACAGTTTTTCTTCCCATTTTATTTACATTCAGTCAGCTGAAAACAAAAATCTTATGTGAAAAACACATTCAGTGTTGCTGCTTGCACTAAGATACAACTGTATCACTTTATAAAACAAAAATCTTTTTTTCTATAAGAACAAAAAAGTATTGGAGCAAATGCTTCCCTGGAGCTTAAGCCTAGTAAATGTGACCTTTTGTGTTTTTACTGAAATAACATGACTGTACAAAGAGCAGCAATATAACTAACAGTAAGGAAAATGGAATATTGTGACATGCAGAAAAAAAAAAATCATGTTGAAACTCTCAACGTGGCAACATATATAATATCTATTTATTATTTTATTTATGTAACCTTTGAGAAACTGCTGAGAATGTTATGTTTGAAAATACTCAGGTTATAATGTTATAATAAAGTGGCACATTAAACAACAACACAGTTATTACAAAATAACCACAAGTAAAAAAAATTTTAAAAATTAAGAAACAAAGTTTGATTTGATTTATTTATATTCTCCAGGGTAATCCACTGCTGGATTTAACCTATGTTTAGGGTTTATCTCAGGACAACCACGTATAGGAAGTTGATGCAACCCAGGTGATTCCTCTGTGGCTTATCCCGGTGCGGTATAGATCAAATTAACCTTTTGAAGTTTATTCCAGCACTACGGTGCTAAAAGCTTAACATATTGTCATATTTGGTCAATTTTTGGTCAATTTTAGTAGGAATAAAAAAACATTTATATTACATACTCAGAAAAATGTGCATACTTGTAAGAGATACCCGCTTTTACATATTACTTAGCACACCCCAATATTAGGAACTATGGTGAAGCAAGTACATGCTAGTGCAATTGTAAATAATATGTACTTGGAATTACTGCAACATAAATGGTGTATTACCATAATAAGTTGTGTGTCTGTTGTCAAAAAGAATACATTAAATCACAGAAAGCAGTTATTTTTTTAAATGAATAGGAACCAAGTTTGTACATAACTGTGTATGTATCCCAAAAATGTATCCAGATCAGATCATTAGTTCTAATCCTAAAAGTTCCACTCCTATCATCAGAAAAGTCATTTAATTTACCCATGTGACTTCCAGAATATATGAAAAGTGTTGTCAGTCTGAATACAATAATACAGTTCTACTGCTGGGGGCTTACACGGGCCCTCTGCCTCATTTTTTTTTGCCCTCCAGTCGCCACCAAGAGGGTTAGTTTATTAATTTTATCAAAGATCTTTCATAGAGGAGAACAAACAGTCAAACAGTCTTTAAAGATTTGTGAATAGAACCCATTAGTTTATATTGATTTCTAATTAATAGTAGTGAAAGACTACTTTCTAGTTTTTTATTGTATATTTAAATTCAAAGTATTTTGTTTCACCAAATAATACATTGTGTGTACATGTTATGTTTGGAAATAATGTTAAAAAAGATAATGACCTGTTAATTAAGTATACGTTTTTGCAGGTAACCACGTTGACCCTTATTCTGAAAATCAAGCAAACACTGCATAACGTCCCACTGTAAACATGGGCAAATCTCAAACTCAGTAAAATCATTTGATACAATAATACCTAAACGATGTGAACTGAGCGCATTTGGTATTTCAGGATGAGCACAAAGGGAATATCCAATGATGAGTTTCATTTGTAGAATGCTCAATGTGTTCTGATCAAAGGAAATAAATGAATGCAAATAAAATACATGTGCTTTTGTATTGCTGGTGTATGGGATTTGAACCGTGAAGCGCCTCTACATGAAATTCACAAAAAGAGCAAAAATGTTTGCCCCTGTCACTCTGGGTCAGTGCTTTAAACTTCCTTTGGCTTGCAATGCAAATTGTATTTCAAACCAGCATTTAAATATTATGGATGCAGATCAGGTAAACTCTAGACAGTTTGGGCATTTTAGTTAAAAGGCTCAATTAAAAAAAAAAACTAGATTGCAAAACGGTAGCAATTTTTACAACCAAACAATATGACAAATATAATCGAATGGCTAATAAACTAGATAACCATGTTGTGACTGATTTAAATAATCCTACAGGGAAAAGATAGACAGAATTTTCTTTGTAATTGTGGTAGTTTTAAAGACGCGCACCCCTGGCTTTTTTTTTCACACTTATCTGATGTGTATTTTATATGCTGGTTTTTAACAATTCATTTCTTGCATTCTAATAGAAGTCTATATTTTTGTACATGTGGATTTTGATGGTTTCCACTTTGAAACCCAACATACTGTAGAATATGACATTTTCATTAATGCACCACTTATAGTTGTGTCTACAGTTACTTAACATAATACAAGTAATGTTACAACTTTTCAGAATACATTGCTGTGACTCACCCGGGGCAAAATATTAACAAACATGTACACTTCTGAAAGCCCATGCAGTCCAGAGATGTGTCCTTGTGTAGTTTGATTATCTTCATTCTTTTGATACTTTGACACAATATTTTTGTACACTGGTTTTGAACTTGCTTGATAAGCTACTCCGTCTTTACCATCTACAGTAACTATGGTAGTTCCCTTTTGTGGTGGGAGTGGGTTTTGGGATGCTATTTTCTAGGAAGAAGAGATGGATGCCCTGATGGGAGATAATGGTATAAATTCACACTTTGAACTAATACAGTAGGTTTTACAGGCGGTGTTGTGTGGTGTACTCTGTTATAGATTCTAATCTGGCTCTTTTTGTGCTCTTGTGTTCCATTCACTATCAGAGCATGTTGTTGCCAGTTTGCTCATAAAAATCTCTGGGAGACCAGAAACCACAAATAAAGTGAATAGAAAAAGGTTACTAAAAACATATTTAAATACCAAAAAAATAAATAACAGACAGTTTGTTAGTAAAGGTGTCATATAGAATCCCCCAAACAGTCTCTTCTCTTAAATAAGTATGGCAATTGACAATACTGAATAGTGAGGAGTGATGTGTTGTACAGTCATAAAAAAAAATAGTTTCTTCTCTTATGAATTTTAAGCCTTGTTTTTGACCATCATATTTCAATTGAAATGACACTGTCTCCTTCTCTATCTCTCCCGTGTGGGTGTCCTGAATGGCAATCATATACTTCAGTGAGTTTTAAAATGATTAGGTGATAAATGATCCTGACTATAGATCCTTGTCTTTATTAAAATATTCCACTGATATTAAATTATATAATGGTAAATCTTATTTTAAGTACTGTATGACATTTATTATTCAGTAGTAGAATCATAAATGTAGAAATCTGTAGGGGTAATTAGGCAAGTAAGTCTGTTTTACTATTTTAAAACCTCAGATTATCATTTGCCCAAAATGCATACAGTTTTATGTTTTTATGTAGAAGTATTCAAAGATTAACTACAATTAATACTTTAATTCCACTTCGTTATGATAACAGTATGATATATTAAATTTATTACAAATAGAATATTGTATGGTTCAGATTATATTATCACACAATAATATATGTCTCAAGTTGTCTCATAAAATTGTCTGGTGGGCCAAACTATATAGGAATCCTTGAAGGCTGCTTTATTTTTGTGTTTATGTTGTAGTCTGGCAACCTTAAACATGTGACAGAACCACAACTGTTCTCAAAAAAAAATTTGATATACAGACTTTTACAGAGTTAGTAAACACTTAACACACACACACACATATATACTTTGCTAGAATCGGCTTCTTGTGCCACACAGTTGCAGTTTGTGTTCCTCTTGCTCTTGCGATGCCTTTTAGCTCTCGTCTGAACACACAGTCTAGTCCAACTTCATCAAGAGCACAGACACTTGAATGATTTGAAGGAGCATGCCTTGGAAACCAGGAAAACTAATCATGTAGCCATGAAAAATAATGCAAGATATGACAAATTGATTGGAAGAGAAAAGATTGAGTTCTTAGATTGGAGTGGATGGAAGGGTCAGACCTCTATTAAAACCTTAGACTTTTATTGTTGAATCAAAATCAAACCTATTTTTGGCATTATATAATTACATTATTAAACATAAACATCCAGGATGTTATATAATCACTATGTCTAACACTGATAGTTGCCATATTCCCGGACACCTATTTGTTTAATGTGTATTAATAAAGCAATACAGGATTGCAAAACAATTTCTTGACACAAATTATCATAACATACATTATTTAAGAGTAAGCAGGATATTTTCAGTCATAGTATGCATATAAAGACTTTTTTTTTTAAATAAGGCATATACATATACAACTCACACAGTGGTAGCATTAGTAAACTGAAACATCATCAGTACAATATGTGTATCTGGTTTTGTGGGAGGTTGATGGGAGGGCATGTTGTATTATAATTATGGGATACTTTGTATCAACTACGTTTTCCTAATATTTAATATAGTACTAGTTTAATATATTTTGTATAATGTGTTTTTTTTTTATGATACTCTATTGTTTCTGATTAGATTATTATTTATGATGCATACTGTACTAACTGTTCCTTAAAAAATATAAACTTGCAGTCACTCAACAACGAAGCATTTGTAAAACTTACAGAATTTGTAGCATTCAATCTTGTATATAGTCTAACCTGGCATCATATGGGACCAGAAAGCTGTGCTCGTTTATACAAGTAGCACCTGTAAAATACTGTACTGAGAAAAAATCATGCCAGATTACACAATTGACAGGTTTTGGATTGTAGAGAGTATCACACCATTATTTTCAATAGGGATTTGGTGCAGACCTCAAAATTATGCCATTAAAGAATGTTGGTATGAAAAAGGGGCAGTATTAGTATACTGGCTCCGTCAGTAATAAAAACACACAACTCTATTGTAAAGGTTTACACTTGTGCAGTCTATAGTTGTGTTTGATGTACTTTGTTAAGATATAATGTCCATTTTATATTGTGTTTCTGTATTTTGTTACTGTTTTTTAAACATGACTCTTCAAGCATGCTGTATAAGATCAACTTTGAAGATGTCTTTAAAAAAGGACCTGTGTTACCTTGCAGGTTCTACAACACTTGAATGAATGTATTTTTATACCACCTTAAAATGACACCCTACAAGGGGTTACAGAAACAGCAAAATCCCCTTTGTGTGGCTTCTTGAATTTTAGTTTTAATACCAAACAATTGGGCGGCATTGTGAAGTTTTATTTTAATACAAACATTGATCCTACCTTGGAATTTAGATTGAATCCACCCCTGGATTTCTTAAAGCGCCATAAGAAACAAAACAAAATAACAAGGAAAAAAAAAAGTAAAATGTTTAACTGGATCAAACACTAAACTGTTATGGTTTTATTTCAGATTGGGGTCTTAAAAAATATACTGTTTCTAACTGCATACCATTTGTTGTTTCCAGTGCAATCTAATACAAATCGGATTCACACCTGCTGGTTGGGAGTCATAGAGGCTCCCACCTGGGACTAATGCCAGTCATTTCCCTTTTCAGAAAAGCACCCAGCTGAATGTTGATAAGGTTCTAAGGTAATTAGACACATCCATCTCTGCAATAGTAATTCTGGGTTAAAGCAGCCCCTGCCATGTGGGCACAGGACCGGATCAGACCAGACCAGCAAATCTAAGATTCACATTTACCTTTGCATGCAGTTAGATTCTCTCAATTTTAACTGTTTAGTTTTTCATCTGGTTGTATAAGGTACGGAAATCCAGAAGTCATAACAGAAAACAGTTCAGCTTTGAAAAATACAAATCTCTTCACAAGCACGATTTTGAACTGTAATTCAGAATATGCTTTTGTTTTTTACTTTTAGGATGAGTAAGAGATACACACATAAAGCAACACAAAGGACACTGCTACTTGTTATCTGCGTGATAACCCTTTGGGGGAAATCAGTAACAGCAGTAAGCCACCATAAAGGTAAGTTATTTCCCTGGGCTTTTCTTTTTCTGCATGTAACTGCATAATATGTGACTTAATGATGCTAAACAATATCAGGATTTGCTTGTATTTGTCTTCTGGCTTGTCTTTGATCATAGCAAGCAGGGCCATGCTTTTGTTTTAACCAGGAACTAACAAACATGCATTGTGTTCCAGTGCTCATAAGACACCACTTCAAACTGTGTGCAGTGATTGCTTTAGAGTCTATGTCCATAACCAGACTGCAATATCAATGAAAAAGAGGCTGTGTGGTCCAGTGGTTAAAGAAATGGGCTTGTAACCAGAAGGTCCCTGGTTCAAATCCCACCTCAGCCACTGACTCACTGTGTGACCCTGAGCAAGTCACCTGACCTCCTTGTGCTCCGTCTTTCGGGTGAGACGTATTTGTAAGTGACTCTGCAGCTGATGCATAGTTCACACACCCTAGACTCTGTAAGTCGCCTTGGATAAAGGCGTCTGCTAAATAATAATAATAATAACTGGCACTGTATGGAAATAATAGTACTTTGCCTCTATATTTGTACAGTACTTTTTTCAGTCAAAATTCTTTGAATTCCCAATTGCCGTACTCAAACTCCAAATAATGTTATGTTTGTGAACTGTACAGGCATATTTATTTCTAAATTGATTATCCTCCTAAACACAGAACATCATGCTAAGTACACGACAGTAAAATTAAAATAAATAAATAAATTAAAAAAAATAATAAAATAAAATAAAGGTAATACAGTGGTTTAAAAGCATTGTGAAAAACAAAATCTAACACACATATGAGTACAATTAGTTTCTGGTACCTTACTGTAAAAAGGGTTTCTCAGCTCCTTCTTTCCTTTGAGAAATGTTTCTGTATTACCCAAGTGACTAAATAAATGCCTGAGCAAAAAATTGCTTTGAGAAAAAGTATGGAAGTATAGTGTAGAAAGGGAAACTGGTTTGTCATGGTCAGAATAGAAACGAGCTATATCGAAATAAATCTGTGTTTTCTATTAGACTAGATTTTCTAGTATCATAGACCCATATCAGCAAAGGAATGAATAATTACATATCTTCAAAACTCATTTTGTAAGACTATCTTTACTGACACTCAGACTGACATGCTATATTTAGTTTGCTGAAGGGCGTGAGAAGAATGACAACAAAATAAAGCTGCATACAAAGGAATCTGCTGCTTCTAATACTCTTTAAATGACACATTGGATCTGGGAACGAATGTGTTTACCATATTTCTAAAGGACTGTTGGAAACTGTTATTATTGTATAAAGCAGCAGGTTTTTTTAGTTTTAAAGACACATTGAAAATGTGTGTTTTTGTGTCCTGTGGCTTACTGGACATATATACAGTATATATATATATATATATATATATATATATATATATATATATATATATATATATATATATGTCTATTGTACTCTGTATGTTACGCTACCTGTATTATGCTACCTGTATTGCCAACGTTTTTTGTACAAATACAAATAACTTCATTTAGTTCTACTTTGTTCAGAGTTGATCTGCTGTCTACATGAGGCTACTGTATCTACATTAAAAAAATTTTCATTATTTTCTTTTTTACAAATATGAATAATATTACCGGTTTATTGACAATGATGCAAATAATGACTTAATGACAGGGCACGAAAATGGGCACAAGCACCTGATATTTGTTTTCCTCTTTAAGATATTTTTGCTGATATTTCTGAATGGATTTAGTGTTTTATAAAACCTTCTAAACATAAATGGATAGATACAGGGAATTAGAAAATAGCCAATCTGATCTCCGAAGCAGTCCTTGACCTCAGTCCAAGTAAATACCTCAGATTTTCTCAAGATATGGGACGGGTCAATAGGCAAAGATATCTCATGACAGTTTTCAGTTGGAAAGGCTTAACATTTAATCCTGTTCTTGGAACCTTCACATACCTGCAACATCAAACACTAGACATTTTTTGGTTTCACTTTGTAATCAAGTTTACAGGTCATCCCCTGGGGGATTTTCTACACACTGTTTGCTGAGATGGGCAAAGCTGTACAATTTTAAAGATTAGGGTACCGATTTAATCAGTTCTTATTGCCAACTTTACCATTTTTTGTGTATAGTATATAGTCATTACAGAATTATCGAAGTGTAAATGTTTCTGAATTGAATGTTCCAGATTGAATGTATGATGAGATTGTCTTTTACAGTGATGTTTAGGGATGTGAAATTACTGCTGTCTGTTTCTGGTCATCTTGCTATAAAAGAGGCATCGGTCTCAGTGGATTTTTTCCTGGTTAAAGAATGAATAAATAAATAAAATAAATACACATTTTAATACGTAAAATGCATTATTAATATTAATATCTATACAATAAGTATTGTGTCTTCAGATTTTTTTTTTCTTTAATATTGTTTTGGAAAGCACTAACATATAGCCTGGATAGTATACGAAACAGGGTTTATACACATTTATAACACTGGAAAGGGTTGAAAAATATAAAAATAAAATTACCCAAGATTCCAGTCAGTCCAAATAGATGTAATTTATCAGAAAATACAGTACTAAGTATCTAAGTATAGGCCATTTGCAACAAGCTGATACGTCAGCTGGATGGGGCAAATAGTACATTATAATAAAGTGCCTGAGAAAGAAATTAAGAAGAATCAATGCAGAGTCTTAATCTGGCTTGTTTTCAAGTAGTAGTAAGGTTCAGTATTAACCAAGCAGTAACACAGAATTATTACAAAACATTAAGGGCCATATTTTCAAAGCATTAAGTCTTAAATTAAATACAGTTTTTTAAACATTACGAAATAAGAAACTAGCAACTATGATGCTTCACTTTCACTTTTATTGATTTTTATAAAACAATAGACAACAAAAACAAAATAATAATGGAACCTGCTGCTATCTGTTTCACTCACCATCATCAGCTGAAGGGCCTATATGATTTTCCAGATGGCTCAGACAGATATGCTTTGACTGACGGTATAAAAGGCCGTTCTAAGGTCTAACGAAATTAAAATAGATAATGATTCAGTCAGAATTCATTAAAGGGGGCTGCCTCAGTACAGTGAAATGGATGAGACCCAGAATGAAACTTCTTGAACGAGTCACCTTGAATTAAGACAGCGTGCAAGTGATCAGCTGCACAAGAGTCTTGGCAAGGAAAGCCAAGTTAGAAATTGGCCTGTAATTGCTTCAGACATCAGTGTCTAAAAGTGTTTTTTGTCCTTTTTTTTTTAAATGAATGGGAAATCAGATAAAGAACAAAAGAGAGTATTGCTAATGTGAAGGAATAATTTATTATTTTAGGTAAAACAAATATATATTCTAGGCAAGGCATGCATGACAAAAGATGATCCAAGACACACTGTAGAATTGGCTTCAGTTTTATCTAGCTGCAGAGCAGTGAGTTGGCAGTTTAGTAGCGTGGTGTAATGTCGTGGACTGGAGGAGAAAAAACCCTTGGCAGAAAGATTCCCTGCAGTGTTCTGATCCCATCAGCAGGGTTATATATATATATATATATATATATATATATATATACTGTATATATATATATATATATATATATATATATATATATATATATATATATATATATATATATATATATATATATATATATATATATATATATTCTTTATTGGTTTAAGGGGTACATACTTAATGGATTATACATTGTTTTCAAGAACCTCTTCCTCTCTGGGCTATGGACAAAAAACTTGACGTTTCCACCCCTATGTTAAAACATTAATCAAAACCAATACATGTCTCATGCTAATCGGGAATAACATTGAAATGAATATTTGACGTCGATACTTTTTCCACAGCTCACCATGTCAAAACGGGAACCTGTGAGGTGGTGGCAATACACAGATGTTGCAACAAGAACAAGATAGAAGAAAGGTCTCAGACAATAAAGTGCTCCTGCTTTCCAGGACAAGTGGCAGGGACGACTCGTGCCGCCCCTTCCTGTGTTGATGGTAGGGGATTTCTTTTTTTAAAGTTGTCTTTTATGCAATTGAAAATGTATATATTAAAACCTGCTTCTTCATTTAACCCGTGTTATTGTCACCCTCTGCTTATTATAAAAACATTCAAATGTCCCAGACAGAATATAATGAGAATCAATGGGAACCCGCTCATGATAGCACCAATTGGGTTCTTATCACACACCGGTTAATATCCATCACATTTATCAGATTTCTACCCAACTAAATATCTCTTTGGGATATACAGTAAAAGCATGGAATAATCGATGTGTAACTTGTCAGGTTGTTGGTGAACGCCTTATAAAGTCAATGTGGCTTATTCTTACCATTCTGCTTATTTACCATTATATTAAATGAGTTTGACTACATGCATGCAGTCTATGGTTCCCAGGCCATTAAGTGCTTTACTGTATGTACCCTCAGTGGCTTATTTGGAAAACCAGCTGTACAGACTAGCTCATTTGTTGCCTAGGGAGAACACTCTTTAGAGACAGCAAATCTTGAAGTGTAAGCAATATCTCCCACAAGTCTTTAAAAGGCAATTGCCCTGACATGCCGAGTCATACCTATGGGTGAGGTCAGGTCCTATTTGAGTCTCTCACATACATTAAACGGTGGCTTTCTTGTTTATTTAACACATTATGATGATAATGTGTCATTCAAGATTAGCAATACCAAATTAGATTTGATTATTGCTCCATGTGTGTCGCTACTGCGAGAACACCCTAAGGTAAGTTTATATCGTGACTACAGCTGTTTTGAGCAGTTTTTAAATAAACTGTAACCAAAAACATGACAGATTTTTTATTGTTTGGATTTTATTTAAACAGAGGCATTTCAGTTCAGTTCAGTGGTCTTGATAAGGTCTTGATACAAAGCTCTTAAGTTCTAGTTACCTGCCATAGATATATTTAAATAACACTTTGGATGATCTGAAGATCAGCCCCTGAAAAAAAAAACAACAACAATACAACAGTTAAGCAATTGCAATAAAATCACTTAAAAAGGTAGGGGGACATAAAAAAATTAAAAAAGGATTTTAAGCAATTTATTCTTTAATCTAACAGTGGCCACATTGAAACCTGTACTCCTAAGATACCATAGACTTGTACTTACAATAAACACAGGAGCTTTTTACTCCACTGTGATATTTCACCCTCTTAAGAGGCATCATTGCATTGTTAGTCAGCTTCAATTCAGCCTGCACTACAGTTATAGCTTGTTTGTTTCAGTCAGTGTCTGACACATTATGCCTTCACTGTACTGACCGTGACCCTCACCCATACTCATCAGTTTGGTTGTCGCTTGGCCTTGGTGTAACACTCCTGTTAAACAAACCTGTTCTGTAAAAGGTTATGTTAAACTAAACAAGATTTTTTACACATCTTTAATGGGGTCTATTTATGGTAGATATGTGAAGAAGTATTGCACAGGTCCTTTTTTTTCTCTAAAGATCAAGAGTTGAGCTGAGCCCATTGACGTTTCTCTCATTAATACAAACCCTTAGAAGTTAACAGAAAAAAATGACTTGTTCTCAAGGTGAAAGATGCTGAATGGAATTCAACAATTAGATGTTATCCTGAAAATTAAACCTAAAATTGAAAATAATTGCTACTGCCACGTTTGTATTTGGAGGTGGGTTGGTGTCTGTGATGTATATAAAACTAAAACAGGCTTCATCTCAGAATGGATTCCCGTATGCTCTTTGCAGATAGCCTTGAATATGTGCCAATGCATTCATTATTAATAATTTCAAAACTTAAGAATCCAAATTTTACATTAGCAGATTTTTTATTTGATGCTGATTTCTCAAATGTTGTCAAGAAGGTAACTGTAAAAATAAATGTAGGTCTTCAAGACTAAGAATGTGTGCCAAACACATACTTGTACTATTGGTCCGTTCAAAATGGGAACCTAGATATTTAGCCTTGAAAGCTCAGAGTTTGACCTTCATGTTGGGATAATAACAGGAATAATGATAAGAAGGATAAAGTCTAAACTAAATGCTTTTTGTGATTCGTGATTCATTCATTATCTATAGTAATTGTATGCATAATGATTTGTATAATCTATGATGTCATTGTTTTTGGTTATCCTTTGATATGATGTTGACATTTTAATAATGTATGTACAGTATGTACAAGATTAGTTCAGTCACCTTCAACTGAGTATCTTTTTGACAGCTTTAAGGGTTGCAGTTATTACAAATATTGAACAAATAGAAACATTTATATTCCAGAAATTCAACTGAAATTTGCAACTTGGAAGAAAACATACACTCAGAATCTCCACTGTATACATTTATTTTGAACTAATGGATTAAGGATGACAGATTTTAATGTTGTTGACTAATTAGATTGATCTGAAATAGTAGGTAGTTAACCTACTGGCTTTGGCACATTTTATTAGTAGTATGTCACACCTTGATAATGCTGTGTCAACAACCTGCAATTTCTGCATGCTGAGAGCATAACAATGATTTTGATGTAATATAAATGATATATTCGTGTTTCCATATTCTCTAGCCTCAATTGTGGAGCAGAAATGGTGGTGTCAAATGCATCCGTGCATGGATGGAGAGGAATGTAAAGTCCTCCCAGATCTCAAAGGCTGGAGCTGTGCTTCAGGGAATAAAGTAAAAACAACTAAGGTATGTTCACCCTGAAATGTAGTCCCTTTTAAGAACTTACTGCTATATCCCAGGAAAACAGGTTTTGATCATGCCAAATTATGACATCATCAAATCAGACACAAATTGTTGACCTTGATTAGTACTGAGTGATTCAGGTACTCTATGTTCCCTGGTGTACAGTAATTATCAAAAACATGCTTACAGTGGCAATCATCTCTCCTGTCATACAAATTGACAGATTTGATAGTGATATGGTAGCTTAATGTCTGACATCACTTTTTTGAAAGGCTTTTTGCTAAGTATTAGTTGCCAAGGAATATAAAATTGTAGGAGATTTTTTCTATTAGAATATCTTGTATATCACATTCAAAGTTCTTTTTTGTGTTTATTTTCAACAACATGCAGAGGATCTGATATGGATTGGAGTTCTAGTCAATGAAATTCAAATGAATTTTGAGTGCTTGGAAAAAGCAAATCCGAAAGGGAGTTCAGGTTTATGCTTAGCCCAACTAGGATAGTATCTGTCAACATTTTTTTTTAATTCTAATCAGTGTAGATGTAGTATCTAGATTTACACATTATTATGTACTTTTAATTAAAATTCTGGAATCATCCATCATCTATAACTACAACACAGATTCAAAATATACTCTAAATAAAAAAAATATATATAAATGTTTCTGTGTCAAGTCTTAATATAGAAATAGCGGCAGGGTCAAAAATGTCCTGATAAACACTTTGCTGCCCAAAATCAGTGATGTTTTTATATTATTATTATTATTATTATTATTATTATTATTATTATTATTATTATTATTATTATTAACCTGTTTGAAATACAGAGGGGGAAACATTACCTCAGGTAAGGGTGCCCGTGACTGCTTATTTTAACAGACATTAATGATTATTCAAAAAGAAAATACAAAAAGTAGGAGAAAGTAAAGTTGGAGAAATGATGTGAAAAATGGTGTTTGGTATAGCTTTTTATTGTACCTCTATAAGGCCTAGCATATTACCTTTGAGAAGTACTGGAATAGCCAATGAAAATGTACCAGTGGTGTTGGAAGGGGGAGCTGTACTTGTTGGGTTTCAGAGGCAGTCATAAATCAATAGGATATCTTTCTGACATGCCACTTAACCTTCAGCAAAGCATGTAAGCTTAGAACTGCAGACAGTATGAAGATAAAAATGGAAATTTACTCACAAACAAAAGAATGATAATTCTCCAAAACCTTAACCTCTCAGTTAGTTGCTCTTTTTTTCTACAGAAAGGGAGATATATAAAACAACACATTAAAAAGAAGTAAC
Organism: Acipenser oxyrinchus oxyrinchus; assembly: GCA_030684275.1. NCBI lineage: Eukaryota > Metazoa > Chordata > Actinopteri > Acipenseriformes > Acipenseridae > Acipenser > Acipenser oxyrinchus. Next base: position 49,294,693 of record CM060254.1, on the reverse strand, counting down.
TTTTTCAGTTGATAAATGAGACCAGTTATTTTACATTGAACCCATTTAATATGTTTCATCTCAGCCTCAGTTTCCCAAATGAAAACACAAGTATTCCAATTGCAATGGATCAGGAATGCAATGGATCACTTGTGTTTGTACTTATTTAATATCTTTCTTTGATTTTGTTTGATGCAGTTCAATGAAGTTGGAGCTGAATGAAATCTGCATTGCAAATGAGTTTTATTGGAACCTATGCATACTATCAAGAGTTTATTTAGAAAAGAAAAAAAAAAAGCTCAGCAGAATCAAATCAGATTTGTGCAGCAAGTGTGACAGGAGTAATTTGAACACTACAACACAATACATTTGTATTGTTCGCTGGTATCCACAAGCAAGAGTTAGGGGCTGGCTTTCTTCTTACGCAGCACAACAATTACGCAACATAGTGGTTATAAAAAATGCTGTGTTTTACAATTTTTAAATACCGAATGTCAGCTAAATTCTGTGAAGGAGTGATAAATGTTTATATTCAAAACAGTAAACAGCACTATTTCCATTCAGATCCTAGATCCAACAGGATACTCATACTTAATGAAGATGAAAAGTATTTGCTAAACTCACTATTTTACTAATTAACTACTATATATTGCATGTAATGGGGTCCCAACAAGAACAGGCTGGACACTAGATCCCGAAATACAGATACCCGCCCCCGCCCCGCCCCAGGCTCTGTACATTATAGAGATATTTAGCTCCTATATGTATTTATTTGAACTGAAAATATTAATACTGGTATTTTCTATTTTTTTATAGGTAGCTCGATAGTTCAAGATCTGAATGGCAATCAGCATCCTGACATTTTGAACTCACTCCTAACCTGCTGCGGTTCCTCGGGAAGCTGTGTTTTTTTTTTTTGTACATTACAATGGGTTTTCATAACTTTGTCGTTTTAATGAAGAAATATGCCTACATTTGGAATACAGAAGAATAGCACAAGGAAAACAAGGACAGCTAGAAGAGATTTTCATATATGAAGACCTGCAGTGGAGTAAACAGCAAGCAGCTCTTCTCTTTAAAAAAGAACTTTTCTGCAACTTAACTGGCACTCATAAGTAGGAGGTGAACATATATGCTCTTTTGCAACCGAACATGCTGTTATAAAACAGTCATCTCTGCCACGCGCTGGAATACTGAGGATAATGTTATTAAAAAACAAAATAATGTTCTTTGCCACAGTAAAAGATGAACAGGTTTATTTGCTTTAAAAGGCTTTTTTCAATACCGTGGCATTGTCTTTGTTATATGAAGACGATAATGTTGAGTAGTGATAACTGTTGACAGGCTATGCCTAAATATATGTAAATTATATACAACATATTGATGTATTGTAAGTGAGGTTGACAGAATTGCCCAAGACTAAGCAGACACAGTATATCCTTAGGACGTTTATAAATGCTGGTAACATTTTCTTTTATCTCTTTTTTCATGATGAGTTCCTCTCTTTAACCTTTTGGGTGCTAGAGTGTTGTTTATATCATAAACATATCAAGATTTTTTTTTTTATGTGCAGCCTTCCGATTCAAAAGTGGAATGTGTTGGTTCATTTTTCTGAGATAAACCACTGGCTTCACAGCCCCCATTCACAAGTTAGTGCTAAACAGGATCTGTGAAATCACCTGTGAGTTTTTAAATGGTCTTTTCATCTCTTATCAGTTCAACACCTTGTAAATATTGTGCAAAGCTGGTCGATTTCTAGTAAATTAGGTTAAAAATAGAGAAGCCAACTTCTAGTAAACAGCAACGAACAGCATTGACATTTCTAGGACGCGTTTATGTTTCTGAACTTAAACTATTTAGTGTTTAGTGATGGTATAACTTTTGGCATTTTAAGGACGTTAAAAAAAAAACATTTTAATTTAAAAATAAAAACACAGAAGTCATTCTAATGCAAGTGAAGTCAGATTGAATACTTATTTTAAATAAACAGGAAACAGCAAATGAATACTTTACATGAAACCAATTAACCCTCCTATAAACCCAATGTAACATTATTTGAAACACATATTCCTGGCAGAAGCTAAAACAAGACAGGGTAGTCATTCGAAAGGATTCTGTTTGTTTTGCAGAACCATTTTGTTTTTCCAATAAATGTATTTCATGCAGGCTTCAGAGACTTGAAGTGAAGTGAATAAGACAGGAAAGACTTCAGTGTGACAGGCCTAAGTCTACTCAGTTGCCTATTCAATTACATTGTGGAAATTCCAGCAACACAGTTTTAAACTTGGGTGTAAAACACTACTTTAAATATTTGTTACAAATAATTCTGACATGATACTTCATTTCTTTAACACATCATACTTTATTATAGTGTAATTTGGTCTGGCAAGGATCTGCAGAAATATGTTTGCATTTATGAGATCCCTCTAATCGATTATTTCTTCTGTCCCCTTGACTATGGTCATAGCAAATGCCTAAAATACATATCACAGGCTTTTGTTACTTCTTCTGCCAGATGTGCTGCAGTTATATTACATATTTTTTAAAAACCCGGCACTGTCATCAAAATGTATTTGTACTCATTGTGAACCCAATAAACCACAATCAAGACATTTGCTATTGTACCTTTTGAGGTTAGCGTATATCGACATCAAAACCACTTGCACCAACGTTGAAGAAAACATAGCCAGGGCTAAATAAAATTAGATGTATCTCAACTACTGTAGTTTTTAAATGATTGAAATATCAAATTATTCCATTTTTATTTAATTAATTTTACTGAACGATGATGAGGAAGGCACTTGGAAAAGAGCTGAAGGCTAATCGCTGGACTCCTTTGTTGCAGGACGTATATGGAAAGTTTACTTAACACTTCAACTTTTTTTAAACCTAGGCTGTCATGTTTAAAGCTTAAAGTATGCATATACTTCTAAATCATGCTTTTGGAATATTTTTGTTTCAATAATAAAAAAATAAAAAAAAATCTCTTTGTCTAAAAACAAAATGTAACTGCAATGTAATATAATGTATTTAAACATACAATCGTCCCATCTATTGGAAAAAATGTATTATTTACAGTAAGTTAATGTTGTCCTAAGAGGTGAATAAAATTGTGATACAAAAGAAAGAAAAAAAAATGTCTTCAACATTATTTAGTGTATGATATGTGCTTTATTTTATCTGTTGTGTTGGGGGAAAAAAACAAACAGACGCAATATTATTTAATTCCAGCTACAAATGTAAATGTGCTGTCAAAAAAGGACTCCAAAGGTTTGAATAATAAATACAAGGAGATATTTGCATACATATTAAAAAAAAAGAAAGAAAGAAAGAAAATACTCTTGGGTCACCAAGCCTCCAAATTACATCAAGTATTACCTGTGCAGTCTGTGAACTGAGAAATGAGTTCGATTTCAGAACAAAATCAAGAGAAGAGAACAGTGCAAAGTACCACCCAGCCCATTATTGTATAAAGGCTGAATTGCCTACCTCCAGACGTGAAGACGGGCAAGATGCAGATAGTGAACATATGGCAAGAAAGAGGCTTTATTTAGATTCAGTTGTTCTCGGAAACAATATGGTTTTAATAAAGTGTATGGGTATGTTTGGCCCACGATCTTCTCTTTAAAGAGCCCAGTTCTGTTTAACACTGTTGACCCATTCAGGATTTCTCAGCTGCCTATAATACAACTGTGCAGTCACTAGAAATCTCAGTATTATTGCTCAATATTATGGCATTACGGACTTATGCAAAACGGCCTATACAACCTCCCCTGGAAAAGAGATGGAGTGATGATTGACTTATAATCAAACAAACAATATTTCTTAAGTACATTTTACCCTGATTTGTTTTAGCAAATGTAGGTATTTTTTGGGTACTACAGCCCCATTGAATAACAATTACTATATGGTTACAAAGGTGTTGAAGGCTGTCTAGATCTGGTGGTGTGATATAAAGTAAGGTTTTTTTTTTTGTTTTTTTTTTTAAATCCCCAAATTGTTCTCTGTCTTTATAGAATCTGAATATTTTCCATTCCTAAACATATTATATTTATTATAAGTTTACCATGGTGAATTTTACATGGTCATTTTGCAGTCTACTATGGTTGAAGCTTAGAAAAAAAGTCTAGTAGACAAATAGTATAATTTAGTATCTAAGTGTTTAGAAGTTCTGAATGATTTTACTGTGCTTAACTACCTATAGTTTTACAATGTTTTAGCATATGAGTACATTATCTATGTTTACTTTAAATTAAGTATTACACTTTGCTATGATTTTTACCTAGGTTTCAGTATACCGCAGTTGATTTTTTATAAGGCATTTTGACTAGGCAAGTGACAGGTTAAAATCCATTACTTATATCGTGGTAACCAAAAAGCACAGATCATTTACATTTTCTCTTTGAAGTCAATCTGGAGTCAGTTCACTGAAATCGATGTAAAATAATTAGAAGAAAGTACTGGAGGCATATCATTAATAAAAATAAGAAAAAGAAGTGAACCAAGTACAACAGCCTTTGGGACCTCTGGTTGAAAAAGCAAAAGTAGGTGAAGTGTTACAATGATTTGGTGTAACATGAAATGTGTATGAAAGATGAGAATGAAACTTCCCTGCTGAATTACAATGAAAATCAGCAGCTTTGAGCTTATCAAGCGACATCGTCTTGGGAAGAGGGGTCTCAGATTTACAGCTTTACAGCTATTGCTGTGTAAAATTAAAGGTCTATTGAGGACTGCGGGTTTTATATAGTGGTGCAGCTAAGCCTGCTAAATAAACGTACAATACTGTGCCTCTGTATTTGTAGGCCATCCATCAAAAGAATAACATATTAATAGCACTGAATTCAGTTAGTATACTTGATTAAGATAGTAATTCATTTTGTATTGTTTATTACTTTTCTTTTGTGCCAATTATTTTACCCCTGATTTTCTCCCCAATTTGGAATGTCCAATTCTTTTTTCCTCACCGCAGCCATTCCGCACAGCTCAGGAGATCCGAAGGCTCACTGGGCAAAATGTTAAGAAGTAGCATCCATGCCAGCTAATACCTATAAACTCTGCTAATTATGTTCATGTAAGATTTCTTGCAATTTGACCCCCGTATATGTGATTTAGGAGGGGTCAAATTGTGAGGGATAGAATCTATATGATTTCAGGTTTGGTGTTTTAAACATCTTAGAAGAACTAAAAAGCTAACTTCTCAGTCAGATGATGTCATAGTTACAAAATTGACAAAAAACTGCTTATAATAAGATACCAGGCCGAAGAAACATCTCACTTCAATGTTCTGGGGTTTACAGTAGGCCATAAATGGTATCACTTTTGGCTATTTCCTCTGCACTATATTTAATATGAGCTTATGCTTGTATGGGTTCACCTTCAGTCTGGGATCCTGTAGCTTACTGTACTTCATCCAGCTGAGACAGATGTTCCTGGAACATCAATTGCAAAGTCATGCAGATACACCAAACAGGGAATCCACTGAAGGTCAGCTGGGACAAATGTCATCAGATTAGTTAAGGTGGTCTTTGCACAGAGTTTGATCTTTTCTCACCTGCCACTAACCTGGACGCAAGTTGAGAAGTGTTTTGCAGCAGTAAGGTGTAATCAGTCCTCAGAAGGGAGTAGATAACTTTCAGTCTACTATTATTTATTTATATATATATATATATATATATATATATATATATATATATATATATATATATATATATATATATATATATATATATTTTTTAATTTTCTTATTGTCTAACAGCGAGACATATTTTACAGTAAAATCTGTTCCCAGCAGAACTATGAAAAAATTACTATAAAGTACAAGTTTTTCCAATGTCTCTTCCTGAGGTGATTCCAGAGCCCCTTTCAGATCACAGGCAGACTTATATTGTCAAAATGTACACATGCCATCTGTTTTGGGGCATATTGTTTCAAATCTGTGGCCTTTTGCGGGTAACTTTACAGCAATAATGTAACCTGACACATGTTTAAAAATGCTAAACCTCCTTGTAGAATTAATATCACATTAATAATGTCGCAAAATAAATTTTCAAATTTCGCAAAAGAAATGTCTTATACATTTCTAAAGTCAATCAATCGCTGTAAATCTGAACCTTTTTTTGTACACCTTCTGTTCCAACTTTTGCTGGTCACCAGCTCAGCATCTAATTGTATTGTGAGTAAAAAGCTTTTTGCTCCTTTAAGAAAACACCTGCAAGTATTTTTGTAACATGAAAGACATGTTTGTTTTTATTTAATTTTCTGTAACATAATGGTTACTCAAGTGATATGTGAGTTAATTTGACTAGTTTGTGGGACATATTCCCTGAATATGATAATAATACATGAACGTGTATGGGAAATGTAACTGGATTAATTAATGAAACTGTGTGTCTTGAGAAACAGGGCAAACTGCTGTGTCTTGAGAAGAGGGCCTCTTTCTTGCAGACAATACTGAACTATGTGACCTACTGAACGAGGTGACCGGGGCTAGGTGGCACCTGAACTGGATTAGGCTGAAAAGACAGTTGAATTATATACAGATAATTCATGCGTGCAACAACAATAGTTTTGACACATAAACTAGTGATGTCCCACTGGAAAAGGACATTAGAACATCAAAGCACTGTGAGTTTAAAGAGGCAAGACACACAAATGACCTCATGAAAGTAGCTAAGTAGAGTGAAAAGACTATAAATATCCAAGCAAAACTAAACATTTTGCGCTCCACATCGAAAACTAAGCAAGGTGCTGTCACTCTGCTAAGCGAAGCTGCAGTTCCAGGACTCTGCCTAAAAACGGACCCACGACGGGACTCTACCTGAAAACGGGCCCAAGAAGAGGAAGCAAGCTGCAAGCGAGTCACTACCACAAGCAACGAGACTGAGGCCCGGCTGGCGGACTGCCGTAAAACTTACAGCAACTGTGATCAGACAAATCAGTCTGGGTCTGCTGTACACCTAAAACCACAGTATCCAAAAGAAACTGTGCCCTGCTACCTGCGTAGCTAAAAGATTCAGCGAAGAGGACAGAGCGGACAGGTGCTGTTGTGGATCCTATAATGAGGACTGTAGACTTTGTTGCAGCTGTTGTTGATTCTATCGAGAATTGAAAGCTTTGTTGCCGAGTTTGATCCAATGTAGGATTGAAGACTTCGTTGCTGAGAGGAGAGTTTTTGTACTGGACACTTCAACAGAATGAGTTTCCAAGCCAGCAGACCAAAAGTCTAGGCTTCAAGGAACCATTGAGTATAAGTCCAGTTGCATTTTCCTTTCATGGAACTAAATTAATTAATTGTAACACATTCACATAGAATTGAACTGTTAATTATTTAGTTTGCACACTTTGCGTGTGAAATTTTAGTGAAACTTGATGAAGTAACTATAAGTAATCTCCCTCATATTGTTGTATGAAGAATTTCTTTAAAAGTAAACTGCCATATCCTTAATCTACTGTATATACCATTAATAAGCTTAATGTGACATATTATAGGAGGCATAGGAGGCTGTGTGGTCCAGTGGTTAAAGAAAAGGGCTTGTAACCAGGAGGTCCCCGGTTCAAATCCCACCTCAGCCACTGACTCATTGTGTGACCCTGAGCAAGTCACTTCACCTCCTTGTGCTCCGTCTTTGGGGTGAGATGTATTTGTAAGTGACTCTGCAGCTAATGCATTGTTCACACACCCTAGTCTGTAAGTCGCCTTGGATAAAGGCGTCTGCTAAATAAACAAATAATAATAATAATAATATTATAAGATTGTCTGCATCGTTTCAGTTGAGGCTGTGCTTGTATGTGGGCGTGTGTGTGAGCAATTTACTAGCTACGTCACAACTTGCTTGAGCTGCTGCAGTGGCTGCTTTGTGTGTGAGGAGACAGGTGGTGTTATATTTCAATTGCCTGCTAGTGCAGTGAGAGCTTTGGACTTGTGTTTTATGCTTAGAGACTAAGAGATTTACTTTCTGACTTTTCTGATTTCAGTTTATTATTTGTGTACTTAATAAAATACTACTATTGATTAAACATTCCTTGTGTCTAGCGTGTGTATGTGTGTTCATAGTAAATCCTCGATCTTTGTAACACATCAATTAAATATTATTAATAAGAGAACTAATCAACCCAAACAAACATTAAATTATCAGTTACTGAATTGTTCCTATAAGCTGCTATGTCATTTAAGTAAGCCATTCGGGGCAGAGACTATTTTCTAGGTTTAAGTCTGGTTTCGAAGACCCCGATTCTGATTTATCTTGGACTACCTAACATTGTAATGTGGTACAGGAGTGCTAATCTGGCTCTGTGAAACCAGCTGCAATTTATGCCTCTCTGTAATACTGGCCTCATAACCATGTGATGTAGGCATTGATATGGTACCTGGGTACTCCACTGGATTACAAATGTGTTTTTATTCATATGACTGTGATAACACTGGTAAGTCCAAAAATAATATGCTACCACAATAGTCTCAATAGCCAAACCTTTATAGCTACCCTTCTGCTTCCAGTGTCCCTTAATAAGGCACTCGTACCACTACATTGCCTTTGGATAGCATTTGGTAAAGGCCTTTCCTTTTAGTTGTATGCTTTGAAATGAATGGTGGCATGCCATTATTAGGATGCTTCTGTTCTCAGTGTAGTCAGTTCTGTGCAATATCACTTTTAATCAGGGGTCAGCACAACACGTTTCTGTAGTGCTATGAACTGACGTCTGTTGGCTTTGATCTTTTGAAGAAGTGATTGTCTGTGTCACTGCCAAACTACTTTGTTCCTCACTGTCTTCTTATCTCTTGTCAGACAAAGCACCAAATATTATCTTATACAATGTGGAGATACATTGAACCATATAGACAATAATTTGGAGAAGCCAACTCCTTTGATTATTTCTTGAGGTTTTAGGCTTCAGTATGCTGTATATTTTCTACAAGGAATAAGTACATACTAACTATGTAGCATTAATTACATGTTTACTTGTAATTAATCGTTTAGATTGATTTAGTAAGTAAGTAAGTATATTGGTAGCTATACTTAATCTGCTTTCAACATTATTTTAGTAGTGTGAAGTAATTATAAATGGAGGTGAGGATACAGGATCCAGAATACTTCTATTAACATTTCTATTAAATTGATATTAGTTTCCAAAACTACACTTTTTTTGTGTGTTTACATAATCTTCTGATATGTTTCAGAAAACTGTGTTTAAACTTTTCTGAAAACTACTAATTTACAATTTAAAGAGCTAGAAAATTAACCTAGCCCTTATTTACATTATGGTTGCTCAAACCTTTTTATAACAGTGCATTTGTATCGAACACTACAGTTGTTTTATTTGCTTAGGCTAGATATACTGTAGAGAGCCACCTCTTGACAGCCGCTACGTTACAATCCCAGTAATGAGGTGATGCAAAGCTACCTTCAATAGCATGAAACCCCGGTGAAATGAATTTAGAAGATATCGCACTAACAGCAAATCATTACCAAATTCATTTCAGTATTGGAATTTGTTCCCAGTATTAAATGAGCTATGGAGCCACAAGTGATTTATATACATGATTTATATGAGTTAAAAACAATTGTGGTAATACTCCATAATCAATATAATCTATTTCTAAAAATAAAAGTGTATGCTTTCATTAAAAACTGCTTTGTATTTTAAGCTGTTAGAACACACAGTGCTTGGGCCATATTGGGTGGTGACCAGCAAGCTGTTATTTGGAATTTTTTCTAATGGATACCCATCAGCTATATAAAATCCTTCTAGAAAAGGTTTACATCAATTAGAATGATTTAAGAGCAGGTGTCCTGGAGTGGCTCTCCTGGTAAAGCCACAAGTGTGCAGGGTAAAGGTCTCCACACACCCGATGCGATGTGATTTGTCCTGATAAAATGGTACTTTCGCTGTGCAACCTACTCTTAAATTCACACCCGTGGCGACAGCCACACGTGATGTGATAGGCGACACTCCTCTGATTGTATCATCAGCTGGAAAAAATAACACGTATGATAGTCCTGTTATACAGCTAATAAAAATATAAAATACATAACAGCTTTTCAGAATACTTATTTCAGTAAAAGTAAATGAATCATACACACCCGCTATATCAAGTTTCCTGGAAATGGACTGTCAGATGTTCTCCCTCATTGCCGTGTCTTTATCATTTTTGTGTCCTTTATTGTACAGCTCTGGGTATTTTGATACTGCAAGAATGCAGCATCAATATTCTTCCGCCATTGTTTACTGAAGGCATGCAAGGAAAACTGTTCCTCATTGGTCAGTTCCCAAGCTGCCTTGTGGCAAAATTGCAAAACTAAACAGCAATCCTATTTTTTTGTTTCGCTTCAGTGTCGCCCGTCTCATCGCAGGCAATGTTTATTTTTTTGGTCGTGGTACGGTGTGTCATACGACACGTTTGCTTGTCGCATTGTGTCTGGTGTGTAGAGGCCTTAAGTCATAGAACAAACATTTGCAGTTTATCAGAAAACATAAAACATTACAAAAACATTTGATTGCCTCTTTGTTTTTTAGACCATGCTACACCAACAAAATATATTTGCGATGGAAAGCTTTGCAACCAATGTGGACAAGGAAATTGGGACTGTACCGTGTTAAATGTTATTTAAAGTGGGTTTAATGCTTGTGAGATGTAATTGCTCAGTCATGCATATTATTACAGTACACTTGTTTATTGTAGAGTTTTTTTGTTAGTTTGTTTGTTTGACAAAACAAAACATTTTGTTTCTGGGTATTTTGTATTACCTTCAAAAGGTATCATGTCTGCTAAATAAACAAATAATAATAATGAGCTACTTGTGAAACAAGACCTCAAGGCATTTCTTCAGATCAGACAGTGAGTATAAGACTTCAGAGTACTATGAAACGCATCACCAGTAGACTCATTCTCTCAAACTGGTTATTAGGCAATATAAAGGCAGTGGCAGAAAAGTTTAGCGTTAGTGCAGTGAAGCTTTCAGGCCTGGGAGTATTTAGTGTTGCTTTGTGAGCACAGGAATGGAATTGGTTCCATTCTGATATTGTGATTGACACTAGAAAATAATTAATGGTTGCATGAACTCAGTTTAAAATCTGAGTATGTCTAATTTATATCACTATAATATATTTGAATTTAAAGCTGCAGTGCCACTTAACCATGTTTGATTTTACAAGAAAATTGTTTTCATGGCTGTGTGTTTAGCCTTGGCAGTCTTTGAATTTTCTGCATTCTATTTTATCAAAAAGTAGTCCTTAATGGCACAGGACAGTATTTTTGTTTTCCATTCTTTTTCTGCTCCATTATTTTCCCAATTAAGAAGGTCCAATTATGTTTCAACACAACAGCAACTCACCAAAACGGTTCTGGACAATTGAAGGTCAGTGGATGTCCGACTGTGCTCACAAGACTTCGGAGCAGTAGCTGTAAGACGAGGTTTTACATAACAGCTCTTCATTTTCGTAGTTTTGTTTGTTAACCCCCTTCCCCACTAAGTACTCTGTCTGTTCACCTTGCTAAACCAGAGGAGAGATTGAGAGCTTGGGTTCCTTAATCGTGTGAGTTCAATTGTAAATGTTATGGTGTGTAAGGACTGTAAGCAAGAGAATTCATGTGTGTATAAAACAGATACACACATGAAACAGATATGAATGTAGATGGTAAACTCTAAATAATACAATATAGTTCCATATAGCGTGATGCCTCCACCCAGTAAAATCCTACTGCATCACTGAGTTAATTTACAACACACAGCAACACAATTGAATAATAAAACACAAATCACAGTTTCTCTTACTTAGTAATACTGCTGAAAAAACAATACAACCGTGACAAAATAAACCTGTTAAACGCATCTACTTATATATTTATATATATTTAAAAAATAAGGTGGAAAAAGAAATCTTAACGTGGCTCCTTGAATTATTTCAGACCGTTGTAAAACTGTATCACTCACGTCTGGTGAACCTGTCGCAGCTAAACACAGTCCTCCTACAGGAGTTGAAAAAATAAAACGTAGTAACTTGGTTGAAAGATATTTTTATTTTCTTCACTTCATGGAATCAATTTTGTAACATGGTCCAAATTCCCTCTGAAGGCTTTTAAATTGAAACATATATATTAAAACACACGAGACAGAATACATGATCTAATATAACTATGTCAAATACATCAGATTTACGGTGTTTTCCTGTTTTTTTTATGTAGCTGTAAACAAGTTCTTATGTCATGTTTTGTTTCTCTGTGCTGCTGAAAATGCCCGTCTCACAAAGCTTAAATGACGCTACACAAAAAACAAATAAGTAGGCAGTAAAAGGTAACTCCTCCCCTACCCAATGATATGTGTTAAAAAGCTGTATTGCAAATTATGGTGGCCCAGCAAGTCAAAGAAACAAAGTTAGCATTTTTTTTTATCGTGTTTACCCGATCAGGGGCCCAAAATAGCATTCCAGTATGATCATGTTTACCCCATCATGAGCAGTTTGTTGTGTTGCTTAGAACTGCGTAACTAAATTTTGGGAGTTGTTTGCGGACCACCTGGAGTTTACTCATGGACCACCTGTGATCCGTGGACCACAGGTTGGGAACCATATGTGTAGAGTATTCATTTTGAGCTGACCGGTTTTTCATTGAAATTTAAATTACTAAAGGTACATTTATGTCCATTTTAAATTCATTACTAAAGGCAATTGAAACTGAAATCGATTTTTTTATATTTAGCGCTTAGGGAAAATTGGTTTCCAGTCCAAGTAAAACAGATTCAGTCAGGACAACTTTGCGTTAATTAACCACTTTATTAGAATACAAATCTTCTGAGTATCCAAAAACATTGACCCAACAATGGGTGAAGAATAACAAGTAGAATAAAAATAGTTGGAGTACAGCTGCATCATTTGGAGCCTGCTAAAAATAAATAGATCAATAAATAAATCTATGCAACGTGTTCATCCCGGTGAACAAAAATATTAGGCAGAGGAGCATTGTATACTCCCCCCAAGGAAAGAGGCAGAGATTTCAAAGAATTGCTCAAAATTGGTGCATTGTGTTCATTGTTGTCAAAAAGAAAAAACGAAAAATATAACCAGTTGTGAAAAACAAAAATGAACCAGTTTGAAAAATAACCAGTTGTGAAAAACAAAAAATTTAATTATATGTAAATACATATATATATATATTTATTACAGCCACCTACACCAACTCACACATTTTGCTGAATGTGAAAAAATATCAAATAAAAATAGTTAACTCCTGTCACAAATATGGCTTGAGTGGCGTGTGGGGTGATGTCACAGACTAGGAAGTAGTGCAAAAACAAAACAAACAGAAGGTACGGGGCTAAACTGCCACAGCAGGACTTTTATTAAACAAGCAAAACAAAACACATAAAACAAAACGGCTCAAGGGCCAAAACAAATAAACACAGTACGTAAACTAAGCAAGTATATTCGTATCTTAATATAGCAATTGTTTCTCTCTTTCATACAGAGAAACATACAGTCTTTTTATACAGGTGACCATCATCCAATTAGCAACAATTAATCAATGAATTAACTCGGGAGATGGTCACCTTCTACACAAGGTTTTTAAATAAATAAACAAACAAAACAAAATGCACGGCTTTTCTCTTTATCATCTATACATATTAAATAAATCATAACAATAATACTAATAATAACTACAATTAATATTATTATTTGTTTATTTAGCAGACGCCTTTATCCAAGGCGACTTACAGAGACTAGGGTGTGTGAACTATGCATCAGCTGCTGAGTCACTTACAATTACGTCGCACCCAAAAGGCGGAGCACAAGGAGGTTAAGTGACTTGCTCAGGGTCACAAAATGAGTCAGTGGCTGAGGTGGGATTTGAACTGGGGACCTCCTCGTTACAAGCCCTTTTCTTTAACCACTGGACCACACAGCCTGAATAAGACATAAATATACACAAGGGAGGGCACCTGTCACAACTCCCCAAAAAAAAAGCAATTATATCATATAATGTGACATCTCATTTTTAGTGACTGAAGGTAATGGGGAAGAAAAAAATCTAAAAAGGAAAAGATCTCTGGGGGCCCTTGACCTTCAGCCGCCTCCTCGCAAGGCCTAAAAAAAATTTAAATAGCATAATTATACATAACAGGTGGACTCATATAGCAAAATGCAGTTTTTTTTTTCTTTCACTTACAAAGGGTATGATTGTGTTGGATACTGGAATAAAGTCCCTCTTTAGGATGCTGGTTCCAGATGTTGTTGGGCACCGAGAATGTCTTTAATATTGTTCCTTATGTAGATCTCATAAGCATCGAAGGACCACCGACCAAGCTTTTTTATGACATGCGCTGGAATGTTTCACTGAGTAGCTGTCCAATCCAGAAAGAATGACACACATAGTTCGAAGAAAGGCCACTTTTTTAGAGATCTTGCAGTCTTGCAGAAAACCAGGACCTGGAGACTGCCGGGTTCTGCGCAGCGTTGTAACCAGAGCTGACATTCTATTCAGGTCAAACTTAGGTTTCAAGGTATAGCTGGCAGTATTTATATGACTGCTTGGTATTTACTATTCAAACTCCAAATCTATGTTACATGGCAAACCAACAGAGAAAATGAAGGAGTCTTTTGTACTTTACCAGAACCGAAACACGACCTCTGTGTCCTGATAGCTAGTTACGGCCATGGTTCTGCGCAGTTAGAACAGCCGGTCCAGAGGTGCGGATTGGTGTCTGGAGGCCAGATATCTCAGCATGGAAGCGTGGGGACAAAAACAAAACAGACTTAGTGTGAACAATGTGAACAGTTTCTCCAAAAGATAGAAGACATCCCTGAACTGCAGCATGAACCCGACTGGATTACGATTGGAAAAGTCGAATCCACGGTGCGAAGGTAAGAACCACATCGATATGACTGGCGGGGATACATATCCAAACAAACGACGAACAGTAATTCGAAAGCACGGGAAGACTGAGTTTGTGAAATAGGTTAATATACCTTATAGGTTAATGGGAACTTGCCAGTAATAGGCTTGTAGATTAACCAATGACTCTACTAGGCGCTTGCACTATAGATTTCCTGCCTGAAAATCTTGCAAGTTTATATATTCATTCATATCTACATTGTTGTTGTTTTTTAAATAACACTCATCATTTGCAAGGATGATACATCTTTTCAAGAAGAAACATGAAAAGAGGACACTTAAAAGCTCTGCATTAATACATTTCAATCACCAGGGAACATTTTTTTCCCATTACTATCATTATCATAACATTACATTAAAATAGTTCAGTATTCTGTATGTTTGGAATAGTTTAATAAGTATTTAGTGGTCTAGGTTTTGTGCACTCAAATATTTTAAGTAGTTTCAGTAAACTGATGGTAATCATATCACTTTTACTCAATAATTTTGCAAAACATTAGGGGCTTATCACTGAGTCTGCATAATCCTTAAACGATAGCGAAAACAAAAACTAAGAGCACAACAATAAATACATGAGGATATTACAGCTTTGAGAACCACAAAAAGGTTTTGATATTGCTTCTTAGTTATTCAATTTTATTAAGAATAAAATGCACTGTTATTTAGCGTGATAAGTGGCATCACTTGAAATTTTAAAACAATCTTTGCACATATCAAGACCAAGCTAGCAAGCAATATCATTGAAAATTCACAGCAGTATTTTACAAAAAAAATCTTGTCTTTTCTAAAACCTCAAAGCACAACTGAAAGAAGCACACAGCTGCATGGTATCTAATAACTGATTATACAGTGCTTGGGGGGTTGATGTAAGAGCAGCATAAGAACTGGAACCAGCCAGCCCTTATGGAGATGATGGAGACAAGCAGTGAAGCAGAACAGCATATGTGAGGGACCATACATATTTTGCAGGAAAATGTAGAGACATTAGGGGAAACGATCCTCTTGACTTCCCTGGAAACTTCCTAGTAGTGGTTGAACTGCAATCGTTTGGGAGTGGAGGAGAACAGCCAATTGCTGTGAATGTTTTTCACCAAACAACTTCCCCCCATCCTTTCCCCCTGGCTAACTAACCTACTTGACTTTTTTGAGTCTAACTAACCTACTTGACTTTTTTGAGGATGCAACACTGAAAATGGATAACTGCAAAGCATACGACATGGTTTATTTAGATTTCCAGAAAGCTTTTGACAAAGTCCCGCATAAAAGATTAATTCTCAAACTGAACGCAGTAGGGATTCAAGGAAATGCATGCACATGGATTAGGGAGTGGTTAACAGGTAGAAAACAGAAAGTACTGATTAGAGGAGAAACCTCAAAATGGAGTGAGGTAACCAGTGGTGTACCACAGGGATCAGTATTAGGTCCTCTGCTATTCCTAATCTACATTAATGATTTAGATTCTGGTATAGTAAGCAAACTTGTTAAATTTGCAGACGACACAAAAATAGGAGGAGTGGCAAACACTGTTGCAGCAGCAAAGGTCATTCAAAATGATCTAGACGGCATTCAGAATTGGGCAGACACATGGCAAATGAAATTTAATAGAGAAAAGTGTAAAGTATTGCATGCGGGCAATAAAATGTGCATTATAAATATCACATGGGAGATAGTGAAATTGAAGAAGGGAACTATGAAAAAGACCTAGGACTTTATGTTGACTCAGAAATGTCTTCATCTAGACAATGTGGGGAAGCTATAAAAAGGCTAACAAGATGCTTGGATATATTGTGAGAAGTGTTGAATTTAAATCAAGGGAAGTAATGTTAAAACTCTACAATGCATTAGTAAGACCTCACCTAGAATATTGTGTTCAGTTCTGGTCACCTCGTTACAAAAAGGATATTGCTGCTCTAGAAAGAGTGCAAAGAAGAGCAACCAGAATTATCCCAGGTTTAAAAGGCATGTCGTGATGCAGACAGGCTAAAAGAATTGAATCTATTCAGTCTTGAACAAAGAAGACTACGCGTGATCTGATTCAAACATTCAAAATCCTAAAAGGTATAGACAATGTCAACCCAGGGGACTTCTTTGACCTGAAAAAGAAACAAGGACCAGGGGTCACAAATGGAGATTAGATAAAGGGGCATTCAGAACAGAAAATAGGAGGCACTTTTTTACACAAAGAATTGTGAGGGTCTGGAACCAACTCCCCAGTAATGTTGTTGAAGCTGACACCCTGGGATCCTTCAAGAAGCTGCTTGATGAGATTCTGGGATCAATAAGCTACTAACAACCAAACGAGCAAGATGGGCCGAATGGCCTCCTCTCGTTTGTAAACTTTCTTATGTTCTTATGTTCTTATCTCTGTGGATTACATTTACAATGGGATTCAGGTGCTGTGCACTTTCTTAGTAAAAACAGTAATGTATATTTTACTTTTCAAAAAAAGTTCACTTTTGTTAAAACAAGACAAAATAACAACTAATTAAGTACAGCACTTGACCATTACTTGTTAAACAACTTGCCATGGTTGGTTTCATTTTTCTTTTCTTTCTGCGCTAATCTTATTGATAGGTAGGCCTTTAAAAGTCTTTTGAAAACGTCAAAGAATGCCCTGTTGCAAATAAATCCTGCATCTGAACAAGACTGATGTAGAAATAATCAAACAAACAAAAAAAAATCTCACAACAATGTAGTAGTAATATCCTTAAGCTACAAATTGCAGAATTTTCCTTCACAATGTGCCGCATTTTCGTTTTTTATCTTTAAAAAAAAATTCCCGGGAGTTTATTTTACAAATATTAAAATAGGGATAAAATCAGTAAACCAGCATCTTGTTGGCCTTTTTTATAGCTTCCCCACAGTCGTGTGTACTACCATTCATTATTATTTACAGTTGTCAAGTGACTTGCTGGATTATAAATAAACAGCATTGCACCTGGATTATCGTTGTCTGTCTGTTATTGATCACTGCATCACTCCTGCACCTGCACACTGCAAACCTCTTTGCCCCAAACCCTTATAAATGTAAACAATACAAATTAGACACACACCATCTTTCTTACAACGTAGTTGCTACAGATTATCACTGCATCAGTTTTTTTTCTTTGATTTATTGAGAAATGATATTGATTATATTGATTATACCATTTGATGTTCTGCATTTGTAAAACACTTTAACAAAGATTTTAAGCATGGAAAAGTGCTATTTCTTATACTGGCACAGCAGGTATCTGCGTTGCAGTCAATGGAATAACAGCTATATTACAAATTGACAAGGAAAGAGGGATTAATCTTATTGGCTAACAAGTGTTCCAGCCTGTGTAACATTGAGCTTTATTTGAACACCCTGTCATGTGTTTTTGTTGTAATTTTGAACAATAATAACAAGCAAAATCTATTTTTCAAAAAAGATCATGTTAGCAGGCCAATACCATACTCAGGCCTGGGAGTTTTAGCATGGAATGTATTCCTTTTGACAACACTTTACATTAAGTGTCTCTAATTACTGTGCATTTACATACAGGTTGTAGTTACTTAGTAAATGCATGTGCACTTATAATGTTATTATGCATAGCTACAATGCACCTGATGTGGAACTTTTTTTTTGCTTGATATAACCCGAATCCTAACCCTTCCCCAAACCCTAACTCTAAACCTAACCCTAAACCTAACTCTAAGCCTAATCCTAACCCCTTTCTGATACAAGTGTGTGTTTGCATAGATCATGCAAAAAGATTTACACATGAAGTATATTGTAACTATGCAGAATAACTACTATGTAAATAGACAGTAGAGACAATGTAAAGTGGTACCTTTTTTTTAACAATTCTGTTCAAAGTTGATCATAATGTAAACTGACTGTAATCACATTTTACTACATTTTTTGTGAAACTATAGGGAACTTACACAGAAGACAAACAGATGTTTGAAATGCTGAGCCATCTGATTTTGTCCATGGATGCTCCATAGTGAATTACTAAAAGTATCATAAATGCCATGTTAGCATGTTAACTTGGGTAATTTTAACTTGGGTAATTTTTGGAATAAGCTTAGTTAAAACAGCTGGATCTCAAACACACACACACACACGCACACACACACACACAAAACACCTGGCCTTTATCAGATCCAGCTTTTGGCTTTATCAGCAGTTTTTTTTAACAGAGAACGGAAAATGACCCTGACTCTTACCATGTTTCAGTGCCAGTTTATTCACACCTTTATCTGCAAGACAACAGATAAAGTTGCAAAATAACTGACATGGGAAGATATTAAATGCAATCACATATCTTTTAAACCTCATGGTTCCAGATCTTGTTGAGCCTAAACTTTTGAGTCTGAATACATTGAAAATATAACCCAATTTCCCACTGGACCTTTCTTTGCATTCCAATATCTCCCATCTCCTTGAAGCTACCTGTTGGCTTACTGAGCAAGTGTGCAGATATAAAATGTATATATATATATATATATATATATATATATATATATATACACATATATATACATACACAGTAAAACCTGCCAAGAGTGACCACTCATGGCAGTAAGCAAAAGTGGTCACTTGTAAGAGGTGGTCTCTCTTCATAGGTCAGTTGTAAAGAAAGGCTACTATTTTTACTGATGTTTCCTGTAAAATTGTAATCGCGTGCTTCAAAAGGCATCCCACTACACTATCTTAGATTTTTTTTAATTGAGAGTAAGAAAATGTGGTTGCTGGTTGCAGATGACAGGTGGTCACTCTTCACAGGTAAATTAGAGGGGAAAACGTTCCGTGGCCTCTGCAAGTAGTCGCTTGTGACTGGTGGTCTCTCTTCAGAGGTGGTTGTCAAGGCAGTTTTTACTGTATATCCCATTTTATAATAGCAATAATACACCCTCCGTATGCTATACTGTTGAAAGGAATGTAGTTTTTGAAAAGTAATGCACATCCTAAATCACAACATGCTTTAACAGTGCTTAATGGGGTTCCATTGCTTTTTGCATATACTTTGTGTATATAAAAATATATAATAAACACAGAGCCTCGTATCTTGAGGCTCTGTGTTTATTATTGAAATATGATAGTATCATTATGGTAGTTGTAAAGAAAATCCATACATTTAGTATGAGTGTGGATAAATATTTTAAAGCACCAATACTTTAGTAAACATAATATCACTTTTTCAACTGAATAGCCCCAAGCAAAAACAAACAAAAAAAATCTACAGTAGGTGCATATATTAGGCTTGCATTCACATTCCAAAACAAATACAAATAAATCTCTGTTGGGATACCATTTATTTTGCAAGCAATGTGCTTATTTTCACTTACTGACATTAAAAATGCCCCCTTCTTAGTCCTATATAATAAATGTAAATAATGAATAAAGCATGAAGTCCATTTCAACACAGTCTGCATTCCTTGAACAAATTAGGTAAGAGATAGCTCTCAGTTTTATTGCCACAGCATGAGGGTGATACAGTAATCATCTTTGTTCTACCACAGCTGTTGTGTATGATTACAAAACAACATAAACAGCATTTCATAGCAAAGGGAAAATCTTTTGAAACCACACATCTGGTGCAATTCTTATATATTAGAAGGCATGCTATATGAGAAGAGCATGAAGCCATGGCATTAAGAGAGTGTAATGTACATTCTGCCTCGTACCTGATCGATACTTATCTACCAGTTGCTTACGGTTATTCCTCGGTGTCCATCAGTGCTCTACTTTATCACTTAATTACATACTTGAGAATGATGTTTTTGCTATACTGTATAATTCAATAGCTGTCTGAGGTACTGTTAAATTATTAATGATCATGAAACAGAGAGCATTAGAAATGGTGGAGTGGCAGGAACTTTGCTGGGCTTCTAGTTTTTACACCTTAAATCAAACCCATCCATCACAGGGATTGATTTAAGGCCTCCTGTACATTACTGATCAATGTACATTATTGATAGGGTACAAGCTAGATAGTTATATGTTATATAGGAATTATAGGAATTGAGTAGGATGTTACCAAACCTGAAGAGTCAGTAACTTCAAATGTCATTTCAGTTGAGTAAATGTGTTCACATATTTAGACTGTAGCACTGTTTTGCGCCTAACTGGCTTGAACAGCAACAACTAACACAACCGAAAAACACAAAGACTGCTTTATATGAAGCTGCACTAGGTCATCATTTTTCTCTAAATTAACCATGCTTTGAGCTTGTCTGGAGAATCCAAAGTTCCAGCATTGAACAGACTTTCTCATTTCAGTCAAATCACCTGACAATGCAACCTCTCAACTGCCCTGTCCCACCTACTCTCTCTATACGTATGTATTGGCGAAATTACTTTGGTCCGTGGACTCCTTTTTCAATTTAGTTTTTAATCACTCACTTAGAAAAAAAAAGCTGTGAATAATTCCAGTTTAATAGTTTTTTGCCCCTGAACTAGTGGTGAGTGGAAATTAATTTGCAAAGCTGGTGGTGCTAGAAATTACTCAAAGACCATTTAGACTGTAAAGACCACTGACTTCATGCTAAATTCTGTAGAAAGCTGGATTTCACCCTTTTAATAGTTTCCCACATAGCAGAGTCAGAAACCATAGTCAAAGCAGGGTAAAGCCCAAAGAGGTATGGTAAAGCATTAAAAAAATCAAGGCAAAGTATGGATAATATAAATATGGAAAAGGCATGGGAAAACTACAGAAAAAAAATTGTGGCAATTGCATTTTGGTGTAAAGACATTGATAACTTGGGCCTGTTTGGTATAGGTGTTACTTTGCTAACAGGAATATAATTTCTCTACTAAACACATTTTGCTTTTTATTAGTAACTGGCTTACCAGAAGCACAAGATACTGTAAAGGTTCCAGTAGTGTTGACATCACACATTAACAGCCTACCTGTCTTTTGAATATTACCAGTAACACATTTCTTTATAGCCAATTGTTTTAAGAATACCAAATACTGTCCCCTTCCACCAGGTTGGTTACTTTTCATTGTACATGGGTAGGTGTTATATAGGGTTAATAATTATAAAGCAGTTAATAAAGACTTGTTTGTAATTGAACTAACAAGCATGGTCCATCTGTCTGCCATCGGAAATCACCTCCAATCAATCCAAATGCTATGTACGTGTATAGAACCACTGGGGTTGTTGTTCTCTGTGATAGCAGTTAGGTGGTTAAGAAGTCCATGTCAAATCTATGCTTCCTCTATCTACTGTATATTACAGCACAAACTGTGGAAAACGTAAAGCAATACAATGGATATGAATGTGACAATCTGTGATGAGGATGGTCTGATAAAGCACAAAAGAGTACAGACTATAGAAAACTCCACAAACCCCCAGAGATAGCTTGATACATTTCAAAATGACTTCAACAGAAGACACCTGTCACAAACAAGGCCAGCACAGAACTAGGTCTAACCTGTTGGGGTCATTGTGAAATCTAGTCAGAATCTCTCTAGGGACGGCCTGACAAGAACAATATTTGCCTTAAATAAACCATGAACATTTAGCATTTTACTTTGAGCTATAATGCGGTTGAGAAGATATAAAGTGAGATTCACTAGGCATATGTTTTAAAAGTTCATTTATAGATTTGGAGCAATTTTTTATCAGGTCTACCTAGAGACATCTAGCAGCTTTTTAAGGTCCATCTGGTGACTTTTCGCTTTCAGTATTCTCTCTCTCTCTCAAATTCAAATAAAAAAAATGCTTTATTGGTATGACTTGACAATATGTATAGTATTGCCAAAGCTTTTACATATAAACAAAACAGACAAACATTAATAATACAATAGACATATTATAGTTACAGTACATTTTTTATGTTGTATCTCTCATGTTGTGTAGGGCAGCAGTGTGGAGTTGTGGATAGGGCTCTGGACTCTTAACCGGAGGGTCGTGGTTCAGTCCTAGGTAGGGGACACTGCTGCTGTACCCTTGAACAAGGTACTTTACCTAGATTGCTCCAGTAAAAACCCAACTGTATAAATGGGTAATTGTATGTAAAAATAATGTGTAAAAAAATAATGTAATTGTATGTAAAAAAAAAAAAAGTGATATCTTGTAACAATTGTAAGTCGCCCTGGATAAGGCATCTGCTAAGAAATAAAATAATAAAATCTTTGACTTAACTGTATTTTGTACAGTCCAGAGAAAAGTGCTGTTCTGTTTCGATCTCTCCCGATTCACAATGCCCATAAAGCTGCTCTTCTCTGGGTTTCCATGTTTGTCTCATGGCAACCTATTTCGACCTCTAGATTGTGTTCGCTAAGCCTGTACACTGTCAATATCTCCTCAGTTTTGGGTCTTATTTCACCCAGGTATTGTGCGATGGAATATTCTGTGTTCAGTGTAGTGTAGCCCTCCAGCTTGTTCTGGGTGTTGATTTGCTCTCTCCAGGTGTTTATGTCATTTGTTTTAATGCTGACACTGTTGTCTTGAGCTGGGAGGGCTGTGTGTTGTGAAGCAGTTCAGTGCTGTTTGTATGGCTCAGCTCACTGAGTTTCAGAGTCAGCTGGAGGAGTGGGGTGTGTCAGGGCTCAGTTCCAGGCTCTGCTCACTTTTAAATTGTAAGGAGTCTGGATCACTTTGTTTTAAGTGGATACAGAATTTGAGGGCTCTTTTTTGAATTGCAAGTATCAGAGGGAAACGTCCAAGTTCGGCTCTACAACTGTTGTTGGGAGCGTTTCTGTGGATGTTTAAGATCTTTTTACAGAATTGCAGGTGGAATTCTCTTCTCTCTCTCTCAATATAGTGTACATGCACTGGAATGTCTAAGGAAAGAAAACAACTAAACAAAAAAAACCACATCTCATTACCAACAATGTTTTGTAGTATAGTTTATTTTCAGAAGCAGTCAGATGGCAAGATAACAGAACTAAAGGTGCTCAAACTTTGCACAAAGCAGCAGGGATATGGAAGAATCTGCATATTTTACATCCTACAGGGAGTTTTCTTCTTGGATGTTATCCACCAGTGGTATTTTGGAAGTCCCTGAACTAAGCACATATACTCCTAGAAAAATAACTTTACCCAAATCAGTCAGCACTGAAGCTTAGCATTTCACGGGTGTCCTCAAGGAAAATCTTCTCCGAAAATTTCACGGGGCGGAGCTATGCCACCTGGTAGTGTTTATTGACAGAGTTAGTGAACATATACACAAGGAGAGAGGGGCTCCGCCTCTTCAAGGCCCAACATTTACTTGATCGATAGACACGATAAACAGGAGGGGGGCCACCGTCTTTGAGGTGACCCGACATACGAGAGGGCACCGTCTCCAGGTTACCGACATCTGAAGAGGCTCATGAACGGAAAGAAAACATAAAGTTAGTATCTGTTAAAACATGGAATGCGTGGTGTTCCGCCTCTTGAAGCCCAACATAATAGAAGGGGGTTCCGTGGCTGAGGAGACCCGACAAACAGGAGAGGGGCCACCGTCTTTGAGGAGACCCGACAAACATGAGGGATGCCACCGCTTGGGGACCCTCGCATAGAGGCATCAGACCTGAAAGAAGAATCCCAAAAGAAACATACATGCAGATGGAAGGGTTTGGCGGGGGTCCCCTCTGACTCATGGAGAACCCTCCTCTATGAGGTAAATGAAGCGGAGCTTAACAAAGGGTTGGAGAAAGTGGAATCACTAACCCCCAAAAGATGGACCCCGGCTCCCAGCTGACGCAACGTGAAGAAGAAAAGAGAGAACCGCCAATGCATAAGAAAAAGAAAAGAAAAACATTTAGACGAAAGAAAACAAACACTTAACGTGACAAAGGGGTTAGTAGACTGTACCCTAATGACTATGTGAAGACCCTCTGCACAGTGGAAAGAAAAACACCCTTCTTTTAATTTAATTTCTTAGGGGAAATCTTTAGAGGCCCAGGCAGAAAGGTCGTCCCCACTCGGACATACTAGCAATGGACTGATGTGCGGAGGATATTTCAGATGATGAAGAACGAATATAAGTTTCAACTGCTGATGAAGTCCAGCCCCATATTTTTAATTAAATGCTGGTTAATGTTGGCTTTGCAGCTGAAGTAGCTGCCCTATTCTAAATGAATGAGGAGTGTAGAATTGCGAAGGAAGACCTGCTCTGGACACCACGGTGGAAAGGTGTGTTGAAAACCAATGCCTTGATACAATGGACCCGGCTTGAATTGATAAACAAAGGGTCGGAGGATGAAATGGCCTTGCGTTCTGCAATGTACTTCAACATGGACGTGAAGGGACACAGAGGAGAGTTGATCTTAGAAAGCTGAATACATTGTCCTTGCCGCAGTTGATCTGTTTTTGAAATGCTGAAGAAATAAGATGAAATGAGAATCTGGGATGAGCTTGAGGTCACTGCAGCGGATACCGAGAGTAGGAAAGCTGGCAATGGAAGGAACTGTATATTCAGAACATCTCAAAACCCAAAAATGCAGATAGACATATGACTTCCATAGTTAAGTCATCAAATGGAGAAAACAGCCATGGCGGAGAATTGAAATCAAGTTACTGAGAATGTCTATAGAAATAGGCAGGCGAGCAGAAGAAGGAGCCGGAGAGCACTTGGAAATTCCTCGTAAAGGAGACGAACCTCTGGAATTGATAATAGAGTTGGGGAATTGATGGACATCAAGCGAAATTGATGCTGAATTCCTGACAAATATAGTCTGATTGTAGCTGGTGCCAGATGTAGAGAGTCCTTTGCATGCACTATGAACGCCATGATCCAGTCCTGGTTGAATGGAGTAGGATTAATCCTGCTTTGTAAACAGAAAGTTACATAACATGCCCAACCTGTAGAGTACGAGGATCTGGTAGATGGGGCAAGTGCTGATGCCATGTAATCTTGAGCTGAAATAAGAAGTTTATTAATAGTTGGATTTAGTTGAAAATCAGCTGATTGAACTGTGGCGTTGCTGCTGGATATTGCAGAGCTGTAGGCAGTAAACTGTGGAATTTGGAAATCTTCGAGAATGTTACGTCTGATTCGTGGAGATATAGTGTGACGTCTAGCTGCAGTTGGAGAGGAGGATCCGTATGTAGATGCAGTAGCGAGGTTGAATTGTGGAGGATCTGCTTAGCTGGCTGAAATTGGGGCTGGACCAGAAGAAGCTGTAGGTGGCGCTGCAGTGTTTGATGCTGGAATTAATGACAGCGCTGAAGATTGTTTTCTCTGTTCCATAATAGACACCCTTTTATTTAGATCCGATAGTTGAGAACTGACCAAGATAGAGTATCGGAAAATGGCTGCATAAATGATTTTATCTCTCTAAATATTTGCGAATGTTGGATTTCAATGGCTGGCTGCTGATTAGCGGTGCTAGTTGTGGGGTGGTTAGATCGGAATAGACTGCCTGCTGTCTGTTTTAGGATGCTGAATGGCTGGGCGCTGCTGATTATGTTTTTCGGAGGAAAAACTGGTTCTGCTGATACTGAATTGCAATAGAGAATGAAAAGAGACTCTCTATCACTCCCTGCCGGAATCGCATTACCGCTTTTAAGGAGGGTTTTATCAATTTATTCATGGGCCAGTCCTTCCAAAACAATCGATCCGGAGGGCGCCCTGAGGCCGAAGTCGCTTGGATCGGCGCAGATTCGATGTTTGGGTGGCAGGAACGGTAGGCAATATTTGAACTGGAACCTGATCGGGAGCCTGATCAGATGTAACTGAAATGCCAGAAGGGGAGAAAAACGGAGACTGGATGGGCCCTGGATTGAAGCTGGAGAAGAATGATCTGGTAATGACAGAAAATCCTGGGAATCCTCTGAATCTGATGACAACTGCTGTAAGTACTCCATTGTTGAAGTATACAAAAGTTGATGGGTCTTGAAATCGCTTAGGTTTTTTGCCAAAACGAAAAAACACAAGACAGATAGGTAGAGGTGACTAATGTTTAAATAAGGTAGATTTAATTGATGACAGCAGATGATAGGTTGTTGGTGCCTAGCTCCTCCCCCTGAACCCCACCTATAGGTTAACATAAAATACAAAACAATCTCATTCGGGCTGCAGCTCTTCTACCTTGACAGAATGTGACAAAGCTAGCCTTTCTCCAAATATACTGAAAGCTGCTCTTTTATTTGTGCATCTGTACTGTACTTACACACATAAAAAAAACACATCAAATGTTCAATATCTGTTCTGCTGTTGTATTCTCATAGGTAACAAACTGCGTTATACTGTAGCATAAATATTTCAGGGAAAACTTGCAGAATGAATATATTTTTTGTCAAACCTCCACAACATACTGACAAAAGCAATAGTCTTGTGCATGAAGACAGGCCATTTTCAAAAATCACCCTATGTGAAAATTTGATAATTTTAAGTTATATTAAAGATCTAGGCACATTTTGATGTTCAATTTAAAGTTTTTTTTTTTGCATGGAAATAGTGTAATACATTGTTTGACCACCCATTACTTTCAATATTACTGTACTTTTATGCATTATTTTATTGGTTTTCCAGGGAAATCGTCTTCCTGCCATAGTTTGTCCAGCATTTAATGTGTCTGAAGAGCTCTTCTCTCAAATTCAGTAGCAGGATAACCACATAGCAGTGAAATACCTTAAGAGACTATGGGCTAAATTCTCAAAGCTACATTTAGACCTTTTTTTTTTTTTTTAAAGGAAAAACACACCCAATAAAATAAAAATAAAACTTAGGAACTTGTAAGTAATCTGAAGTTGTTTCTTGTTTGTTTTAGAATTGTAATGGTGGTTTTTCCTTTCGGATAAAAATTGCAGTGATGACGATTTGGAGTAAATTACTTTGAAAATCTATCCCTTTGTCACCATGACCATGACCCAGCTCAGATAGCTCAGGGACCTCAGACTGGCATCTTTCTAACTGGGTGTGGTCCTCTCTGCTGTCCCTATTATCTATTCCTTACCTCCAGCATGGAAAGAGACACAGCAGGATCTTACTTAGGGTCAGCTGTACATCAGTACATCAAACTAATACTAACAGTATTCTTTCTGAGCACTGGCAAAGCCCATTGACAGGAAATGTACTTTAAAGTTCTGTCAAGCTGCACAAGCTTACCTGTGGAATTTCAATGAACTACAGTAACATTACCAATACAAGTAACTTTTCATTATTTTATTTTATCATTATCCTAATTAAATACAAACTTTTTATCTCCTCCATATTCACTGTAACCTTAAACAATGCCAGGTAAGTATCAAATAGTTAGCTATTCACTATGAGCAATGGCTATGTGGAGGAAGAACCTCGGGAATTGATAATAGGAGAGAAGTGCTTTGTGACCTCGCAGAGGTGAGACCAAACCGATTGGGTTCCAAATCTAGGAAGCAACCGATACTTCAACCGAAAATGGGAAAACGAACAAGAGTCAGACAGATTTGGTCGGGGGTCCCCTTTGTCTTGCAGAGAACCTTCCTTTCTAAGGTTTGTAAATGAGCTTCACTTACCCCCAGAAGGAGACCATTGCAGAAGTGAAGCGGCATAATGGAGGAGGAAAGCGTAGTGGAGGAGGAGGGGATGATGGTGGAAAATGAAAAATGCAAGACAGAGAGCAAGGCATGACTTGGGGTTTAAATATGGGGTTTGGCAGATATTATTGGTGGGACAGAATGGGGAGTAGGAGCCCTCGCTCCTGCCTGCCGAACCACAGACAAGTTTACAATTAAGCTACTTCTGTTAAATATATATTTTGTTTGCTCTTGTACACATCACTGGGCTGTCCCTTTAAGCCAGTAATGTTCTGTCTATGAGGAAAGGGCAAAACGTAGACATGCAGCACTATTTGTACTGGGTTTGTGCACAAAATAATTTTCTAGAACTATCTGATCTGAACTCTGTCAGTTTGAAAAATGTGGGTTAGAAATCACCATTAGACACTAAATAATTGGTTCCACTACTGCCACTGAAATGTGGCTTCCTGCTCTAATAGGGCATTACCCATTGATGTGTCAACCGCCTTAACGTTTGATATATGCATCAGCAGCACCATATTATCTGCTGTATTTGTAATGTTAGTGTTGCAGGTACAGCAGTACAACTGCAGCTTATAGCATACATCTGTGAATATGAATATAGTAAAATAAAAACGATGTGATTGCATTGCCTGAAATGTCCCCTTTGTGTGCAGCCAATGTGACTGCATCCAATCTTCACTTGCTCACAAGGAATTACATGGACAAATGAATTGGTTTGAGCATTCCTAAAACTGCAGATTCTGTGTCTTTTTTTTTGTATGCAAACCATTTTGTTTAGACAAATTACTTTGGTTCATTGTTTTAAAACCTGCATTACTGTACAGAAAAACAAGCAATGTTCTCCTTTTTATAAAAGCTGACATTTATAACAGAGCCTTATGTTTTTGGTAAGAGGATTTATTTAAAATATTCTTTGGGAATATGGAGATGTATAACGCTATATTTTTCAGAACCCCGCTATTTACTCTTTAACAGGTTTGGGTCTATGAGATACAGGGGCAACCTACTGTAATAAATAGAAGGGCGATTGCATGACACAACAAATCACACCAGTGTGATTTGTTGGAGGGTTGGTTTGGTATTAATATCTGTTTCATTCTCCTGTCATTACGAAGCTTGCAGATATCAGAGATGTCAAGGGTTGGCTGTCCGAAAGACTGAGATTCACAGCCCAGTGAGATTCAAGGCCAAAGAGTGAGACTTTCCAGGTGGTGTGTTAGGTCATTGCTTAAGACAGGGACTCTCATCTTTGGTCCTTGGTGACATCCAATAGTCCAAGTTTTTAATCTAACCAGCACTTAATAGTTTGTTTTAAAATGTACACTGCTCAATATTGCATATGAAACACTTCAATTAGCTAAATGAATTAATATTTAACAGTTTGCAGGCATGCTACGTAAAAACAGAATTTGATTTATATTTTCCAAGGACAATTGGCAGCTTTAACTTAATATACATAATAAGAAACGTGTGAAATTATTGTTCAGAAGTCACTTCTTTCACGCGATTGTGTAGAAAGGTATAATCCTTATGCAGCTGTATTTTCTTTATGATGCAGTAGCAATATTACAATCTTGTCAAAACCGAACATGCAATGCAATTGTTTTGTTTAGTACTGGGACAAATACGCAGCTACAATTAAAATGTATTTTCTATTCACGTCACATAATTTATAAATGACAGTATAGAAACTACCATGCAAATGAAACCACTGCATTAATGAGGTGTGGAATAAATAAAAACACACATTATTATACTTTCTTCAAATTAGTGTTCAAACTGTTTTCTTGTAGGGATCAGCTGTTTGCACAAAATCTCACCCAGTTTATGCTGCATAGTCCGACCTAGAGTTTATGTACATGTGCGATTGTTTTAAATGTGGCGTTCTATAAGTTAGAGATTTACTTTTAAAGTTTACCATCCGACATCACAATTAGAAAAAAGCATCAAGTACAGTAAACACTGTCTCTTGCAGCGCTTGGTGCTGATACGATCACTGATTGCTTGAAAACATGAACGCCCGCCCTTGCACAGTATTGCTTAGTGCCAATTGGTTGAAACGCTAAATGCTGTACAATACAATTGGCTGAACAGTTGCTCCTCTCTCTCTCAGCGGGCATGTAGTCTGTATTGTTGTCTCCTGCAGCCTGAGTAAAAATATTTTAAATCTATATATATATATATATATATATATATATATATATATATATATATATATATATATATATATATATATATATATATATATATATATATATTTACACACTACTCCATTTACACACTACTCAATTTTTCCAGTTTTTACTGAAATTTACGCAGTTTAATGTCTCAATGTACTCTGAAATTAAAAAATAGAACAAATAAACAATTGGAGATAAAAAAGAAATCATGGAATCGTTTTGTTTAACAAAATTTAATCTAAATTTTTGACTCATCAAAGTAGCCACCTTTTGCAGATATAGCAGCCAAACACATTCGTGGCATTCTTTCTACAATGGAAATCAAATATTGTTCGGAAAGTTCTTCCCAACACTGTTGCAGAAGTTCCCACAAATGTGTTGCACTTGTAGGTTGCTTTGCTTTCACCCTTCTGTCCAGTTCATCTCAAACCAGCTCGATGGGGTTTAAGTCTGGAGACTGTGCTGGCCATTCCATGATTTGAAGCCTACCGTCTTGTTCTTTTCTTCTAAGGTAGTTCTGACATAGCCTGGAGGTATGTTTTGGGTCATTATTTTGCTGTAGGATGAACCCCTGACCAACTAGATGTATACCAGAGGGCATTTCATGGCGCTGCAAAATGCTGTGGTAGCCGTTTTGGTTCAGGGTGCCACTCACTCTGTGCAAGTCGCCGACTCTGGATCCATCAAAAGAGCCCCAGACCATCACGCTTCCTCCTCCATGTTTGACAGTTGGTGTCACATACTGAGGAACCATCCTTTCGCCTACTCGACGGCGCATAAAAACCCCTCGTGATGAACCGAAGATTTCAAATTTTGATTCATCGGTCCATAAGACCTTCTTCCAGTCTTCAGTAGTCCACTGGCGGTGCTTCATGGCCCAGGCAAGCCTCTTTTTCTTATTTTGTCATCTTAGCAATGGCTTTCTTACTGCCACTCGACCTGTCAAACCTGCAGCTCGAAGTCTTCTCTTCACAGTTGAAACTGAGACTTGCTTACTTCGACCAGTGTTAAGCTGTGCTTGAAGCTGTTGTCCTGTGAGCGCCTAACACGCAAGCTGTTGACTCTCAGAAACTTGTCTTCTGATTCTGTTGTGGCTTTGGGTCTGCCAGACCTCTTCCTGTCAGAGTTTACTCCAGTTTCCAAGTGCCTTTTGATGGTGTAGGAAACTGTACTCACTGACACCTTGGCTTTCTTTGCAATTTCTCTAAAGGAAAGACCTACACTTTTAAGGGTTATAATGGTCTGTCTGTCTTCCTTTGTTAATTGCTTTTTCTCGCCATTATGATAGCAATATACTACTTCCTGCAGTACAATACTGTCCAAATAATGCTTAAGAGGGTGTAGTAACACAGTCTGTTCCAACACTGCTTTTATACAGACAGAGGGTTTGTAAGTAATCAACAAAAGTTGGGACACCTGTAGGAATTGTTAGCATCAACTTTCAAGGCTTAATTTACTTCCATTGCTGCAGAACAGCTGTAAGTTGTTAACCCATTACTTGTTCCCTGAAAAAGGCCTTTTTGTATAACTCTGAAATGTACATTATTTTTCAGTTTTTGGTAACCTAAACTTTTTTTAACCTCTGGCAGTTTACAGCTTACCTTTGTACCATTTCAGGTTATTCACTGGACTTGAACTGCTTAAATTTCAATAAAAACTGGAAAAATGGGGGTGTTCTAAAACGTTTGACCGTGTAGTATATATATATATATATATATATATACATGCATTGACAATGCGTGAGATAAGCTTAGGAATGTGTGTGAGTATGGAGGGAGATCACTGTCAAAAATATTTGTATACATAAAAATAATATGTACTTGTAATTACAGGTACAAATAAGAAATACGAGTACGACTCAAGAAAAGCTACGGGTACAAATCACAAAGTTACGACTAAGACTCAAAAAGTTACGAGCACAACTCACAAAATTATGAATTGGATAGAGCGTGAAATCACTGTCAAAAATACGTCACAGAGGTCAGAGGACAGGCTGTTGATTGGGGGAACAATCGATGAGTAATTTGCATTGCTGATAGAAGGGAAGGAGTGGCTGCATGTTGGCGATTTGCACATCCTTAATATACTGTACATATGTATATAGAGAGAGATATGTTAAATATATGCCAGTAGCAATCCATTCCGTTCAGTTATTCTGCTAGTATCAATAATTCATGTATCAATATTGTTAACAAAAGGACTGACATAACTATACAATTATGGGTAATATGAAATATTTTAAGTATCAATCTATGTTAAACGTAAGGGTTTTTATTAACCATTCCGTGTTGCCAAGATGCTGATTCTCCGCGTACATCTGCTGTCCCACTGGTCCGTCCGCGTTGGTCTCTCTCCAAGTTTGACCCTTCTGATTCGGAGGCATACAACTCGAATTGATACAGGAGACAATCCCTGTTTTCTCTCTCTACATCAGATCCATCACTACATAATTCACATTCATAAGAGGTGTCTGAAACTGATAAAATTAGGCTGCTCTCACTTTCACTGTCGCTGTCATCCATACTGGCAGATGCAAGGAGCCTAGTCTCCTGGCCCCACTCCAGGAAATGGAGATCGCCCTCTGTGTATTTCCAGGTATTATTTGATTAATTGTAGCACGATTTAACATAATTTGGTAAAATTAATGTGATTATATGTTCATGAGACCTGTTAATATTATTTTTTGTGTTTATGGTAACAGTCACGTTCCATGTCAGAGGCTCTTTTACGACATTAAAGAGCAAAAGAACACCCTTCCCATTCCCGGCAGCTTCAATCCCGTTCTTGCCTGTCCTGAGAGGTTTTTTTTTTTTTATTTTCCAGCCCCGCCCGTTCCCGTAAGCTTCACTCCTGTACCATCCCGTCCCGCAAAATCTAACATAATTTTTTTCCTGTACCGTGGGAATCCCTTTTTCATGTCACTCTCTAGTTGGGATAGCTAGTGATCAAGATTCAATATCCTTGATATTGGGTAGATTGCAGTAATGTTTGATGATTTGAATGGGAAGAAATATATATTTTTTTTTTAAATGGATTTAATTCTACATTGATATCCACAGATCAAATATAAAGTTTAAGAGGATAATAAGTAAAAGTGACATTGTGTGTGACTTTAACAAAGGGGATTTTCAGCAAGATCAAGGAGAGGTCCACATGCCGTGTAATATTTTTATTTTTCCATTATATGTAATAGCATAAATGTAATTATGAACAACGTATAGCAGCAGTGTGATTATGATAATAGATGAACTGGCTTTATTCATATATTTTATATAGTGTATAAGAGAATCAGCAATTTAAATCCCATGCTTTACAATAGCGACTGTAGTTTTGTTGAAATACTTGTTGGATTTAACCTAAACCGACCGTAACATACATGGCCCTGGAGCATCCATGGATGCAGGTAATACCTTGTATCTGTATGTATCTTGTGTCTGGCGATCCACCAGTCTCCATCCCAGGCTCCGACTGTCCCGTCCCGGTTCATCACAATCCGTACAATACATTAATAACTAGTATTACTCTATAATTAAGTGAAATAATGTTTTTCTGTGTTCAAAAATGTTCAGTCATGATTAGCCACTGTGCAACTGAGAACTGAGCTACAGTAAATACAATCTGATGGGTTTTTTTTAAGACGTAAATTTGCAGCTTTTTAAAATGAAACAGTTGTTATTAATTTAGATAGACATACAATGTATTTTTTTAATAAAACAATTTTAAATAATTAAGGCACAAACAATGGATCATAAATATAAGCCTAATTAATAGTAGGCCTAAGCTTAATAATTGTAGTGATTGAAATAATATTAACAATGATAATTTCATTTAATTTAATCAATACAAAATATACCTAATTAACCCGCTATCAAAAAAGTTGATGAATTGAGTTGCCGCCAATCTCGTTCATTCTCGATTGCTGCCTATCCCATTCCTGACAACCAAGCCAAAGATCAAACCACGCCCCAATCTTGTCTTCTCATGAATATTCATGAGAACCTGCAATTTCGGACAGCACTTTGGCAATAAAGAGCTCTTGCCAGGCCAGTGAATACATCGAGGGATGTCTCTAAACAAATCCAGGTGAATCTTGCTAAAAATGCAATCGTTTTCAAATGAGAAAGCTTTGACTAGGAAATGAAGCAGACTTTATAGAGATAGGAGAAAAGTCGCCACTGGAACTCTTTGGATTCCCATGATGCACCACATCGGCGAGGACGGAAAAAAAGGGGGAGTTGATTATCTTGTGTATATATGAGATCTTTCCTGAGACTGAGACTGTCCATCTGTTGGGTCACTTTGTGCCATATTCCCGCTTTGAAAATTCCTCCTACAAATTTCACCAACATGCAGCCACTCCTTCCCTTCTATCAGCAATGCAAAGTGCTGGATGCATGCACTGTTAAATACTCATCGATTGTTCCCCCAATCAACAGCCTGTCCTCTGACCTCTGTGACGTATTTTTGACAGTGATTTCATGCTCTATCCAATTCATAATTTTGTGAGCTGTACTCGTTACTTTTTGAGTCTTAGTCGTAACTTTGTGATTTGTACCCGTAGCTTTTCTTGAGTCGTACTCATATTTTTGATTTGTACTCGTAACTTTTTGATTTGTACTCGTAATTTTTTTTGAGTTGTACTTGTATTTTTGATTTGTACCTGTAATTACAAGTACAATTTTTTTTTACGCATACGAATATTTTTGACAGTGATCTCCCTTGGGAGAGAGCATGCTAATGTGTGATTCTCACGCCCAATGCGGGAGACTTGACATGTCTGAGACATATGCTTTGCACATTTTGCAAATACATATAATCTGCACACTTAAAATTGCAGCGTTTATCTCAGTCATGTGGAAGGTTTTACAGCCCCTTCTTTCACAACAAGTTACACTATTTTCTGCAGTAGAAAAGGAAATCTAATAAAACAAATGATACAATCTCTCTTTTTCTCTGAGACATATTGCAGTGTTATCACTGTTTACACTTTATATCATGTTCTCTGTAAATGACATTGATATTACAAACTCCACAGTGTCAGGAACTGATCTCCCTCTCTCTACTACATAATAACAATTGTACTATCTTTACTATGATTTAAACTCTATTACCGGCATTATAATACACAGCCTGTTATAAATTATTGTCTGTAACATTCTGTATTATATCACTGTATATATTCAGTATACAGATGGAGTAAAATGCTCTCTATTATGTTATTTACATTGCTTCTGTTGTCTGTAATAGGCGTAGAAGTGATATTTGTCTCTAGAATAAAAAATATAAACTATATACTGTCTATATTTTAAACAGTACATTTGAGAGAAAGTATGTAACAATGTGTGGCAGGGCAGGGAGCCTACGCATGTATATTTGTAAATAGCGTGTGTTTATAATTAAAGTTTGAAGTATTTGAATGAAAGTTTGGCAGGGGTGGGGTTAAAATCCAATCCCTGTAAAAACATGTGCAGAACGTGGTCAGGTGCTAATTGATTTATTGTCAATTAGACCCAGCCAGCCTTTGTTCTTGGGTTGATTTAGCTGCAGGGAAGGAATGAGAGCAGCAGGTTGTGCTTGCTGTCATGGCACTGAGATAGCATTAGCTTGCATGCTTCATTTCTTTGTTTCTTTATAAAACAATAGTGTGTGAGAAGCGCTGAACTGTAATCTCACGTCTACTGCCTCTAGCTAGCCTTGACTGACCGGCTACCCTTCCACACTTGGTGTCAGTTGGTGGGATTAGCAGACAGATGACGACGGTTCAGTGCTTCTTGTGCACTTTTATTTTATTTTACCTCCTCCCTGCCAAAGAAGGCTGTGTGGTCCAGTGGTTAAAGAAAAGGGCTTATAACCAGGCGGTCCCTGGTTCAAATCCCACCTCAGCCACTGACTCATTGTGTGACCCTGAGCAAGTCACTTAACCTCCTTGTGCTCCGTCTTTCGGGTGAGAAGTAATTGTAAGTGACTCTGCAGCTGATGCATAGTTCACACACCCTAGTCTCTGTAAGTTGCCTTGGATAAAGACGTCTGTTAAATAAACAAATAATAATAATTCAAATACATGAAACTTTAATAACCAACAAAACACATAACATTTACAAATGTGCAGGTCACCTGCACTGCCACCCAATGGAATTCCATTTTAGGAATATAACTATAAATACAAACATCTTTTTGAAATATTACAGTTCTAAATCTCTCTCTCTCTCTGTCTCTTTCTCTCTCTCCATGTATACATATATATTTCATGCCACCTGAAAGATTTATTATCATTGGATTTCATTCTTCCCCTTTGAACTATTGATCTTTTGATCAACTCTTAGGTTTTACAAAATGTAAAAACAATGTAATAGAGAGAGAGAGAGAGAGAGAGAGAGAGAGAGAGAGAGAGAGAGAGTATAATTAAATTTATAGTTGTAGCTGACCATGCTCTAGACATTATTACATTGCTATATGTTATAAATTCGATTTAGATCTGGTATTTTTTCCAGTCTGAAAGTGATATCTTTCTTAACGTTGACATATTACAACTGCAAAAATGGTTTTGAATTGAAATCTCTGCACCTCTTCTATGACAAGGTTTCTTGCTGAAAGGGTTGGTATAATAATACATTCTTTATACCAGTTTAATTTTTATACTATAAATTACACACAATATTACACATTGCAGTATATGTTTTACATATTACAGGAATGCTTTCAATTTTGCAGCAATGCATTATATCGTAATGTCTACAAAATCACACATAATGTGAAACTCATGAATATCTACTGAAGTAGAATCACATATCCCTGTATCGGCAGCCACTACATTTATCATCATATTTTTATGATGCAACTACAATGTACTCTACAAGGAGAACTGGTTGAAAACAGAATTGTACAACATTGTATCCTTGTTTATGGCCTAATTTACCTGCATGACAATGACTTACAGTGTGTGAAGGGCAAGTGAATGGACAGAAAAGCATCCTTTTAGGCTAGCGCTCCTCATTTGCAGTGGCTGTAGAATAAAAAACTAAAATAGTGAATGTCACCAGATTGCCAGGAAGGGGAAGCATTTTAGAGATAAGCAGCTGAAACAAATGCCAAATTATGCTCATGCTTCGTATTGTGGGAGACATACATTGCATTTTTGCACTGTATCTTCCCATCACTTTGAACATCACCCATGTAATCTGTGTCATTACTCATTGCTTTGATGCAAAGTATAATTTGCTCCTTAAAAATTAGTCAGCCAATATTCCTTTTGTGATATTCTCAAGCACAAAAAAAATCTTCAGAATTTTGCATTAGTTCATCCATAACTTAAAAAAACTCAACCAGAAAATATTCAGTAACACTAAAGGCATCTACACACTGGATGCAACGCAATGTTTAATGTGTCGCACCATGACAAAAAAAATAAAACATGTATTTTTGGTACAAGCTATTCACACTGCCTGAGATGCGACGGGCGACACTGAGCTACATTTAGACACATTTTGACAGGATGTAAGGTGGGTCTTAGCCAAGGATGGTTTACTTGGCGTCATGACCAGGTGCTGCAAGGTTTGGCCTTGCATTGGATGACAAGCGCAACATGACCAACAGGTTGCCACCAATTCCAGCAATATATGACACATGAAGAACAACATTCCTCCATCCAGGGGAGCAACCACCAAGAAAAGGTATTAAAACCAAAACTCGCCTAGGACAACTGGAAGCTGCTAGACTGGAAAATGTTAGCAGATGTTGGACAATGGCTTATTTTCCCACCTGAGATTTCCACCACTAACCTTCGACCTGATATTATCTTGTGGTCTGAATCAGCACGCCTTGTTCACCTGGTAAAGTTAACAGTGCCATGGGAGGATGCTGTGGATGAGGCGTATGAAAGGAAGAAACTTCGGTACACACAACTGGCTGCTGAAGCAGAACAGCGAGGATGGAGAGTCCAGGTTTACCCGGTGGAGGTGGGTTGTCGAGCGTTTGTGGCACACTCCACAACCTGATTTCTCAGAGACATCGGATTCAGTGGTCAAGAGTTGCGATGCATAGTGAAGAACTTATCTGAAGCAGCAGAGAGGGGCAGCAAATAGCACGGTTGAGTCGAAAAGATTCTGGTTAGGGACCTCAAGCATCGTAGAAAGAAAGCAACATCGATGTAAAGTAAGGTAAGTAAGCTGGGCTTAGCTGAGTGGAGGACGGAGGGGGGTGATGCTGGGATGCCAGAATCACTGTTGAGCCCTCTTAAGGTGTCTTGGGCTAGTCGACGAAACACCAAGGATGGAAGGTGCCCATTTGATGACCCCAGAGAAGTACCCTAAGCTCAGTCCAGACGGTTGTAATGCTGATACGCGAGGGAGGCCGCACAGTGGTTGATCCCTGGAGCCAGCATTGCAGTCGTGTGTGCTGATGCGCCAGAGAGGCAAAATAGGCTGATCCCTGGAGCCAGCATTACACTTCAGCCATCAACACCAGGCAAAAGGATATCTACATCATCAGATCGAAGGAAATGCAGATGGATCACAGTAGTGTACAGTAAAAGAAGCTATGTCTTAGTTGGTGCTTATCTTGGCGAGAGTCCAATATCAGCATGAAGTTTTAACACCTACTCTCAATTGTAAGTCGCCCTGGATAAGGGCATCGGCTAAGAAATAAATAATAATAATAATAATAATTCTCTCATGTAATGGAAATAATTTTTTCCCCCTGTAATATTCCAAATATAGTTTTTGTAACAATATACCACTACTTTAATTATTATTATTTTTTTTTTTTTACAATTTTTCTCTGTACTTTAATTAGTTTTCAAAGCTTTATTTTCACTTTGACATCTAACCTCACTGTAGATTGACTCCCTGTGCAACAACTGGAGGTTTACTTGGAGGATAAATGGGCTTCACCCTATTGAAAATGACATCTGGAAAGAAATGATATGGGACTTGCAATATAGTTGTTATGCGAATTAACAGTACTGGGTATTTTCATTTTAATACTGACCTCAGTCAAAAGAGGTCAGCCTGTAGCTGCTGTGAGTTCAAGCAAAGTTCTTGCCTGTCAATGCTTACTCCTAGTTCAACTTCCAAGTGATTAAGTAAGACTCAGAAACGTGCTGTGTTCTCATTACAAGTTTCAAACTCCTGAAGGGATTCCAAGAAGAGTGAAGAGGATTGACACACAAATCCCTTTTGTGCATTGAGCTACTGTGTTGTTCGGATCACTCCTTTTGTTCTTAAGCCTACTGCTCTCCGTATATGACTCTATTTAAGAAGACATATTTAAGCCTAAGAAAATGTAAGATTCAAACTGACTTATCTTGAACCATCTTCATTTGGAACTTGACTTGCAACGTGGTGTTCAAAATTCTTGACTCAGTAGGGGTAACGGTGGAAATAATAAAGTTGGATTCTAACTGTGTGACAGACATTCATTTATATAAGTATGAAATCTAAATCTTAGTCACATATGCTTATAAAAAATCTTAACGGGGGTTGTCTTAAAGTTGTTTTAGAGACAGGTCATTTAACATGGGAGTGATCACTTTAGCCAGGAGGCCTACTATACTGCTGGTTTCCATAGTTACTTTTATTTGTCATATGTTTCTAAGTACAACCACAAAAAACTAAAGTACAGTGCAATATTTTAGACACAGTAAAGCTGTATTGTGCAGTAGTATTTTACTCCTCCATAAGTATCCATGGCTACTCTGAGTACCACTGCAGTACTACAGCATCCACAATAGAGTACAGCTGGGCTTTTGTGTAGGGCAAGGCCACATTTAATAAATTCCTACCAGATTAAAGAGAGATCTTCAGGCTGAAAGCACTGTTAAAAGCAGTATTGCACTGCTGTTATCTCAGACCAGTAAACCACCCAGCACATAGTATAACCCATGTACTCTATGTAACTATTTAGAATGACCTGACATGGGGTTGGTGCCAGATCTCTTTGGATGCATGTGGAAATGTAAAACAGAGGTGTATTATTCATCCATTCGTATGTAATGTTCAATAAAGTCCCTTTATTTCAAACATTTGTTTATTGAACAAGAAAAACAGATAAAATATGTATAATCCTGTTGAATTGGTGATTTATGTTAACAAGACAGCACGGTGTGATCTAAAACAAAGAACATAAAAAGAACAGACATCCGTCCCAAAATCACAATGGATACAAATCTGCTGTTCCCTTTCAATTCGAAGACGACCAACAACATACTTATGGGATATGCCTGCCTATAGGTAGGTATTTACTGAGCTCTTTATATCAGAGCTGGCGATAGGCCCCTTCCTGGGGTGACGTCCTCTGTCCCGCCTACCGAGAGATCAAAACAGTCAGCCCACGGAAGCCATTTCTCTTTTTGCCTCTCAAGATGGTAAGGCAAGTCAACTGCAGTTCCCCTGCATTCGTGCTGAAAGCTGGCTTGCCGTTTTTGTGGAATCAGTGGCTCTAAAATAAAGCCTCTTATTCTCCTTTCTTCAGCAGTCTGCCTCGCTTGCGTTGCGCTTCAACTGTGGGTACACGCTTGGCAGTCTCCCTCTGTTCTAAATGCCTCATGTGAAGTTCCTGTACTAACTGTAAAATATATTCTCTCCTTGGTAAATTCTTCTCTATGCATTCTTTGTAAAGTACCCAGGAGTTGATGGCTGCTAGGTCCAATACATTGTAAAACACCTGAACAGGCCACTGTCGGGAGCCAGCCTTCACGGAAAACAACAACTCCATATTTTGTTGCGTTGTAAAACTCCACGGTCTCTGGTATTTATTTTCACCAGTCCCAATGCTAATTGACTGACCAAAACAGCACAGCTGGCAAGCAGGCGCCAGCCTTTCAAAACGCTGACTGAAAAACAATAGACTGTCAGTCATTCACTCAGGCAGAGAGTAGAGACTAACCTAATTACAGCTAAACACATTGCAGACTGGTAAATAAAAATAATAAAGTAGAATACCGTTCTGTATAATCAAAATACAATTATTTTTTGTGTGGCCGTCAATGTGACTGCTCCTGGGGCTTTTAGGTATAATGTAATATATCTCCTTTATTTCTGCACTCCCGTGTTTCATGCTTTGTGAGAATATTTAATACATAGGTACAGAAAGGTACACGAACACGCAGCCCCATATGTGTTACACGACTGGAGAAAATTACATTTTAAAACCAAAAACCGCCAAAATGACTGCCGCGGGGCTTCTAGTGTTAACATGTTAAAGGCCATAATTATCATGCCAGTAATTGCATCAGGATCCTATGCATTTACTGGTATGTTAAGCCTTTTTGAATACACTCATAACTCTGATATGATATGCTTACTAAAACATGTTTTAGTACAAACATTTAATTGAGCAAATAAAAAATGTGAGTTGTAACATGTGATCCATTAAAAGGGTGGGGCACCATTATCATAAACCAGAATTTCTAAACCGGTACTTTATTATAAAATCAGCTCAGGGTTTCAGCGTAACTTATATGTACTTAGCTTCAATAATGTTCTCGATTAAAATAACACAGAACAGTGTTATCAATTGCTTAATGTAGTGCATTTATTACAATGCACACATAGCGATGCACACATGTGCACCAATTAATGTACACTAATTTCCAGACTTGTATTCAATATGCATATACTGTAGGTGTATTTCACAAAGAAAACAAGACAAAAATGAAACATATTCTCTTCGAAATCCAGCTTGAATTGGTAACCAGAACCACACAATATACTTTATCATAAATATAGTTATTCAGATAGTATTTTGCAATTAAATCAGTCCCTATCTGCCATCTTCAGTGATGCTTTGAACTTGTATAATGATTTGATTCCCAAAATTCAATGGGATAATAGTGTTCTAAAATGGATTGATTTGACCTGGTTTGCTAATCTTCATACATGAAAAAAACTTTTTTCCCCTTTAGCCAAAGTTGTAATTCATATTTTTTGTATTTGACTACAGCAATGAACTATGAACAATACCTTCTTATACCCAAAAAAGAAATGTTATTTTTGTATTAAATTTTTTTTAGTAGTGTGTAAACAAGAACAACACATTAAACAGCAGCACCTGCATGATCAATCTAAGGAACAGTCCCTGCAGGGAGGGGACTGTAATAGAAAGTTAAACTAAAGGCTCCAGGCAACTCTCCTGATCTGGAAGACATGGAAACAGCAATCTGGAGGCAGCAGTGAGAAACAGTTGGTCCCCACAGACTATGAAGCTGAGCCTACCCAGAAGGTCTGCATCTGCTTTGTCATCTAAGATTCATCTGAGAATTTCTTGGTGGGCTGATGAGCTAACCAGGTTTCCTTCCTAAAAGTCAAGGAGAAAAAATAAAGAGTTGGTCAGCTTCAGACTTTGGACAAATAAAACAACACACTTCTAGCTACAAGAAAAGATATGGAGCGACAATGCTTCTGTAAAATAATAATTGCAAAAAATCATGAAGGATAGATTGTTTGTTTAAAAAAATAATATGTTAGGAAGTGAGTAGGCAGACAGGAATTTAAATAATTGCCTGCATTTCTAATGGCTCCTCCAATGCTGTTAGACATGGATGGATGAGGGGTATCTGAGAAATCATCTACAGATATGTGGGTTGGGCTGCTGGAAGAGCCTTGAACCAGTCTGGACTGAAAGAACCAACATTACTCACATATTGTACGGTTCAAAACACAGAGGAGGCTTTCTGAGGAGGTAACAACGGACTGGATTTGAGAGGTGAGCGCCACCTACTGACTTACTGTAATGGTGACACTCTACAGTACATAGCACCCCACAAATATCTGGACTTGATGTCTTTTCACATTTTCTAGGTGATTTGAAGTCAGTCAGCATGCCCCCTGTCAGTGCTGAGGGTATGCACCAGGTTTGTGTGCAGGCAAGCCTCATGTAATACCCTGGCTAACTTGAGAATCAATCTCCTCTTATAGAATGTTTCTAAGGTTGTGCTCATGTTCTTTTACCTTAGTGCTTTTCAAAACAAGCCCACTGTTTAGTGCAATGGGGAGCACTCAAGAGAGCCACTTTAAGACAAGCTTGCCAACTCCCATGGAGGTACCCTCATGAAAATAATATACCTTTCGCTTAAGAAGAACTAAAAGCTAAAGTGGAATGCTGCCAAAAGACTGGACCTGACAGTGCAGATGATGGAGTGTCTAATGAATACAATGGGCATCTACTGTAGAGTGGGCCCAGGACTGAACTGCAAAACAGGTCCCTGCATCAAGACAAAGAAAAAACAAATACTTTACAAAGTCTCAGACCAACCATACCTGCATAGTGACACATTCAAATTTCACAATAATGAAGAAAGCATGTTTTTCACTATTATTGGTGGAAAGTGAGAAACGCTCCATATTGTGCAGAATTTTATTTAATTCAGTTGCAAGTGCCACATGTCTAGAATCAGCCAGTATTTAGTGATGAAACAAAGGGATCATATTTGTACATACTATAACCCCTTGACCCCTTTTATTTATTCTGCAGTTTCATATCAGTAACTGATTAATTTTTTTATTACATATACATGTAGAT
This sequence comes from Acipenser oxyrinchus oxyrinchus, assembly GCA_030684275.1. Classification (NCBI taxonomy): domain Eukaryota; kingdom Metazoa; phylum Chordata; class Actinopteri; order Acipenseriformes; family Acipenseridae; genus Acipenser; species Acipenser oxyrinchus. Next base: position 49,250,698 of record CM060254.1, on the reverse strand, counting down.
CCTAACAGGTGTGAATGCTCATTAAGTCTATTCTGTATTCAGTTTTTCTTTCCAAAAAGATATGCTTGTGAAAAGATGAAGCATTTACTTAATAAAATTACTTTTACAATTAAGTCTTTACTGTGCTGTGTGTTTAAAACCTATCCCATTTTTAAAATGCTTATTATTTACATAGTCGACAACGCAATGCACTTGTTTGAGTTTCCGTGGTGGTGTGTATGCAAAGCATTTAGCTAAGTCTGTTTGTATTGTAGTTAGGTTAAAAGAACTGCCTTTTTAAGCTGTTGGTTTAATGGTAGTGAATGTTTACCTTTCACCAACTCCCTGCAACACATTGGCTTTGTATACATGTATCTTGTAATTGAAATAGAATACATGATACATGCTTATTAGGCCGCATATTGTGCACACTACTTTTAAAAATGTTACTCCTATTTCCTGTTTAAAGTAGAAATATAAGTAAAGTCAAACTATATAAAGGTGATCATTTTAAAACTATAAGTATTCGGCTATTGTGAAAAAAAGCATAGTTGATATTTGACAGTATTTATTTATTTATTTTAATAGCATCTTTGCGTTTAAGGAGATTAATTATTATTTTACTGATATTTTACATGTGCTGCCCACTGGGGCTTCTGATAAAGTACATATTGTTTTTTGGACGTGCCTTGCTACTTATTTTAATGACTGGGATATGGAAGAGGAGTTGCATGTTTTGTATTTATGTGTATTTATTACTAATGTGTGAAGTCTCAAATAACTACTGCTGCATATATTTTCAATTTGATAAAATGTACTGCCAGAAATGCAAAATAGGTTTTGAATATAGAGCCAAGCTTTCCAAAAAAATTATGTTTGGTCACTGTTATATATATTGTAATAATAGATGGCTAAAAAAAAGAAAACCCTGCACCATTGAACCTCAATATGAAATGAACATGAGCAGGAAGCTGAGCTTGTAAGCTTTCCAACAATACCGCCCCTTTCAGTCAAGCTGCTACAGTGATGGAGCAATAGACTAAAAACGAAACCTAAGCTGTTAACTCTGTCACATGATGAGAGGCTTAACTTCAGGCGATCGTAGTTCTGGCTAGGAGTACCGCATACACACACTGAATACGTCTTTGGAAAGCCCTGAATCTGTACTTTTAAACAAGCTGTAAGGTAGGTGGCTTTTATGGTGCCTGAGTAATATGTGCATAAACTTCAGTGCACTGGCAACCCAAAATAAATGGGGCTGAGTTTTAAGAGTTAAAGCGAAAGTCGGCGCTTGCAAAACAACACCTAGATAGACTTAATATCGTCTTTCTTTTTTCCAAAACTGCTTATTTACTGCAGTGAACCAAGTTTCTATAATGCTTAAAGATAGCGGCCGAGAATCACGTACGAGAGACTGAAGTCTCGCGGCACTTAAAATATCCAGCACTACTTTTATTTATTTATTTATTTATTTTAATCAGAACTACGCAGAATGCGGCCCACAGTGCTTTCGTCACTGACACCCACTACCTCAGTGATTGGTGTTGCGTTTCAGGCATTCTAAATTGGGTAAAATAAAAAACATGCAGTAGCTTGTTGTCTTAAAATATCTTGATTTTCCCGCACTGAAAGTTGCAGATATGTGGGAGCAACTTGGAAAATGCGCAATTCCTGCGATCCAATGCTGAAATTCAAGCCCTGAGCACTACACCACTGTTTATAAGAAATAGTGAAAACACAGAACACAGAAAATACAGAACAGTGGACCATAATCAATGAATTATCCCAGCCTAAAACTACTACCATGTGATCAGTAAATTAAATACATAGCATCAAGTTAAATTTAGAGTAGCGTAGCAGGGTTATAGTTTCACAGTTTTTGTATCTCGACACCACTCCATGCTGCTACTAAAACCTTAATTTCTTCGTGATCCCACGCGCCACGTGACATTCTGTTTTCCGACATAGCTGATGTGTGTCTCTATTTCCTTTTGGTCTATAAATTCAAGCACACGCCTCCACTGCTGAAAATGACGTATTTCGTTTATGGTCGGGTTGGCCGTGTCTGGTAGCAGACAGCAAAGCGAGCCAGAAACACTGGACGTGGCTGATCGAGCAATCAGTGGAAACACCCAATTTTATGGGCCCGGCCGGCCTGGGCCGCCAGTGGGAACGAGGCATGATATTAGTTGGGCTAAGTAATGTAAATATGTTATGCAAAGTACACTATGTTAAAGTGACGTGGTCTTAAAATCTAAATGCTATATTCATGTTGTATATAGTGCACTTTTAAGCATACCCTGGCACTGTGCAACAGTTAAGTTTATTAGAATAAACTATGATGGGCTTTCTCTTCTCTGCTGGCTAGTGGAGAAAATGCATTTAACAGCCTTGAATTGGGGTAAAACATTAAGAAGATATGAAGTGTTTTCTGTCAGAATACAATACAAGATTCTTCTGTTGCTGGGAGCTTAAGGAGATCCCAAGCCCTTTGTCTTTTTTCTGCCTCCCCATTGTTTTTGCCCACCAGCTGCCACTGGTTTATGAATAGAGCAACAAACACAATATGTTTCTTTCCAAGGCAGCTTTTAACTTAAAAGGGATGGGCTCAGCTTTGCTGCTCCTGCTGGTTAGGGCAAAATCTTCGGAGACTGTTTCTCCTTGTCACACAACAGCAGACGCTGCTGTCCTGGTGCAGCCACCTGCAGGGCTGGCCTTTGTCCTCCTGGGACCAGCAGCTCGCCAACAGCTCCGTGGTATAAAGAGGCATCTTGCTAAACCATGGGATTGGAGGATCCCCTTGGCCTTCAGTTCTCCTGAGCTAAGAACTGCTGCAGTCAAGTAACAGAAGTGGGCATTCTAAATTAAGGAGAAAATGGGGGTTTAAAAGAAATGTCAAGGTTCCCATCTGACAGGTACAGGTAGGTTATTCTGAAAAAAGAACCAGGTTTTGGTAACAAGTGGGGTAGGCTGAAGTGAACACTGTATAAAATAACTAGTCAAATGGATTCAGTGTATCAAATGCACATACTGTAACCTTTTACATAAAGTTTTGATAACCACCACTCGTCTCCCCTAAATGTATTTGTATCTTTCCAATGTTAAATAAAAATCTGATAATGTGATAATGTTCATTTTTGTTACCTCTATTTCTGCTTTTAAATTTGACATTTAAAAGTGTTAAGGTCAGACTCGTTCAACAGAAGCAAACTAAATATCCAAATGACAAACACATGCAGTTACTGTAATTAGAAACTCATTAAAGACTCTGCAGATCCATTCATAATTCATGTTTTAATCTACTGGAATTTTTAAATTTTTTTTTTTAATATGTTTGTCACTCAAGCATAGACTGGCTGTTGTCTGGTGGTTTTGTGATGTGGACTAATGCTTACCAAGACCACCACACTCATTTTACCTGTGACCAAAAGGCCATTAATAGGCCAACAGCATACAGTGAGCAAAAAATGAGGCTACATTTACATGCAGTTAAATGCAATACGTAGGCTGTCATTAATAAGGCTTGCGTTTGTGCGTTTCTTTTACTTCCTTCCATAATCGTCACAATAATTTGCATTCTCAGTAAGATGCTGCCACAAAAGCTGCTTATATGAGGGAGCTGGGGTGGAACTTTATCTACAGTACAAGCAGCTGGATTTAAGTGTGATTCACAAGTGATTTTGAATTGCCTTCAGGGCGATTGAGTTTTGGTCATTTGTCATGACAAATTAATACTGTGTTTGCAGTGCTCTGTTTAGGTTGTGATTGGGGCTCTGTTGTTGAATTATCCAATCTAGACAGTTGTTGAACTTCTATTCCGATTAGTTTTTGGTTCCTTAAGTCAGCATAATTTGCACTCATTTTACTAAGAAACTGGACTGTTACAGCAAAACATATTTTACAAATAAAATGTTATCAAATATTATTTTTGACACTTTATATTACATTGGTAAATTTAAGAAGTACCTTTTTCATAACATATATGTTGAGGAGTCATCTTCAGGAATATCTCTACTGCCATAAAAAATGGTTTTAATACCTAGATTTAGTAACCCACAAAACACAAACAAATAAAGTTAACAGTGTGTGTTTGTAAGCAAGCATACTGTACAGTACTATGTATTGTTTAACAGCCATGTTAACAGAAGTCTTCATTTTAATTTAATGAATGTGGGGCCACTCACATGGACGTTGTATGCCAGCTGGTCCATGGGCTGCCAGTAGTCATTGCCTTAAAGTGTTACTACATTTGCTTATCAGTGTGGCTGACATTGAGAGTCTGACACAACTGTATTTTCAGTGCAATGATATATATATACAGTATATATATATATATATATATATATATATATATATATATATATATATATATATATATATATATATATATATATATGTGACAGAAGCATCAGTTATCAAAATCCCCTTTATACTGTATGTAATAGTGAACTATTCTGGGAAAATGATGGTGTTGCCAGCGTGAATCAGTAAAAACAAGCAAAGTTGAATAATGTGTTGATTTATAACTATGTCAGTTCACAAGTCTCTAGTTACTACGCTGCTTCCTCTATACAGACCTTATTACAGTGCATTACTTTGTTCACCACTGTGTCCAACTGCAAGTTTAAAAGTTGCACAACGCACAATGTTTGAGACAATTTTGTATATCATCACAAGGGTCCAGGCCCCTGTGTTGCATATTACACAAATAAAAAAATAAAAAATAAAAGAATAGCAATCTAAAATAACCATTACTCAGATTGTCATGTTAAAGAAACAATGAATAATAATAATTAAGTCATGTTTTAATTGGTTACAAAACACAAGCAGTATATTCAATGTTACTGTGATTCTGAGATGCCCATTAAATAATAAGATCCCTAGAGAATATCTTATTGTAAATAAGCGTAGAAAAGTTTTGTGTATAAGACTTTTATAAAGCAGCCACAGATAGTCAAGTCAGAATTATTATTTGGATTTCTGTCAAAAAGATTGTAAATTGGGAAGTTATTTGGAGGTGTATTTTCTAAAAAGCTGCAGTGGAGTTCCTGTGAATGCCAAGTTGAGCATGCATGCTTGCCTCTGGGGTATAATTATCTTTTGGTTTACTTCCAGAGCATTTTTATTTTCTTTGAACTGAAGGAGAAGTAGATGCTTTCTTATCCTAAATTATCTACAGATATTGATGCTTTTATTTATGTAAAACAAACTGTGACACAATGAAGGGTCCTGAATAACCTTGAAGGGACTGTTTTAATGTGCAACACTCAAAATAAAGTGAAAACCAGACTGGTATGGTGAGTACTGTAATGTGCTTGAGGATTATCTGCGATTGAAATGTCCTATCCAGATTAACAAACTCAAGAAATACATACACTGATAAACAAATACAGTTTAGGAGGCAGGGCAATGGACCCCTGTCTCCCACTAACCATTCTCACCATTTACAGCCTCCGTCCTGTAACACAAGTCAATGAACTCTTTTCTGGAAATAAATCCTGAGTGTTTAAAAAGTTAAGGTTCTGGATTAAAGTATTTGAAAATGTAAGGTTCTTTCAAGGTATTTGTGAGTAAATGACTTTGAACATCTAGCTCAGTAGGTCTTGTCAATAGGCTACATGCCTGCAGTTTTTTAAGCCACTTTGATAAGTCAAGATGGCAAGTATAAGCAGTGATGGCTTCAATTAGTAGTTGGAAAATGTGTAAACAATGAAATAATGTTGTTTACATTCCTCCAAAACAGCTGAACAATGTACAGTATATACCAGATGTGAAGAGGCTGCTTTGGTGTCTTCAGCTGCCTAACGTTGGCATTCTCCCCTTGCAATGTCAATGATATGGTAGTAAACATGAAGATGGGATCAATCTCCAAATCAAGTTTAAATTATTTAAACTAGAATCATGTATTTGGGTATCTGCAGTTATTACCTATCCTAGCATTTGCATTTTCCTTGAAAATCAATATGGAGCAAGTTCTTACCTACCTTGACAACAGGTTGAAAATATGGGATGGGAATGTATTTTATTGCTGTCATCTACTACTTCCATTTTACAGATGTCTTTGAATATCAGTATACAGAAAGTGTAATCCCCGAAAAACACTGAAAATTGTTCATGTGGAAAACCATGCTCTGGAAAAAATCCTGAGATTAGGGCATTTTTTGTCTGCTTTTGGACCAAATGGAATGGGTTGCAATGATTTCAAATCACCCATTCTAAATTTGAATTAATAAGTAAACAGAAAGTGATGAAAACTATATTTTGCTTGTAACGTTACGCTGCCATATGTATAACATCTTGCTTGCACAAGTGTTGATTCCCTAGACAAATTCATAACTAATAAGTAATTTTCCACCACACAAAGTGCAATAACCAGAAGTGCTTTTAATTCAACTTTAATTTATATTGCAATGTGTCCCTCAATAACAGAGCAATAGAAAAGAAGTATACGTACAGAGTGCACTGAAAAAGAAATAATTTACAGATGGTCGTTTAGATATAATGAGTTCATAAGATGCTTGAAGGCAAGCCTTTACTTGTGGGATTTCAAATTTCTATAGCAACATAAGTTTGTGTAATGTGGAGCCAGGTGGAAATGTAAGAAGTAACTGGCATGGAAGGCTAAAGAAGGGAAACTAGGAAAATCGTTTTCCTTTTAGAAATTAACAAATAGTGCTTACAAGACACATTCCATATATTTTGATATTAAGATTAAACAATTCCTGTACCACTTTGAAAAAATGTTAAGTAGACATAATTTGGAATAAAACAGCTGGTGGGTGGAACAACTGCAGCATTAATACAGTCACTTTTTTAGATAAAAAAAATGTAACTGCAGTATTTCAGGTATGCAGACATGCTAGTTGCAGCTAATGCATATTTTCTACTTCGCCCTTAACTTTTATATCACTGACTGACTCAAGTTGAGCCTTCATTTTACCAGCCCCAAAAGGGCACAATTGAGCAGTTAGAGCACATTAAGGACAGATTTTAAGGGAAAATTATATATATATATATATATATATATATATATATATATATATATATATATATATATATTGATTTCAGCACTGATCTTTTGAATGTTTTTCATTCTTTATTAGTACAGCTCCAATTAAGAAAACATATGAGACACATTTACATATTCTTAATGATTGTAAAATTTATTAAACAAAATGTAAAGCACAGTTATGTGTAAAGATCAAAGTAAAATCCCTAACAAAGCTACTGCTGCTGACACCAACTGAACACTTTTAAACCAAATGTTCACATATTTCCTTTACCAATAATTTGCATCACATATTTTACAATAATCATAAAAAAGAGAATAGGCACATTTATTTATAACTGAATCCATAAAGAGTAACAGTTATAACTTTAAAAAAAAAAATCTTTATGAAAACGCTTGTAAGGTAATTTCAGTCCTGTTCTCCAACTCTCCAACTTGATCCGTATTCATTTTAAACAACACGACATGTTTTTTCTTTCTTTTTTATTACAGGCATGAATAGACATAAAATCCATGCTTCCTCTTTCTGCACTGATTTCTGTTTGTTTTCAACCCCTCAGCAACAATTGCTAGAGATAACGTCAAAATTACCTTCTAACTTGAGAAACTGTTTACATTGCAAGAGCAGGGAGAAGCATTCTCGTTTTAATGTTCTTTTTTTCAACTTTAATACCAAATATTCCTTCAATATCGCCTCTCTGGTTCTGAGTTGACAAGTGCCCACTGCCAACTGCTGAGGCTTGAAGGTGAAAAGACTTCTTCACAGGAGGGGAGGAGGAGAGAGAAAAGGAGTAAGCAGCAACACAGGTATAAAACAAGTGATGCTAAGTAGAGATGACTGCTGTTAGGCTTTTTAAAAATGTTTTATTATTAGACTATCAGAGTATCCATCAGTGTGTTAATTACTGTAATACTGTAATTACACTACCAGATACTAATATTGTAAGTGGGAGGGAAATTCTAGAAGGAAGACTATTAATTAATCAGTGTATAATGGGAATGTGCCACTGGTTCTGATGCAGTGCTTGGTAGGACCTACAGCGGGCTGCTGTCTCACACATTTGCAGGTGCTTTTTTTTAATGATGCTATATTTTTCCTACATAGTTAATGAAAATCACAATACAATATGCAGTGTAGTGGTAATATATTCGAAAGTGAATTACAAAATGACCTTACATGAAATATTTCTGCTTAATTCATTTATTTATTTATTTATTTTGTGTCATTGTGTAAATACGAGGAAAAATGACCCGCACTGTATTGCAATATTAAATCAACACTGTAGTCTACACTACATGCGAGTAGTCTGCACTAGGAAAGACAACTGAAGGCCGTCAGAGAACGTATAGCAGGAAGGAAGAAGCATGTAAAACAAAGTGTGTTAATGGCTAGTAAACTGAATAATCACTTCACTTTGGTTTGTGTTGTAAAAAGAAAAAAATAGCAAGCAACAGGAAAACATGTTATAGCTTCAAGGGCTTCTGTTTCTCAGTCAGGTGAAATACTTATGTTTGGTGTTTTATCTAGTATGAACACTCATAAATAAGTACGCTTTGTTGTGGTAAATTACTTCTAACTGTATTAATACTTGTACTGTGATTCTTGAAATGTATTTTTATTTACGACTGTAAGTCACCCTGGATAAGGACGTCTGCTAAGAAATAAATAATAAATAATAATAATAATAATAACTACAGTATGTTAAACAAGTGAACATATCTTTGAAGAGGTTACATCACAGAAGGAATTGTGCTATCAGTAAATGTGATTTCAAAGACAGATTTCAAGAGCTGTATATCTGCTACGCACAGATAAAAAAAAAAAGGCTGGCTTTAAATAATAGATAAGAGTGTATATCACTTAATTGCAAAACCTTCTCACTGGGAAGCACTGGTGGTTTATTAAAACCGTGTAGGAGGACTGAGTAAATGCTTTGAAAACCAAAGGCCCTGTGCACTGATGACATCTTTTAAAGGAATCCTTTAACCTTGGATCCTTTGATGTTGTACCACCAGAAAACAATTTTCCATGAAGTCTTCTAAGGCCTCACGTCAGCAATTATTAACACTCCTTTTCTTTCAAGGTCTCTGAAGACAGCCCAAAAGCCTTTTTAAAAGACTTCCTTTATACGTCCACATAACTAGCACACATTAAAGTTAAGGTTCATGGGTCTAAAGAAGACTTGCAGTCATATTTATAAACCTTCAACACTACCTAAAGGGTGACTTTCATCAAGCACCTTGTGTTACTGAAGAGCCTCCTCTTTTTTTCACAAAGAATCCATATCCATGTTATTTGTTCTTCTATTTTTGTCCATTCTGCATATCAAGTTATTGAACTGTAACGCATTTCTACATTTCTCTCCTGTTTGGGTTTATGTAACCAGTAGGGTATTGTTCCGGTGTTGTGTATTGGTTTGGCACCACATAAATGTGGCCTAGGAGGTCAGAATAGTATCTTGTCGTAATCATTTTGTGTTACCTTGACCCTCTCCTTCAGGGCTGTATAGAGGGGTTTACATGGATAAAATAAAGCCTGTAAATTTGCTATATGAATTTCTGCTAGAAATTGGATTGAAACCATATATTAAGTCAAATATAGGAATGCATGTCTTACAGTCACAATATTATATATATAAAATCCTAAAAACTCATTGTAGTTGTAACCTCTGATCAGAGTAAAACATAATGTATTTAATATTACTTTTTTAAACAAAACATATATTGGCAACAAAACAATTAAACTCATTTCCAGTATTCATTTCTGACGATTTATGGTTATTTCAATTGATCTGGTTTCAGTTTTTATAATCCAGATTCTACAACTCTGCTTCTGCCCAGGCATATAGCAAGCACATTCGGTCAGGACTTGACATTTACTCCTAATGCTCAAGGTTTATAGAGCGAATTAAAGTCCAGCAGAGCTGCACATTCTCACAACACATAGGGATATGACTCCATCTCCAAAGACTTCAAAGAGTTCAGATCAGTGACAGCTGCCACTTGATTAATGATGTGCACAAAGCAGTCGGTCAGTGGAATTGTCAACCTTCTCCCTCAGTATACCTGCCTTCACCTCACAATTAGTCATAGTCATTCTCAGGCATTGCCTGATGATGTCAGCAGGCAGGATCCATGTTACATGTACGTTGGTTGATCAAGCACATTTGCGTTTCACCAGAAGGCTATACTTGGTGGCCTTAATAGAAACCACTATACAGTAGCTTTAAGGCACATAATGAATGTATACGATAGTCCAGTGTGTATATAAAAAATAAATACAAACACTTGGATTCTCCATGCTCAGCAGCTATTATTTTTCTTTGCCCCTCAACAAAGTTAGTGACCTATTCCAGGGGCATTCTGTCCATTTGTTAGAATTATGTTGTTAAAGGAAAGCTATTTTAGTAGCAACCTTAGGAAACATGAGGTACATGATGTACATAATCAGTTTCTGTGTTGATGCTCCTGGAGCCACGGATTATCAACAACCTGCAATAATGTCATTATTCAATATGAAAACAGACGCAGGACAGAATATTTGAATATTTCAACAACGTTTTGAAAATCCATATGCATTCTATCTGTTTGTTACATGGGAATCAGAGGAAGGAGAAAGTAGATCAACTTCAGGGGTTAATGTCTTAAAATGCTCATTGAGATGATTCATAGTGGAATCAACAAAGAATGCCTAGCAGGCTAGTGAGTTAAACAAAAATGTATAAGGTACAATACAATAAAATGCTGGAGGGAGGAAAATATCTTTTTAGAATCAATGTTTTTCACTGTACAGCTTTTGTAATGAAGAATCTGAAGAACAACACAACTCATTTTAGAATAATGGTTTACAACAATGAAACGTGTAAATACTAACAAATAGAAATAATATAACCAATGTGACAGGGCAGTGACTCGGAAAATTTGAGTTCTGTGGTTGTTTTTCACCGCCACAATGTAATTGTTTAATTGTGTAATTGTTTAATTGTTGTATTGTGCAGCTCCAATTAAGGATCAGAATCACCTGGCTCTAATTCAGTTAAGCATACCTGCCTGTCTGTAATTAGCAGGCAGGGATATAAGCAGGGCTGAAATGTTTGGTTTATGTCTGCGCTAAGGCTAAGGCTAAGGCTAAGGCTAAGGCTAAGGCTAAGGCTAAGGCTAAGGCTAAGGCTAAGGCTAAGGCCTGAAGAAAGCCTGAAGAAAGCCTGAAGAAAGCCTGAAGAAAGCCTGGGTGGTCAGACCTGAAAGGTACTGTGTTTAAATTCTTGGATAGAAGTGTTCTGGGTGACTGGTAAACGGCTTAGCAGTGCAGTTCATAGGTTAAGGAATTGCAAGGTTTAGTTAGTACTCCTGGGTGGAGTTAGGTTTTGTTTTGTTTATTTTGTTTTTGTGTAAACAAATATACAGGCCCCACCCTGTTACAAATCTACCTGTGGTTCTGAGTGCTGTTCCTTTTACAAGAAAAGGTCCTGCAAGTGGCAAACTTACCCTGGTTTGTCACACCAAATAAAACATATCCAAACTCCCCTGAGAACTTTCATTACAGATTTAAAAGTACAACTGCTATGCAATTTTAATACCAGTGTATTAACAGACAACAACCATCATATGTATCACACTGTGGTAGCACACTGCAAAATATCACTATTAATACAGTGCTCAAGGTTAGTTCAGTTTCTTGGAGCACAGCCGTTCATTTGATATGCAGTACCAGCACAAAACATGTAAATATTTGAGTACAGACCCTCAACCATTCAGTTAAACTGACAAATGTGCAATTATAACCATGCATAGCTATAGGCCCTGGTGAAACTTGCATCACAGTTAAACTAGATCTAATTTATATGCAATGTTTTAGTTCAAACATAGCACATAACATAATATCACAGCAACAGTGTTACCGCAATACTTAGAACAAATTACTACGTATAAGGTGGAGTTTGTAAGTGTTTATTTTTTATTTTTTATTTATTTTATTTTTTTTATCACAGTTATTGTCACAACACTACTTAGAGCCTTATTCAGAAACAACAGGACTGTTAATGGTTGCTTAATTGATTTCACAATATGAAAAAATACAAACTGGTATTAGTTGATTAGATATGTTACATCAATGACCCACTTCTCATTTGACAAAATACAGTTTATTTGTTAATATTTAAAGATGCAGGCTTTATCACTAAGGCGGGGATATTGTCATGGAAATTTGTCAAAAATCACAGAGCAGTCAGGGTAAATTTGATCAAAATCACAGAGGAAGAAACAGTTTTTTATGGTTTTCACAACATCAGTGTGGATAGAAGTGATAAACTGATCAACTGATTCAAGTATTTGATCCTGTAATCAATCAATATTTATTTTATATAGCGCCTTTCATAGTGGACCACCATCACAAAGCACTTTACAAGATAGTGAGGAGCAATGTATAATACATTAAATACAGGGCATAATTATTATTATTTATTTCTTAGCAGACGCCCTTATCCAGGGCTACTTACAATTGTTAGAAGATATCACAGTATACATTATACAGATATCACATTATTTTTAGATACAATTACCCATTTATACAGTTGGGTTTTTACTGGAGCAATCTAGATTAAGTACCTTGCTCAAGGGTACAGCAGCAGTGTCCCCCACTGGGGATTGAACCCACGACCCTCCGGTCAAGAGTCCAGAGCCCTAACAACTACTCCATACTGCTGCCCAATAGTACAATGCAAACACATTAAATATAGGCATAATCCATTAAATAAAAGGCTAGAATGTGAATTCTAAACATTGTGGATGCATGTGTCAAGCAGAATCTAACAGATAAGATGGAGTGAAAAACCTGAAATAGCAATTTAGACAACAGCTAATAACAGATACCAGGCTTAGAGAGCATTAAAGCAAGAGAGAACAAGTGGGTCTTGAGAGTTGATTTGAAGCGAGCGACTGTGGGAGCTGCACGCACTAAAGCTGGGAGAGAGTTCAAGAGAGTCGGGGCCATGAAGTGAAAAGAGCGCTCTCCAAGTGTGGCGTGCTTTTGCTTGGGTATAATCAGCAGGCCTGAGTCAGAGGACCTCAGCTTGTGTGCAGGGACATAGTGGGTCAGCAGGTTGGAGAGATACTCTGGACCTGTGTGATGGAGGGCCTTGTAGGCAAACAGTAAACTGGGTAATCTTCACAGTGTATACAGCTACGCGTGTTCACTTGCTACACCATTCATAGAGCTTTCATCGCAGCATTACAAGGCAGCAAACAAAAATGTTCAAAAAGACTGTCTCTTGGTGTGCTTCTGCAGTGGTACAGTTTGCAGTTATTTTTACTTCACAGCTTGCTTTACAACTGCAATATACTGGTAAGTTGCATGTTGAACAAAAGAATAAACCTCTGATTTCATGAAATAAATGTTTGGGGTGTTGTGCTTATTTTAGCTGTTTTGCTCATTTTTTAAATATACTTGCAATGTGGCAAAATATTGAGTTTAGGTGTCAACAGCTACATTGCAAAGTAAGGCAGCCAAGCTAGTTCAACAGCATTCATGCAGCCGTGAAAATATATAGATTTTTTTATTAAGGTGCAATTTCAAGTAGAGTTGGTAAAGTTAAATGCCCTCTATTAAAATCAGACACCACGTGTGACCGTCGTGTCTTAATCCCAGACTTATTTACATTTGCACCCAATTTATAAATGAATTGTGTTATTAGTTAAATGTTATGCTGGGTACTATGTGGCAATTTTTAGATCATTTTTTTTTCAGAAGAGACACAAACCTAAAGAAAACACACTTTTGCCTTACTAATATTATGCTTGCTCTTAAAAAAAAAAAAAATCAACATAGAATACAAATACATTAAATATTAATGTGATTTTAATATTGCAAAAAGAAAAGAATGAAGGTTTTGACCTCCTTATATTTTAATACACTTTCACAAGGTAAGTCCTAGATATCTGGAATGAGAAAAAATGCATTACTGTGGTTCCAATTACATTTTCTAAAGAAGATGGGCCTGTTCTTTGTGCTCATGCAGAAGGATATAACAAATGGAACTGTGCAATATGTAAACTGTTTGTGTTTTATTAAAGAAGCACACAGACAAATACAAAGACAACAAGATGAAACAATGCTTTAGGGGGAAAGATGACTATCTGGTTCAAAAAGATTATTAACTGAAATGAAAAGAACTAAGGAAAATACAGAAAAATAATATTTGGAATTGCTTTATTTTATATTAATAGAGATACAACCTAGGGGCAGCTCCAGAAGTAGTTACTGTATATTGTTCTGTATTCTTGTGAGTGTTTTATATGAGAAAGAACTTTGACTAACACATGCTAAGTTATGCCACACAAGGTACACACGACAAATGAAAACACAGCATTTGTTTTACAAGTGAATTAATTATATTATCTTATTAAACCAAAATTAAATGAAGAACAAAACCCATCTGTTGTGCTAGTGCTACCTTCATGCTGTCCTTCTGGAAGAAAAAAAAACTGTCCAAAGGTTTTTGTTTCTGCATTTTCAATCGAGATGCTACTGCTGTCACTAAAAAAAATAAAAAAAGTATTACTAGAATAGCTTTGCATGATTTGCCCACATAGTTAAAAACAGCTACCTTTGTTACACAACATAAAATAAAAAGTGTTTCACTTAAGTACAATGCATTGCACACATATTGGTTACAAAGCTGAATAGGTACTTATTTAATTGATAAAATCAAACTTATAAAAGTAAACTGATTTATATCAATTCTTACCATTGTGTCTGGTTCATTTATTTATCTACATCCCAAAGACGCTGAATTTGAACGTACGTTTTTTCACGCCGGTAGCGTAATTCGGAGCGCTCTCTTGTTGGTTACTAGTGATGGCATTTACAATTGTTACAGATTGCCAGAGAGAGGAAAAAGACTGGTCAATGGACACTTGCTAGCCTGTGCAGAGTATAGAAAAAAAAGTGGGGTAGGGGCCCCCCAAAGCCTTATGGCAGAACTGACCCTGGATACACCTTTTGTAATCTACATACATCAATGGTGTAATTGTAAAGAATGTTAAACTTTCAACACGTGTACAGTATATGCACACCACGCCAGAGCGAATATGCAAGCGTAAGATTAGATTCAATTAGATTAATAAATTTAATTTAGTTTACAACTTTAGTTCAGGAGGATGGACAAACCACCACACAATTATCACTTCGTCTAATTGAATCATATCATCTAATGAATCCAAATGGAATAATTACCATTAGTATAACTACCATTAGTTAGTATATATCACTCTTTCGTTCCTACTTTAAAACCCTAAGTATAGTTCTATGGGGGGTCTCCTGCCTTGTCCTACAGCCAGGCAGGGGGTCTTCGATCCAAGTAGGTGTTATGCCAAATTGTTTGTTCATGTTCATTGCTGCACAAACCTCATCAATAAAGTAATTGCTTTGCATACCTCATCAATAAGATTTGTTTATCTAAATCATTGCATCGTAGGGTTTGTCATGAACTACTCAACTGTGTATTATCGTATTTTGTTTTTTGTTTTGCATTCAAATGTGTATTAACATATAGCCTACATTAAAGACCCAGTATCAGGTCCATATAAGTTATAACAATACCTGTAAGATGTATTGGACCTTGCCGTCATGTTTCCTATCTTTCTGGACCACTTGATTTAACTTTTAGTACTTATTCGGCATTATAGTCTGCTCTGGGTAACACTGATGTATCCCGAAGCTTGGTGGTATGTTTATATTTTTGACTGCAGTCCAGGAATTGGTGTTTTCATTCTTTACAGTCAGCAACACAGCAGCACCATAAAAGTCAGTAGATGCCCATATTATTCACAGTCGAGCCCTGAGCTAATTTACAGATAGTAGCTACTCAAGTTGCTAGGATACGGTCTGCCTGGCATGCAGCAGTGTCATCTGGGATGAATTAACTCAATGGCCTATAAGTTTGACAGATTTCATTTTTGTATTTTATACACTATTAAAAGGTCATTTTAAAATTTCTGTAAAATGGCGACTACAATAGTAATTGTATACCGTAAATTAAATATCATGGCCACTCTGGTTGTGAGCTGAGGTCAGAACCAGTGTTTGGTTGTCATCTCGTCCTCTTTACCTAATCAGAAGCTTGGTCATCCTGAACTGTCATTCTAGCATTTTGAGTAGGCTATTTATTCATTTATGATTTTTATGTTATGGTAACGTTACCATATCAACCAACTCTGAAAAAATGTCCCTGAATATCTTTCTGTACATCGTGACAGCAAGAAATAAAAGAGAATAACCTTTCACTTTTTTTTTAAATGTGTAAAAAAAAAAAGAGAGAACAATGTGCACTAGGACCTTGGGTAAAATTAGAAGTACCAGCAGGATGCACTTTTTAAGATTATTTGGGAGTGCAAGTGGTGAGACCTGTGCTTAGTTGGGTAAGTGTTGACATTTTCGATAAGTCAGCCTAATAAGTCTATAAACAACGTTTTACAATGCATGGCAACATTGGTGTACCAGAGCCCCACCTCAATTAACATACACTAAGGTCCGAGAGGGTTTACATCCCATTTCACCTGAATAGTTCACCTGAGTTGAACCCTGAAATAGTTTTGTGAACGTTGCTGAAGGTGTTAGGGGTCGACTTGATCAACCTACTATCTACCCCTCCAGGATAACTAGCTGGATTTATTGGAGTATTTAACTGCACCGGGGAATCACTTTGCATTGCAACCCACTATTTGTTGTTATCCTGGGATTGCCCATAAACTACGCTGGTTAAACTAGTTATTGGGAATAGCAGGTAGTTACCCTTTCACTCTCAGCCTGTTAGTCCTGATGAAATGAAATTAGAGAAGCAGCAGGATAATAGGATTATTGTAGTCATCACTTCTGGCAGCCTTCCTCAATAAATGTATCTGACCTTTGCTACATTATCCAGATATTGATAGATTACTTTCACTGACAAATGTATATCTGTGAAGATTTTTCTTTTTCTTGCTAGGCTGTATGACATGCTTTTTTCCCAATTATATTATCTTAACTCAAAATTCCTTTTTTTTCTAAAAGATGGTAAAATAAATATCCATCATTTAAATGACTTAATCTGAAATTATACAGTAATCCTAAAAATTCAGGTACTCACATGTTTCAACTGAATTGATTGAAACTGTAACCTAGACTGGGGAAGGGAGGGGTGAAAAAAATATTACAAAAACAAGTGAATTGCTAACTGCATTTAATGTACAGTAAGTATCACTTGGTAACTTGGCATGTGTATACACTTATTAAGCTCCATTTGGCAAAATAAAAAAAAATAAAATAAAATAGAAATACATGTCCTTGTATTTATGTATTATTTTGAATTCAGGTATTATTGTCATGGTAGCAGCCACACTATGAAACAAATGGTCTGCACCCAGATATGGCTGTAACCTTGACTTGCCCAATTACCGTATCTGAATCCTGCTACCATAGGAGTTGACTTCATCAGTGCTTTTGGGGAAACAGCTAAGGTACAGAATCTTGTTTTGAAAATCATACTTTACATTTAGTACAAGTAAACCGAAATAAAATCCCTCTATGCAAACTCATACGTCTGTGATGAGAAATACAGTAAACTGCACACATCCAATACATAATTCCACGTAAGGTGATTTACATTTTGAATGGGTGCTGATGAATGAATGTATTTTTAAAAGCTGTCATTTTCTGATTAATGGTTAATGACTACATGCATGATTGTGTAAGAAATAGCATAGAGCATTCAAGATTAATGCATTCATGTTCAAGAAAGAAAACAGGTACTTTAAATACACAAAACAGAAGATTTGATTTTCTTTTTAAATTGCATTTCTGACTTTTATAATAAGAAAATCAAAGCACTGGTTATCATACATCTGGCTACAGTAAAGGTGAACTTTCCTAAAGGGCAATATTAATATTGAAGCTGCTTCATGTTGAAAGCTGTGCTAGAATTGAAATTGTTTATAGTGTGATACCTCAAGGCAGTTTGAAAAGCATACCATATATATATATATATATATATATATATATATATATATATATATATATATATATATATATATATATACTGTTTTTTCTGGTGATGGATGTGTTAGATACATTCCAAAAATATTTTCGAAATTTAGATTCATTGTCAAATTGGCACAGTTGAGATCAGGGTTTCCACCAACCCAGATGCTATTATATTATACAGGTATTGGACAAAAAAATGGAAACACCAATGTAAAGTCACTTAATAGGGCGTTGGGCCACTATGGTATCCCGCTCTCGGCTGACCGTTTTTGATGAAACTGGCTGCTCACGCCCCAGGTTGAAATTTGCAGTTAATTGATCTGCAGTTGCTCGCCTGTTTTGCCTTGCACTTCGAATTAATGCACGGATATCACGATCCTGGAGTATGCGCTTCTGCCTACTGTTGATGATGATGCCCTTTGCTGATGATGTCTTTCCCTTGGAGTTCCATGCCGACATCACCTTAGACACCGTTGCTCGTGAAACATCAGCAAGTTGAGTTGGTCGACTGAAGTTCCTGCCAAACGCGCCCCAACAATCACCCCTCTTTCAATGTCACTGAGGTCTCCTCTTGCAGCCATGCTAACCATAATTATAGGCAACCAGGCCTGTCCAGCATTTTTATACATGACCCCAAGCTTGCTGGGATGTTATTTGCTTAATTAACACATGAGCCATACCTGTGTGGAAGCCCTTGCTTTCAATATACTTGGTGTCCCTCATTTACGTGTTTCAATTTTTTTGTCCACTACCTGTGTGTGTGTGTGTGTGTGTGTGTGTGTATATATATATATAAATAAATGGCAAGGATTGCTCAAAATAAAGAACAAAGTAATATATGCAATAAATCCTGCATTTGCATGCAAGTCTGCCTTAAAAACAGCCAAATGACTCCCAAAAGGAAGAGATACAATACTCAAACCAAAAATAGGTATCCATTTGATACATGAGCTGATGACAACATTTTATAGAGATTGATGAGGTGCTTGCTAAATCATGTTTTTAGTATACAAATTATATTAATAATAACAAAGAAAAGGCTGACAATACAGTACTTTGTGTAGCAGTTTCATGAGTATGAACTCATATATGATGATATACCTGAGAACACAGTTGTAAAGTTAAGAGCCAATGTTCCCAGAGTGAGGGCCGCAGCACAAAAATAAATGACCCGGAGACCTGACAAAGCAATGTTCCCAGGCCCGGGGATCAATGTAGTTCCATGAACACCTGCATGTTGCTCAAATCGTACATTTATGTTAAAATCAAATGTTTGCACAGTTTCTGTCAATGTATGATTTTCTACAGTCAGGATGCCTGTCATGGGGTGCCAGTAGTAAAAGAAAAATGTAGGACCCTCTGAGTCAAGGCAATTGTGAGGCTATAAGGTATACTTGCTAGCCTTTTTAAATTGGGCTTTATTTTTTATGCTTCTCACACGTTTATTCACTTTTAAGTTCGCTTACATTATTAATAGCAAGATAGTACTTAGTAGCATATTTATAAACTAATGAAAAAGTATAATAATATTCAATCTTAAAACATGTGCTAATATATTATTTAAACATGTTTTACAAAAAGCTGTATTTTACTGAAGCATAAAATAATTTAGTGTATGTAGGTGAGTAGTGCTAGATGTGGCGACCCATGCCAAGTATTACTGCAAATATAATAATTGACGTAAACCCCTTCACTTGATCTTGCAAATGACATAAATATAAAAATAGATTTATATTATTTTGTAGGGGCATTGTGGTCCTTGTGTCCCAAAGCTATTATTTCCATTCCTCAGTTCGCTTGGACCAATTAATGGACACCTTGGGACCAGTGAGGTCCACAGTGTCTAAACAAAACAATGTTATTGCTACAGTACATTAGTCACTATGGAATTGATAAACAAGTATAGCTAATTTACAGTGCTTTGTGGTGCTTGTGAACAATGCTGTTTTTATACCATGTGAGGGAGGAGACCCTCACATTGTCTCAGTATGTATCTGGACATTTACTGTAAATGCTTTTTAACTGTGTTTGTATTGTGTTGCTGATCCTTGTGTCTAGTAAGGGGAAAAAAAACAACTTCGCTGTGGTTGGGAGTGACCTGAAAAACAAAAGAAAGTTTAATCAAGAGTACTGTTTAGATAGTTGGTTTGGAAAGGTGCACACTTCCAGAACTATGTATTGCAGTACTATTGTTAAGATAAACTTTAAAATGAACAATAGCTATTTCAATGTACTTTTTTTTTTTTATATGCAATGGTTTAGGTAACCTGAGTTGGGTGTGGTGGTGTGGTCCTCCATCTTGACAGGAAGTGGGGAACCAGCCATGTTGGTGAGGGAATCTTTTACTGACTTCCCTGGGTACTGACTTCCTGTAGTCAGGGCAGTACCTGTAGAAGATATTGAAAGGGGGACAGCTGATTTTAATTAAGTTTCCATTTGCTTGTTTTAAAGCATAGTTTTAATGCACATGTTAGATTAATGTTTAGTTATATATATATATATATATATGTTTCTTTTTGAATACTTTGATATTTATTATTAACTGTTTGCTGGTTTGTTTTTATATAACCACCTGCATAATGGTTTATTCTGGGGGAGGGGGAGGCCTGGAAGGGTATAAAGGCTGTTAGTTGGTTCAGTCAGGATCTTCCTTTGGTGTAGATCAGAAGGCAGTTTTGCAGCTCCATGGTTGGACTCAGTTATTGGAGTCAGTACCTGTGATTAGGTGACTATAAATAGTTATTTTTGGTTTCCACTTTTTCTTTCTTCAAATTGCTTGATATTTTGTTCAGTTAGCTTTTTTGTTTATTTTTGTTCTTAAATAAAAAAAATTGGTTTTGCACCAAACTTCTCTGTGATCTGTGTGCTTCCCTGCAAATCAACACTAGCTACTAGCTGCTGGCTACACTCTCCAACATACCACCTTGCATGTGTTGCATTTGTTCAAGCAAGCTGTATTTTCTGGCTTTAAGCACAATGATCTAAAGCAGAGATTTCAAACTCAATTTTACGAAGGGTTGCATTGAAATTTAAAGGTAGTGTGTCTCGACTTGTTTACAACTATCACAGGATTGCAAGGCCGATAGCCACTGCTCAGGGACTTCTTTAAAAAAAAAAAAAAAAGATTTTAAAAAGGGTGCCCCTTTTATGTTTTTTTTAAATTTATTTTTCTTAATATAATAAAATGCTCTAAATTAGTAAATATGGGTAGTTAACTTTGTATGGATTGTAGGCCTGAAATCCTCCCCAGTAGGCCCCAGCACAGTAATAAACCAGCTCTGTGGCCTGTATTTTCAGCCATTCTCTAGAAGGCTAGTGGGTGCTGGACCTCATGTTTGACACCCTGTTCTAATGCAATTATTTAAACTAGTTTTGCCAAAAAAAAAAAAAAAAACAGTATTTTTTTTTTTATTTTTAAATAAATGTCAGACATTTGTTGAGTCAAACAAACCGTAATGAAAAATAGAAATACAAACAGAACAATTCCACGCTTAAAAAAACATATTTTATTTGGTGAGCAAAATTGGATAGTAATCTTAAGTAGTTGCTGTAATTAATATTGTAAATAGCATGATTTGAAAAAAAAAGCATTTCTCCAAACAATGTGTAGAAAAACTGCACCACTGCATAATGTTAATTTTGTAACAAAACATGATATGGAAATATGCAATATAATATAGGTTACAAATCGAAAAAACGGCTTCCAGTTTCATTAATATTTATTTTTGAATTCTCTGGAGGTGACATAATCTCATTTTGCTTCTAGCAGATTTACACAGTACATTGCTAAGTATTTTGTTGATTAAAAGACATTATATTAGCTGACTGATGCTGGCCAGGATGTTTGGTCCCAGCGGTGGACTTTGGTTTCAGCTTGTTTAAGGAGCTCCTATGACAGCTGATCTATCTTGCATATAAATACGTATTCCTTTACAGAAAAATCTGGAAAGCACCATAATATCAGTGTAATTATTATTATTAGTTTATTTAGCAGACGCCTTTATCCAAGGCAACTTACAAAGACTAGGGTGTGTCAACTAGGTATGCATCAGCTGCAGAGTCACTTACTCACCTGAAAGACAGAGCACAAAGAGGTTAAGTGACTTGCTAAGGGTCTCACAATGAATCAGTGGCTGAGCTGTGATTTGAAGCGGGGACCTCCTGGTTACAAGCCCTTTTCTTTAACCACTGGACCACACCACCTCCTATACAGGTGCAAAACCTAAGAGCAATAGGCCCATATTGCCCACATTGTGGCAACAGCTTATTTTGTGTTAATTGTATGTTAAAATGTTTACCTATTTTTTTTTTTTTATCAATATTGGTTGATTTTGTATACATGATTTATAATCATGAATACAGAACTATTAGGAAAATAAATAAATAACACATGCCAACAATGTTGTTCTTTGTTGAATGTTGGATAAAAAATAAATAAATAAAAATAGTTTAAAAAGGTTCTTGGAAGAAAAAAAAAAAGATAACTATTAATCAGTCACTCATAATAAATGTAGGCTACGTAGTGGTGACCTGAATAACATCATATGATACATCAAATTGTTTTGGTCCTCTTGTAATATAGCCTATAGGCAAACTGCACTTCACTGTATGTACACATTCCATATTTCTCTTGCAAAATCTGTTACAAAAAAAAGTGCACATGTTTTAAGTGGTACTATTTCATCTTAGGACAAACAACTGAAGAGACTGAAGGTCAAGAGCATGATTTAGAGAGCAAAACCTTTTGTCTAAATCGCTGCCTTTTACATGACAATCACCTGGAAGTAAAAACACATTTACCTCCCTGTCAGCACCAGTCACCTTCCTCCAGTCACCACTGCATCTCCCAGACCATTTCAGATATTACACAAACTTGGTCAATATAAACCCTTCTATTCTAAATGTACAAAAATGAATAAACTGCTTGGAAAAAAAAATCCCCAAAATAATCATAAACAGATGCACAGACACACACAAAAAAAATCCCAATATTTAAAAAGAAACATAAGCAACACCATTTTATTCAATTTGAAATCTATTTTATTTTCTGTCTTTTCTGACTCTACTTGAGTGTGCTGGAGTCGTGGCCTTGTTTTCAAAGCTATGCCGCTCTGCCCTGTAATGGGTGTGATTGATAATGAGACAGGGCTTGTAGAAACAGGCAGGCACAAAGGGTTCCGGGGCCACTGAAGCAAGCATGTGGAAACGCAGCTAAAGTCTTGGACCCAGAAGCCACTGCACCCACATCCACCCTGTACATGGCTATAACTTGCAACAAGGAGATGCAGCTTTTGTTAAATGAATCAGTCCTGTGAGGGTAACCCAAGTCACATAAAAGTATGTGCTACATATTACTGTTGCAATTTTGCTTCTAACCCTTCTTTATAGAATACAAGAACAGCATTTGCGTAATACCTGTATACTGTACAAAGGATGCTATGAGTTTTAAGAGATTCACAATTTCCTTTGTTGACTCTACCAATGACAAAATCAATTTTGAAAAATACAAAACTGCATGGGTAATTCCAATAAACTTAATATGCATTGAATTTCAAAGGTATTGCATAATGTTTTACAGAAGCTATTTGTCTATATGTATTATAAATAAATGTGCTGCAAAGAAATCCAATGATCTTTCATTACAGAGGTAAGTGATAAAAGGCCCATAAAAAGCATAAATAAAGATGCTCAGCCAGCCACACTGATATAAAGTTACAACATTTAGCAAGACGAAGGGATTATTTCACAGTGTCACATGTTTGTCATACAAGCTAAACAATCTAGACTAGCTGAAGGTTAGAATCTATAAAAACACTGAAATGAATAGCTATGTATAAGGATAGCTGACTTCTATTGATGTACGTCTAATACCAGCAACACAACGAACGCTTCATGTGGATACATTTTCATGGAATGTAATTTGATATAGTCTACACCAAGAATATGAATTTCACCACTAAAATATTATACCATTTTAAGTCTACCCTGACATTTGAAACAACACAGTACACATGGCAAAAAGAGTCCATTGACAGCACTGCAACTGTCTCCAAACCAAATGACTGATTCAGTTGAACGGCACTTAACTGACTTTAAAATTAAGAGATTTGACCTTAAAACAAGAAAAGACTAAATCACTTGTAATGTAATAATTAATAGTCTAAGATTACCTAATGTTAGTTTAAGAACGATATTCCAAGAAAGGTGCTAATTAGGGTCTGCATCCTTATGAGAAATTATTGTTATCAATAAAAATACAACCAACATTATCTTATTAAAAATAAGATAATGTTGTTTGTATTTTAATAATAATAATAATTATAATAATTATAATTATTATTATTATTAGTAGTAGTAGTAGTCGTAGTAGTATTGTATTGCTTTATTTTCTGAAACATTATTTAAACGGAGCACATAATTTTAAAATGAAATTCAGAAACTAATTAATCCATGAATACTTTTATGTTCCTGGTCCAAACCAACATTTAGGCAGGTTGGAATGGTTGTAAACCTGCTGGTCTACTTAGTTTTTTAATCTTCATTCTCTGCTTGGGTAGTAGTGTAGTAGTACATTGTCTATATATCACTTAGGAGATGCAGAAGTCCTTCATTATCAGTCAGAGACTATGGGGGAATGTATTATGCATCTATTTTCATTTTATTGTGCACTAGTGTAGACCTAGTAAAATTGATAAATGACAGACTGTGTTGCCAGCTGAACAATTTTAAAGTCACTGTCATTGGCTAATAAAACATTTTTTATTGAAACTGAAAAACTGAATATTGCTCAGGTAAATTCTGTTCTTGGGTGTGATTTTAAATAAGTGAATAATAAAAGAATACTTTATTATTTTTACTGATTCACTAATTAGATGTGATGTCCACAACATATTGAAACACTGTAGACAAACCTTAATTTTTTTTAATGAATATTTAGATACACATCAGTAAATGAGATGCTAAATTTGTTTTTGGATGTCACTCTTCTCTTATAATTCAATTTGCCTGAATTATAAGATAAGAACAATCACCTCCTTACAAACATTCACATTAAAGGGATACAGTTATTGGGGGTTGCGTAATCACAAAGGAACCTATTCATTTCTACACCATTCAGGGAAACTCAGTTGGATGCATGTTACAATGTTACTCATTTAACAAAACAAATCTTATAAGTGCGACAAGAGCACAAGGAAATCTCACTCTCATTCTGTCAGTTCTTAAGACTTACAAACTACATCAAATGCATGCAATGCAGTACCATAATGATTATTTGCAATACAATTTTATTTTATGTATATATTCGGGAGAATAAAACAAGTACAAATAGGACTACCAAACGCAATGATTTCGATGCATCCAGATACCTTGTTACCGGCGACTCCTTCACAACCATAGCATTCAACTATAGGATGGGTATCTGAACTGTGCGTGAAATATATTTAATAATGGGCCGCGGTATCTCAGGGCATGCACTTTCAAAAAGCTACACCTGGACATTTAACGAAAACCTGTAATCAAAACAGTGTGTTTATTTCAACATACCAAACACAGTGCTTACCTGGAATTCCGATTTCCTCACTTATATTTCCCCATAATTTCTGTTTATATTCTTTATCGATATATTTCTTGTGCTGCTTTTCATAAAGGACAGGATATTGCTGCACTGCTATAATCGGACGTTCCCCCATCTTACATGTGATATTTGGCGCGCAAGTCTGAATACAAAAATCGCAGCGAAGTGTCGGGTGTAAAAAACGCAGTGAATAAACGCTGTAGTGTCATTAGACCTTTACACTGAGTGTGTGATATTTGTCTAAAATGATGGTAGGCCGCAAAGTGTCAGAAATTGAAACATATTCTTTTCTTGTAAAAAAACAAAATGTAATTTGATATGCGGTTCAGGTCATAACTACTGAAACTTAAAATATAAAAGATAGTACTTGAAAAGCACTAAGAGGGTTGTATTTTCCAATTTTCCTTTCTTTCAAGCTGAAATTCCTGGAACATCATTCAGCTAGCAAAGAGAAACCTTAACAACTTGGTCTTTTATGTATGCAGTACCTTTTATGTTTGATGAGGCTTATAAATACTTCAAAGACTGATTACACTCTGACTTTTATGGTTGCTGTGAATGGTG
This sequence comes from Acipenser oxyrinchus oxyrinchus, assembly GCA_030684275.1. Classification (NCBI taxonomy): domain Eukaryota; kingdom Metazoa; phylum Chordata; class Actinopteri; order Acipenseriformes; family Acipenseridae; genus Acipenser; species Acipenser oxyrinchus. The sequence continues at coordinate 49,224,553 of CM060254.1, read as the reverse complement.
TATTGACTGATTAGAGAATACATGATTGTGTTGAATGTACTTTTATAGTGTTAAATTATTCAAATGGGGTCGCCTGGTGAAATTAAATTTTGAATTGCAGTGAACATGTATACATGGCATGATGTCTTTTCAACTGGAGGAAAATGCTCCAGGAACCTCAACACTTCCAGAAGTGTCTACCAATAAACAATGTCTTATCCTTAAATTAGTGTGGTAGTAATCTTGACTATGAGAGAGAAACATCATTTTACAACACATTGAGGTGAGAAAGCAATAACTTTCGGTATACATATACCCCTACTTCCACTAGTGATAATCATCATTGTATTACAGGAGTCAAAAGCCACCTTGTGAAGACTTTTTGTTTATGCAGTATTTACCAAATTAGCATATGTGGTTCTCCAATACCCCATAGTAAAGTCTAGATTAATGACAAATACAAATAATTCATGGTTCTGAACCAGCCTTATTTGTTATCTGTGGAAAAAAAAACAAATGTGTGTAAAAAAAATATGACCAAAGTGTTCACAAAAACACCAAAAAGCTAGTTTCAGGTAACACTGTTGATCGCCAAGTTGATCAATTAATAAAATGATGTACACATTAGCAAAAATGCAGACTCGAATAGTTGTATATTATTTATGCCTCTATCCACTGCAAGTAATATAAAAAATGGTATTCTTTCACCTGTTCATTAATCTGTTTAATAATATATCAATATTACTCCGCATTTGTAAGCATATTGTCAGTGCAGTTTGTTAAAACTGTTATATACATGTTTGATATAGGATTGTGACAGGATGGCATGCATGATGACGTCAGGCCAGAAGCAGGGACTGGAAAAGGATACCGCAGGTAGTGAAATGGCGTTTGCGCCATCTTTATTCAAAATACAATAAAAAAATAAACCAAATGTTTTAACAAAAAGAGAAAACTGTGCTCACCGAGCAAAATAAACAGTTAAACAAAAAACAAGTCACGAACACAAAAAAGAAATACAATAACTGGTCCAGGTCAGGCTGAGCTGTAGCCGTCACTGTTCCTGGACTTATTCTTAAACTTAAAGCTGTTTCTCTCTCTCCCTCGTTGCTCTCGCTCCTACTACACCACCACCCCGAGCTGGAGAGCTGCAGACTTTTTATACAGGTGACCATCTCCCGATTAGCAACAAATTAAATCACCTAATTAATTCGGGAGATGGCCACCTTCTGCACGAGTTTCCTCTTCATGACCGGCAGCTCCCCTCCCGAGTTCGCCTCCCGAGGGTCCGCTGCTGCCGCCGTCACCTCCTGAGGGTCCGCTGCTGCCGTCGTCGCCTCCCGAGGGTCCGCTGCTGCCGCCGTCGCCTCCCGAGGGTCCGCTGCTGCCGCCGTCGCCTCCCGAGGGTCCGCTGCTGCCGCCGTCGCCTCTCGAGGGTCCTGCTTCGCCTGGGGTCGCCAGGGATCCTGCTTCGCCTGGGGTCGTCAAGGGTCCTGCTTTGCCTGGGGTCGCTACACTGTGGTCGGAGCCCCACGGAGGGAGCTGCCGCCATGAAGAGGAGGGGGGAGGTCTGTGTTTCACATGTATTTAAAAATGTAGATTTGTATTTAGGCACGAGGATGGCACAAATCACTTCACGTGCTGGTTAAAATGTAATGTGTGGTCACGGGAGTACACTTTATTAATTCACGTGCAGTTGTACCGAGATTCCAATTGAATGATTGACTAGCAATCGAGTCTCGGTACAACTGCATAAAAGCTGCATGTTTTCACTCACTCGGGGTTGGGTGTTCGAGAGTGGAGAACGGGTGTGGAGAGGAGGTTAAAATAAAATATAAGAAGAAGTGTTTTTGTGCTCACCGTGTTTGTTCGTCCCTGTTTGTTAGTGTCTGTCCGTTTTGTTTATCCCTTTTATTTTGGCTCAAGTGCCGTGTCCTGTGTTTCTGTTTTGTGTTCAAACCTTTTATTTTCTGTTTAATTATTAAACGCTGAGCGCGATCACGCGCTCAGCTTCATCACAACCCCAAGTTTCTGTGTATTACTTCCTGTTTCTGGTCTGACGTCACCCACTGTCAGCCGTCTTTGTGACACAGAGTTATGTTAGAATTGATATAGCATTTCCGGGGTATTCAACTCAAAGCAATATCAGCCTTCACAATAAACCGTAATATATTCAAATTGGTATGATCTGTCCTGAGATTCTCCAGTTCAGTAAAACGCTATGATTGTGCATAACCAAATTGAGGACAGGCGAAAATACAAAATATAATTGGCGACTCTTAAAAAAATTGATGCTTTAAACGGTGCATTTGAAGATATGTATGGTAGTACATATCACTCAAAGGACAAAATGGTTATTCTAGCCTTTGGAAAAGAAGGTACAACAAAATGAGGTTTTTACACCCGGTTCATTGTTTACAAATCACAAAAGCGACTTCTTTGGCCACAACATCGCATTTTATTTTGAATTTACCGACTTTGCTTGATGAAAACGAATCCATGCCAGGGAGGTTCCTAGACGTCCACTGCTTTTGACCAACGCTGAGGACACCTGATTTTTAGTCCCATTTGAATCATACTCTAGAAGCCTGTTGTCCATTTTTAACTAGTGCTAAGTTAAAAATAGCTTGTTTTACATGTAGTCTTTGTTAAAAGGAGCATTCTCGACATTTCAAATCATTACGTGAAGATCACAAGATAATTGATCTCAGGATCTCAACTTTACAGTTTGAAATGTCAAGATAATTTATCTTGTGAACTTGACATATCATTGTTAACAACAAAAAAACAACTCACATTTCACTGTAAGTTAATCAGAGCTCAATTTAGAGCACAAAAGGAGAGGAAAACATATTTATAACAAAATAAATTATCTTGTTATTTTGACAACCACCTGCCACAAATGACCTCATTTAGTAACAACACTCTGTAATGCCTACAATATCTAGTCTGAAGTGAGAACTTTAATACTTTTAAGCTCTTCTTTGAGGCATACTTTCTTTGTCTTAAATATTTTTTACCATTGTGTCTAAACTCGCCCTTAGAGGTTAACTTTATTATTATTATTATTATTTGTTTATTTAGCAGATGCCTTTATCCAAGGCGACTTACAGAGACTAGGGTGTGTGAACTATGCATCAGCTGCAGAGTCACTTACAATTATGTCTCACCCTAAAGACGGAGCACAAGGAGGTTAAGTGACTTGCTCAGGGTCACACAGTGAGTCAGTGGCTGAGGTGGGATTTGAACCGGGGACCTCCTGGTTATAAGCCCTTTTTCTTTTAACCACTGGACCACACAGCCTCCTAACTGCTAGAGTATGGAGGGAGACTTATTATGTTGCTGTATGGCAGTGTACCCATAGTCATAATGTTAAAGCTGAAAACTTTCTAGCTTCAGCAAAACTGCACCTAGCACTTAAGGATAGAGTACTAACAAGACATGATGATAACAATTGACACTTATGTATAAAGCTAGACCGTGACATTTCACTTAGACAATGCATTCTGACTGTACTGAGTGCATGCACACTTAAGGTGATCTCAGTTAGCAGAAATGTGTGAACAGCTTTATGCAGGTTTTTTCATGCATTAAATTAAATTCCATTCTTTCCTGTTCCTTAAAAAAAAAAGAATTTCAGGTCTACAGAAATTATTTAATTTATCTTCCAGGTCTAATACAACAATGTGGTTTGTGAGTGTGTAAAGCCTTTTTTCTTATTCTTTTTAATACAGTAAATGCTGAGTCACTATCAAGGAAACTAGACATTAATTTCCCCTACTTAAATGAAGCAGATAATCAGCCATCTGAGGCTGGTTTCTCCACAGTAAATATGTTCTGACATGCTAAGGGACAGCACTGAGCATCACTCGACCCTATTCACACCATCTGTCCACAAATTAAGACAAATAATGAGTATGAATTGAATACATATACTATTCTGTACTGACAAACCCTCATGGACATTCAAAATTAAATATGTTGTAAAATGCCATTGAGACAAGACCTGTTCTTTCCTTTTTGTAGTTGCTCTGCAGTCGCTCGCCCCCAAACAAATTACACAGAGCTGCCTTTAAATATATAAATCAACATCAATATACTAACATGAATGTTTTGATTTTCAAACATATTTTGCTGAACAAAATCTAAAAATCTAAATGCAGTATTGATTTGAATAGTAGGAAGCTCTATAGTGTGTTACAGACTTTAAACTTGATATGGTTCTTCTTGCAGCAAGGCAGTTAGTGGCCTTCTCTTTGCTGCTTGTTGCTATGTGAAGTATGCAGAGGAATGTAATATTAACAACTGATACCAGCAATGAGTAAATTTCACAGAAATCGTGAAATCTGTGATAACCGCGAGAAAAATACAACCTTAATAATCACCTAAATCAATATTCCACTTAACATGTAAACAGGATATATAAGTGGAACATCTCTGCATATAGCTTATTCAAAATAAATACCTGTATTACAAGTCTAGTATTCAGGAATACTACCGATACATATTCAGAGTACTGAATACTTACTCCTGATGTAGCACTAATATTAGAGGTGGGCAAAGGAAACATATTGAATTCTGATTAGTCACCACTATGCTGCATGCCCAGTCTTCTTGACTAATTATACAGGGTCTGGGTAGGGGGTTAGTCTATTGTTAGTGTATTGTATGTATCTCATTGCCAGCTTCACTATAAACCTTTACCAGCACAACAATTAATATAATTCTCTGGTGACATGTCTAATTTTCTGATCAAAGATAACAGCCTTGCTTAGGTACACAAGTTAACACTGCCAAAATAGAAATTGCCAACTTAACCTATAACAAAAAAAACAAAACAGAAGCTTCCATGGGCCTAAGCAACCTCTCGACCCTGGTGAGCTTCTGACTGCAACGCTTGACAGAACCTGTTGCTATTTTACATTCAGCTTTCAAAATGTTGGCAGTTATGCTAGCCAATTGCTACAAAACACTAAAGCTTCCTAACTCCCACAATCTTTTTTAGATGACAGCATCTCGTCAGGTAAGGTTACAGGTGTTAGGGCATGTCATGGTTTAAAAATGTCACAGTAGTGCTTTGCTGCATATGGAGGCTACATATTTGCTGCTGTGGCAAAGTGCCCCCTGTGTATTATATGTTACGTATTGTGTGTAAATGTTGGTGTATAGGCATTGGTACACGGGATATATGCGGGTCTGTGTTTCACATGTGTTTAAATTGTAGATTTGTATTTAGGCACGGGGAATTGCACTTTAATTAATTCACGTGCAGTTGTACCGAGATTCCAATTGAATGATTGACTAGCAATCGAGTCTCGGTACAACTACATAAAAGCTGTATGTTTTCACTCACTCGGGGTTGGGTGTTCGAGAGTGGAGAACGGAGAGAGAGAAGGAGAGAGAAATATTTACAAACAATTGCTATCGCGTGCTGGTAGGACCAGCACGATACTTGTTTGTTTGTTTACTCACCGTGTTGGTGTGTCTGTCCGTCCACAGTTTGTTTAGTGTTAGTTCGTTTTGTTTATGTCTGTTTATTTTGGCAAAGTGCCGTGTCCTGTGTTTTGTAACAACCGTTTATTTTTCTGTTTGATTATTAACGCTGAGCGCGATCACGCGCTCAGCTTCACCAAAACCCCAAGTCTCTGTCTGTACTGTGTTTCCTGGCTCTGCCGTGACGTCACCGCTCAGTCGTCTTTGTCGCACGCGTGGTGTCAGAACCGGGAGCTACAGCCTCAGGACTCAGGCCAGAGCAGGAACCGCAATTTGGGGTTTAAAAAAAAAAAACAAACAAAAAAAAACCCAACAACAACAAAAAAAAAAAAAAATGGAAGGCTGGAACTGGAGAGATGGCTGCCAGGATCTGGAGGTCCTCCTCGGTGGTCTAGAGGACCAAGGCTGGTGCCTTGCCTGTGGGGAGTTCGGGCACCCAGTGGTGCACTGCCCCTACCAAGAGGGTGAATGCCTGCTGGGTCCCTGTCCCCCAGCAGAGGGTGAATGCCTGCTGGGTCCCTGTCCACCAGCAGAGGGTGAATGCCTGCTGGGTCCCTGTCCACCAGCAGAGGGTGAATGCCTGCTGGGTCCCTGTCCCCCAGTAGAGGGTGAATGCCTGCTGGGTCCCTGTCCACCAGCAGAGGGTGAATGCCTGCTGGGTCCCTGTCCACCAGCAGAGGGTGAATGCCTGCTGGGTCCCTGTCCACCAGCAGAGGGTGAATGCCTGCTGGTCTCCCCTTCCAGGCGGAGCCGCACTAGTCCCCTGCAAGAGGGGAGGGCCGCACCAGTCCCCTGAAACAAGGGTAGACTACACGCTGCTCCCACCTCCGCGCCAGGAGACTACACGCCGCCCCACCTCCACCGGCAGGAGCAGAGCAGCAGGAGCTGCCTCTGCCTCCGCCACCTCCACCAGCAGGAGCAGAGCAGCAGGAGCTGCCTCTGCCTCCGCCACCTTCACTGGCAGGAGCAGAGCAGCAGGAGCTGCCTCTGCCTCCGCCACCTTCACTGGCAGGAGCAGAGCAGCAGGAGCTGCCTCTGCCTCCGCCACCTCCATCGGCAGGAGCAGAGCAGCAGGAGCTGCCTCTGCCTCCGCCAACCCCACCAGCAGAGGATGAATGCCTGCTGGTATCACTTCCCCACCAGCAGAGGATGAATGCCTGCTGGTATCACTTCCCCACCAGCAGAGGATGAATGCCTGCTGGTATCACTTCCCCACCAGCAGAGGATGAATGCCTGCTGGTATCACCTACCCCACCAGCAGAGGATGAATGCCTGCTGGTAACACTTCCCCACCAGCAGAGGATGAATGCCTGCTGGTATCACTTCCCCACCAGCAGAGGAGGAATGCCTGCTGGTAACACTTCCCCCACCAGCAGAGGAGGAATGCCTGCTGGTATTACTTCCCCACCAGCAGAGGATGAATGCCTGCTGGTAACACTTTCCCCACCAGCAGAGGAGGGATGCCTGCTGGTATCATTTCCCCACCGTCACGAGGAGAGGAGCAGGAGCTGCCTCTCCCTTCACCAGAAGGACCCGGACTAGATGCTGGCGGTCCTCGGCAGCCCTTGCATAGGCTGCTGAGGGAAGCACGGGAAGAACCGCCCGGCCGCAGAGGCCGAGAAGAGGGCCAACACCTGCACCCCAGCTAGTCCTGACTCCCTGCCCGCGCCCAAGGATGCCTGCCCGCCTAGCCCAAGGATGCCTGCCCCGCTTCGCCCAAGGATGCCTGCCCGCCGCCCAAGGATGCCTGCCTCGCCGCCCAAGGATGCCTGCCTCGCTTCGCCCAAGGATGCCTGCCTCGCTTCGCCCAGGGATGCCTGCCTCGCTTCGCCCAGGGATGCCTGCCTCGCCGCCCAAGGATGCCTGCCTCGCCGCCCAAGGATGCCTGCCTCGCCGCCCAAGGATGCCTGCCTCGCTGCCCAAGGATGCCTGCCTCGCTTCACCCAAGGATGCTTGCCTTGCATCGCCTGGGGTTGCCAGCCGCTCCGCATCGCCTGGGGTTGCCAGCCGCTCCGCGATCGCCTGGGGTTGCCAGCCGCTCCGCGACGCCTGGGGCTGCCTGTCGCCCGCGATCGCCTGGGGCTGCCTTTGCTCCACACAGGGTACAGGGTACGAGGGAGAAGTGGAGCTCCGCTGCCGCCTCTATGGCCAGGGGCTCCTCCCGAAGTTCGCCTCCCGAGGGTCCGCTGCTGCTGCCGCCGCCTCCCGAGGGTCCGCTGCTGCTGCCGCCGCCTCCCGAGGGTCCGCTGCCGCCGCCTGGGGTCGCCAGGGATCCTGCTTCGCCTGGGGTAGTCGAGGGTCCTGCTTCGCCTGGGGTCAGCTACACTATGGCCAGAACCCCATGAAGGGGAGCTGTCGGCCATGAAGAAAGGGGGAGGTCAGGAGACCAGCTCCCCAGCCGCATTTCCGTGGCAGGAAACACGGTGGCCAGAGCCCCACGGAGGGGAGCTAGCGCCACGAAGGAGGGGGAGGTCAGGAGACCCGCTCCCCTCGCAGCAGTTTCGCTGCCGGAGTTGGGTCGGGCGCCCACGGAGGGGAACTGCCGCCATGAAGAAGGGGGAGGTCAGGGAGACCAGCTTCCCCGCAGCAGTTTCGCTGCCGGAGATTGTGTGGTCGGAGCCCCACGGAGGGGAACTGCCGGCCATGAAGAAGGGGGAGGTCAGGAGACCAGCTTCCCCGCAGCAGTTTCGCTGCCGGAGATTGTGTGGTCGGAGCCCCACGGAGGGGAACTGCCGGCCATGAAGAAGGGGGAGGTCAGGAGACCAGCTCCCCAGCTGCACTTTCAGCGGCAGGAGATAGTGTGGCTGAAGCCCCGAAGAGGGAGCTGCCAGCCACGAAGAATTGGGGGTGCCAGACATTTCACCATGGCCACCCCAGAAACAACTTGCTTCCCCTCTTCCGGGACTTTGGGACTGAGGGGGAGGTGGCCATTGAGGCCATGTGTGCTTTGCACAAGGGGGTATATGTGGCAAAGTGCCCCCTGTGTATTATATGTTACGTATTGTGTGTAAATGTTGGTGTATAGGCATTGGTACACGGGATATATGCGGTCTGTGTTTCACATGTGTTTAAATTGTAGATTTGTATTTAGGCACGGGAATTGCACTTTAATTAATTCATGCAGTTGTACCGAGATTCCAATTGAATGATTGACTAGCAATCGAGTCTCGGTACAACTACATAAAAGCTGTATGTTTTCACTCACTCGGGTTGGGTGTTCGAGAGTGGAGAACGGAGAGAGAGAAGGAGAGAGAAATATTTACAAACAATTGCTATCGCGGCTGGTAGGACCAGCACGATACTTGTTTGTTTGTTTACTCACCGTGTTGGTGTGTCTGTCCGTCCACAGTTTGTTTAGTGTTAGTTCGTTTTGTTTATGTCTGTTTATTTTGGCGAAAGTGCCGGTCCTGTGTTTTGTAACAACCGCTTATTTTTCTGTTTGATTATTAACGCTGAGCGCGATCACGCTCCAGCTTCACCAAAACCCCAAGTCTCTGTCTGTACTGTGTTTCCTGGCTCTGCCGTGACGTCACCGCTCAGTCGTCTTTGTCGCAGCTGCCCATAAGCTTTTCTGTGGAAAGTCCCAGAATGCAACCTATTTTCAGAATTGAACATATGTCCAGGCTGCAGGGCTTGATATCCAGGCTTTCACTGTCTGGCACTGCAGAGTAAATGAGAGAGAGAGAGACCCCTTGGCCAAACTGTCCCCTAAACCTACTGTAGTTTTATGAATTTGGAACAGCCTGAAATCTTATTGGGTATGAAATAGTCATGTGAAAACATGAGTATTCTTAGTAATCATACATTTATTGGTTCTCATTAAAAGTTTCAGTTAAATAAAATTGTATTAGTTTTGAAGTATATATATATATATATATATATATATATATATATATATATATATATATATATATATATATATATTATTTGTCATTATCTGCTGTTGAGTTGGCACATAAACAAGGTAGTTAAAGTGAAAATGAGATTATAAAGTCGTATCTATAAAAGTCGGTTTGTAAATGTGATATTTGTCAGCCTTTTTTAATGTCATGCACTTTTAACAACTCTAAAAACACTTGAGTTTACTGATCAAATTAACATCTATAAATGTAATTAAATATCCTGACAATTAAGAAGGAATAACAGTTTGTCAAATATAAATTTAATGACACATTACTAGTGGAAAGATTCATGTCCTGTTATAATCTCTTACCAAAATATATAAATCTTCCTATTTACCGATGATAATAACCTCCAGTAACTGGATTACAAAAGAAAATGTGTGCTATGGCTAATAGGTATACAAATAGTGTCCCTCTGAGCTTTCTGCATGTCAGTTTGCATTTAAAACATACTTTCAAGATGCACCACAGCAGCTTGCAGATTGTTTACAGAGACATGGTCAAAACACAGGTTTATTTTTTCACATAAAACAGGGATGAGAGTGCCAGCTGGTACTAATGTTGTCTCCTTTTTCATCCATTCAATGTGTGAGTACTAAGCAAGAGCTTATCTGGTGTCAACATGCCCTTGTTATTGTGATTTGGACATTACCTGTATTAAAGCCCCAGTGCTGTACATGTTCCAGTCGCTGTAGAGAGGCACCAGGGAGTTGAAAATAGCCCATGGGCTAAACATTTGCTTCTTTTCGTTCACATAGCAACAAGAATGCACAACCTCCAGAGGCATACCACCAGAGAATTCTGGGAAGCTCAGCTGTCAGTGCTGGCAGCCATTCAGGCACAGCAAGCAAGTGAGATTGAAGCAAGTCCTTACCCTGGTTCTTGTGTGGCTCTGTTTGATCTTTAGAATAAAATGATTTTTTTCACACATGCCCCTTTTCACAATGGAACAATTCAGAAGGTTCAATTGCTATAAAGGACAAATTGGGAGGGGGGATTCAAGTTTGAGCTTGTTGCCAAAATTCCATTTGTTTTGCCTAGGATATTCAATCATGTTTTATTTGTGGGGGCAGACTAAATACAATTTTAATGTCAACAAGATGATTATGTTCTTTGCCAGAGGTGCCATCTTTGAATAAATACATAAATACATAAAATAAGAAATGGTATACATGTTACAGGCAAAGCCCGAATTGTGGGTAATTCGCTAATTGCCTGCTGACTTTGGGCCTGAAATAAAAATGTTATTATTTCGGGCTTCTGCCTTCTGCTGCTCAGACAGATTCCGAATCACTCCCTCTGTTCTTTCATTCCTGTTCTGAGTGACAGGCTGACCTTGGAACAATGATTTAACACGAGAAACCCCATTGACACTTGCGTAGTACCATCGGCAACAGCCAGATAGGAATCGAGATATAAAACCTACGTCACACTTCAGAACAATATTACTCGCAGCATTGGAACAAAAATGAACATGAGAAACCCCACTGACATTTGTGTATTTGAAAGGACAGTATTATTAATATTAGTAATAACAACCAATAATAATGAGTTGAATTGAACTGTGGCTGAAAAAATTCCTAGTATCTATTAATTACGGCACACTAATGATCCAAGTAGAAACTGCAATAGAAAAAAATATACAGAACAAAATACATATCACTTTTTTTTTTGTACAGCAGCAGTGTCCCCCACCTGGGATTGAATCCACGACTCTCCGGTCAAGAGTCCAGAGCCCTAACCACTACTCCACACTGCTGCCCCAAACAATAAGAATGTATTCGCAAAAAAAGTTTTTGAAAGTTAAAGATTCCACTGAATATCACCATGAGTCTCTGCATTCACTTTCAATATGATCATTATTATTATTTCTTAACCCTAGAGCTTCCCCATAGCTTGGAAGTGGAGGTTATTCACACTATTTCCATACTGTTCCAGTTTAAGGACTTAAAAATCTGGTCATCTTAACGATAAATAACAAGGTGGGCTAAAACCGGATATGTCCTAAAAAAAAAACTGTAAGCTGTGTGCTTGTGTTTTACGCCAAAAAATTCTCATTAAGGATACTTGTTTATACTTGTTACTCGGCAAATCCATAAAGTGCTGTATGTGTACAATATAGTAGACTATATATTGAAAATACATTTTATGGACACTATTTTAAGCAATACAATACCTAATAGACCTAACATATTTCAAATTCCAACAGCCAGATCTATTTTGTGTTTCACTATTTTTCTTTTTTTTTGCCAAATGACTGTACTATTTAAAGTGCATTTAGCACCTATTTCAAATGAAAGATGGCAAAGAAGCAATTAGGAGAAAAGAAAAACGCCAATTAAAGTTTGATTATGTAGTAAAGTACACAGCACATGGTGTACTTTTACTCTTGTGCAAGTTTAATTGAATCAAACAATAATTTGCACTTTGAATCAGCAGTGAAATATAAATGTATTATAGGAACCAAAAGTGATAGGGGTAGTAGTATGTGAGGTTTGTTCCCCATAAGTAACAGATGTCAATATTGAAAACAATGGTTGTTCAAAGCTCTGCTATTTAAAGTTCCATACCACTAGTGAATAAAGAAAGCATTACAATAATTTGCAATAAAAAATGGTGTATTTGTTATTTGGAGATTGTAGGTATTGATTGTGATGGAGAGGTGCTTGTGTACAAAAAAAGAAAATATTATTTTTCAATATTAGGCTAATGGCTGCGTATTGAATCTGCAACCTAAAAAATGAACACACACACACAAGTTACATGTGCATGTAAACCCAAATGTTTGGAAAAGTACTACCAAAATAGCATGCCAAGAAGGTGAGACCTATTTTATTTTCTGCAGGTAAACTATGACAACCTGTATTTTTACAATATTTGTATTGGTTCAGGAATCCAAAAATGTGTATTATGTTGCATTTGCAAGAAATTGTCCATTGCAATATAATCTTTTTTGTCAATATGATTTTTTTTTTAGTTTAAAAAATCCTTGCCCTGAGCAGATTATATCATTCAAAAGTCAAAACCCAATAATTTCCCAGTCAAAGAAAGAAAGAATATCCCTGTAATAAATTAGCACAGACACCAGTACCTTTGACTGTACACGGCAATGTTAAATAATCTATCCCCCCACCCCCAGCTGCCAACAGCTTTTCCCCTTGCTATTATGTTTTTTGCAAAAATAAATATCCAGCTGTTTCAGAAATAGACTTGGAAGATGAATGTCACATTCATGGAGGCTCTATATGGATACAAAAAGTGTTTAAGAAGCCCCAGGTTTTTAAATAAGTAACCACATGCAGCTGTGATGGGCTGCCTACAAATAAATCTCTTTCTTGCTTTATACTGTACTTGCATCAGCAGATAATGTATTTTCTACTATTTACACGTAAATATCTTATCTTCAGCTAGAAACACAGAGAACCAGCGAGGGAGAGAGTCACAGGATTACATCTTGGTATTTAGATAAGGTGACATTCTGTCAAATTGTTAAGATAGAAAAGAGCAGAGTTTTTATAATAACTTGGACATGCGTGTTGATTTACAAATGTGTTTTTGGATCCTTTCCCCACCTTAGTTACCAGGTAAGTTATGATCAGTTTTTGATTTCTTGTTGTTGATGAAAACAGTTTGGTCCAAGACTTGAGATTTGTAATTTGCATATGAAATGTAAAAGCCTAGTACAACTCTGTCTTGCAGACTATATTGTAACCACTTGTATCTTTCATTACATATAGAAAAACAACTAGATGCTCTCCTGTGTGCAACAAGACTGATATTTTCCATCACCTACTACAATTGCAGGAACAGCTTATTGTAGGCTGCAGCAAGACGGCAAGTGAATATTTGGAAACATGAAGTGTTAGGTTAAGCTAAAATCTCAATCTCACCTCTCATGAGAGGGGAATAGCATAGCATATATTCGGATACAATCCATCAATGCCAGCAATTATTCAGAGGTTCCTTGGTCATCTTCACATTTATTTATATATAGACAGAATGTTAGAGATTCTCTATATATATATATATATATATATATATATATATATATATATATATATATATATATATATATATATATATATATATATATATATATATATATATATATATATATATATATATATATATATATATATATATATATATATATATATATATATATATATATATATATATATATATATATATATATATATATATATATATATATATATATATATATATATATATATATATATATATATATATATATATACATTGTAAAACACAGACAATCTGTAACATTCTGTCTATTCGGTAAAATCCAAGAAACTACTATGGCCATGTGGCAAAGTGGTTTGCAATGCGCAGGTGTAGAGGTGATGCAATGTTCAAGAGACTGACAAACAATAAAGTGAAATGATGGTTTTAAATGTAATCCAAAGTCACTTGACAACAGTAAATAATAATGAGAACTGGCAATACACAACTATTGCTCAATTAAATCCACAGGGCTCAGTCCTGAAACAATAAACACCGTTTTAATAACACACAAGACACACACACACACGATCACAAGTCCAGGGTGAGTGCAAAAGTGCGAGTGGTGAAATACAACTTATTCGTGCACAGTTGTGAAGTGTTGTCCGGGTTTGGTGCTGGCCTTAAGTGACAGCTCCGGATCGTGTTAGTCGTCTATCAAGAACAAACAAGTATTATTACACACAATAAACAAACAAAACACTCACGTTAGTTTATAGTTCTCCTTTAGCGCTTTGCTCTTAACCATAACAAAGGAACAGATCACCTAGCCACGTCCCCTTTTGTACCGTCAGTCACGTCCCCTTGGTTAGCGGGTGCAACCGTTTCTCCTCTAATCTGCGGTTGCCACAACGCTTCCCTTCTGGGGCGATGTCTTGGTGTACTGTAGCTCCACCCCCTTTCTAGAGGGCTGACTTCCACCTAACCCTTGTAATGAATTGTCCGATCGGGAGGGAGATTTATAACCAAGATTCATTCTTTCTCTGTCACAGGCCAGTACAATTGTAGTGTACTACTTTGTATTATACTGCACCATGCTACAAAGTACAGTATTATACTACATTGTTTTCCATGGCATTTGATCAGCTCTTGTGAATAATTAATTTGCATTAATACCATGATAGATATATATACAGTGCTCCCTTGCTATAGCTCGGGTCTCGGGGGATGCACAATATCAGCATTATAACTGAAGGGCGTTATAAACGGAGGAGGGGGTGGGGGCACATAACAGGGTAGGCTGCCAGAGTGGGGCTGAAGCGTCTCGTCTCCCGGAGAAAGCCGCAGCTCCTCTCGCGGCAAAAAAGTAAATACATTAGGAAAGATAAACACGTAATAGGTCTAATATTTATTTAGTTATAAAACGAATGCTGTATGCTGAAAGATGTATGTGTTATAAAATGCCAGTGCAGCTTTTCTTCAGTTCAGATACTGTATCAAAAGGGAGCGACAGAAACGGAAGTTATACTGATAAGTTGTTTATAGTTTGAACAGCACCGGTACTGTATTTACTGTAGAAATATTGCCTGAATCACTAGTATAGGGAATTGGGAGACATGCTGTAGGAGCGTTATATCCGAGGTGTGTTATAACCAAGAGCCTTATAGTGAGGGAGCACTGTATAATAATAATCAGTTTAACATAGGAGGCTGTGTGGTCCAGTGGTTAAAGAAAAGGGCTTGTAACTAGGCGATCCCCAGTTCAAATCCCACCTCAGCCACTGACTCATTGTGTGACCCTGAGCAAGTCACTTAACCTCCTTGTGCTCCGTCTTTCGGGTGAGACGTAATTGTAAGTGACTCTGCAGCTGATGCGTAGTTCACACACCCTAGTCTCTGTAAGTTGCCTTGGATAAAGGCGTCTGCTAAATAAACAAATAATAAATAAATAATAATAATCTTCAGTGCTGTGAACACTGAACTAACTATGAGTTCCAATCCTTACAAAAATAAAATAAAAATATTATATTAAAATAAGAACATATTTCAAATACTAAAGGTTACATGTGATGCATTATGTTTTAATATTGCAAATAGTTGACTTAGTTGGACAGTACAATACAAGCCTCTGAAAAGGGCATCTCTCACTGTTAGCAGCCAGTCAGAAGTGGGAGGCACCAACTGAGCAGCTATCCCAGTGCACTAAATCCATATTGCAAAAGAATGTGTATGAATAATTTTAAGCGGGTTATATTTAATTTATTCCATGACAAAATATGAAAATTAAATGTTTGTGTTACAGTGGGGGATTTTGTCTTCTAATACGTGCAACTCTATATATGATACAATATTTTTTCCAATAGTTATTTAAAAATTGGAATGCGGTTAATACCACATTTTTTAAAAGCTTATAGTAGTCTCCTTGCTTTAATAACGCTCCATTGAGAAGGTGCTAACAAGTGTCCTACACCTTTGTGGATTGGGAACATCCCAAATGAGTTCACAAA
This sequence comes from Acipenser oxyrinchus oxyrinchus, assembly GCA_030684275.1. Classification (NCBI taxonomy): domain Eukaryota; kingdom Metazoa; phylum Chordata; class Actinopteri; order Acipenseriformes; family Acipenseridae; genus Acipenser; species Acipenser oxyrinchus. The sequence goes on along the minus strand of CM060254.1, from coordinate 49,208,710 downwards.
GTCCTATTAAGAAAACATTAATAACACTAATTCAAGCACACAAACTGTGGGTTAAATAATTTGCTGAAGAGGATATTAGCAATGATGTTAAGACAGAAATTGTACTAATGCCATCAAAAACATTCTGTGAATCGGGCCCAAAGTTGGTTACATGTACATTTGATTCTGGCTTTAATACACATATAGTAAGGGCCATATTTAGAAAATATCAGTGTGCTGGTAAATACATCTTTTATGTTTCTTGTAATGCCTGTGAAATTGTGAAGGCTGATAACAAGTAAGAACAGAATTGCTTAACAAATTAAAAGATTTGACCAAGAATGCCTGCATGCGTGTCGTATTGAGAGGCTATATAAATGCAAAAATAAGAAATACAACAATAAAAAGGATTATAGTGAACGTTCCATGGAAAAAGCTTTGTCTGCTAGTCCATACCTCAGTTAATCTCTCACTTATTTCTGCTTGCTTTTCATTTTTTTTTTTATAGATGAGAGCAATTTTTATGATAAGTAACACTTCTGACAGCACTGCCCTTTCACTCTATGGGGCTAATCTGATAAAGGGTGACCCTACCATATGCTGTCTTTAGACTGCCTTTCAATGTAAACTGTTAAAAGACCAAGCAGTCTACACCCATTACTTCCTTTCTTTCATTGCAAGGTTTATTAAACATCAACGCGGCCAACAGCCTACCAACCTTCTCTTGGTCTGTAATTTCCCTCATTTCCTTGACCATTCCACAGGTACACCACTCCTATAGAAACCAAACAGTCCTCTTCTCAAACTCAGCTTTAAGGATCAGTTTTAGATAGTATTTTGTAAGTTATGTCCCATATTCCCTGTCTTCGTGAGAGGTTTGGGAGTATTTGAGACTCCTAGGCCAAAACAAACCTCTGTACCTAAACTGAAGCCTAAGTGAGTTTCAGGAAATGGGTCAATGGCTACTACCTTCAACCTCTGACCCATTTCTCTATTTAAAACATGGGGTGTTCGCCCTTCTCATCTGTTCTGTTTTGCTCCTCTGCCTCCCCTTCCATCACTTCTGCAACTGTGTTGCCTCTCTGCACTACTCCGTTCACAGATATAGTGTACTACTGTGCAATGGAGCACAGCGCATTACGTTCTTGCTCAAACACCATCTGAGTGTCTAAGGATTTTGAGGCAATGGCAATATACATTCTATTTGCTGTGGGGATGAAAACACTTACAAAGTAGAGCTGTGATAAACGAGAATAGTATATTCGTATTCAGCACAACCTTTTTTTTTTTTGATTGGCGACTACACTTTTTTTTTTTTTTTGCAAAGTCTATCCTCCAGTCTAGAGACAACTCCTCCAGCCAATCACACCTATCTTGGTGTGGGTGATGCAGCAACTTGTCATTCAGTACTGTGCAGTACTGTGCGTGTGTGTGCACATCAATTCTCCTCTACTTTTAATAACTGGTGTTTTGTGTCAAATTTTAAATCATTTTCCTTATGATTTAGATAGCGCACCCTTGCCCACTGTCCACAACAAAGATGAAACAAAACAGTTTTAGGGCTGGTTGTGGTTGTTCAGAATGGATACTGTCTTACATATAATTTAACATGTCTTAAAAGAATTACATGTATGGTGAATATGGACAATGGTAGTATTGTGAGATTATAAGTGTTTGTTATGTTTTACAGAAATATAAGTCCATACTGTAAAGTGCTTAATTGTTATTTTTAATTTTTCTTTCAGATTACAAAATTATCAATCCTTAGGACATAGCTTTAGATGTTATAGTACAATGACGATTCCTGTCACAACATGAAGATCCCCATTGTCATGCTGTGCTCATATTAGCTGTCTTATCTGTAAATAAGTTTACCACAGTATACAGTACACTGCACAACACTTACATTTCTGATGCATTTCAAATAGATTCTATAAAAAGTCTTTTGAAAGCTGTTCTCATGATTGTTTTGCAAACTCCCAAAGTGGCTGTAATACAAACTCATTTATCCCCAACATTCATAGTAAGACATTCCAGCTCCACTGTGTATACAATATATTAATCTTGGTTCTTCATTGATCTATTTCCAGTTGATTAATATTTGCACTTATGTATTTTCCTAAGGGCAGATGCATGCATATAATTGCATAAATAATATTCAATATGTGCAAATCAGATATGCCCTTGCACTTTTTAGAGATCAGAATCAATGTTACAGAAGCAGATGACTCACTAATATAAACATTTGATCTCTATTTTTAGCCTCCCAGATAAATAAATTGTTATGTGAATAATGCTCAAATATGAATATAGATACACAAGTTAAGAATGATTATGTATGTAGCACATTAAAAAAACAAACTCACCCAATAAGTTGTTGATTTCAGGTTTTTTACAGGAGTTAACCCTAAAATTTAACAGATACCAGGACCATAGGACACAGCTGAACATTGAGTAGAGACAGACATAGGGCAGGGGGTAGGAGATACTTTTTACACAGAGAGTTGTGAGTATATGTTACTGGTTACCAAACTACATTGTCGGTTATTGACTAACAAAACAAAGTTCTTTGATCAGTTAGCTACTAGGAATTTGGATGAACATTGATAGTTCCAATAGCATCCTCTTGTTCATCGTCCTCCTTATGTTTTTCATGTATCCTGTTTTGTCCATTTTAAATCTGAAATATGGAATTGTTCATATTTAGTTCAAATCAAGTTTACAGAAAGCAATTTGCAGATCATCCCCAGAGAAGTTAAATTGCATCATATGGATATGCAGAACACTAAAGCACAATATCAGAATTGCTTTTCAAATGTATGCCTGCCAAATGTTGAAGTTTGCACAAGATAGGATTATTTGGAAAGAAGATTTGATAAGTTGATTTTCAAAGAGGGTTCTGAAATGTAACTTTCTCTTTAGAGTCTGTGAATAAAATACCCTTTGGCATAGGAAGAATTCATCTAAATATTTTCTGAAAGTTATTCATTGCTACCAGCTCTCATCCTTTTCTAATTTTCTAATCCACCACATTTCCACTTTTTGGTACAACGGGCAGACAACTAAAAGAGGCTACCACCTTGGAGTGCAGAGGGCGTCCCTAAGGAGGATTTATACAGCAGACCTTATAACACCCCATTACCACACACATGTCAGAGTAATCTCCTTCTCTTTGCATGCCTGCCTAGTTTCTGAATTTGTTATGGCTGCGGTTTGGTGGTGTTACCTGGTTCCAGAGCATGCATGCAATAAAAATGAGTCGGCAAGTGAAAGTCAAAAAGCTTACATTTAATTCAAACATTCTAATATCTGTCTGAACTAAGAAACTATCAAAAATCTGGGCTTTTCTTTAAAATCCACTACTATTGCAGTATCAGGGACTGGCATTAAATGCTATTGCCAGCTGTCGTTGCAGAGATTAAAGTTAGATATTGAAAAATGGATTTTGAATAGTGGTTAAGGCTTCTTATGGGAAAAGGTAACAGATCCAACTCATGCCCTTTATGAAATATATAATGATTGCCCATTTAATATAAAAAAAGTGTCCCTGGCTGGCTGGTTACTCCACTACAAGGCATCAATTCAAGTCAATTTCCTGACTACTCACCCCACATAATGTAAAAAAGAGACATCATATAGCACAGCATAATGCTGTAATCACCTATTTCTTTTTTTTATATATAATATCTCAGAATCTCGATCCTGCTAGAATGACTGTCCAAATTGAAATCCCGCTTTCATCAGTGTAGATGTTCTGCCTCTCTAATTTTTAAAAATGATGTAGACAAATCAATAAATACTTCACAGTTGTTCATCTATTAAAGGATATCCACATGAATGCAGGGTCACATAAGCAGGAACTCAATGGATTGAATTCTGGCCATGTTAAGTTGTTCATCTAGACTGGAGACCCAGTGAGCATTTTGGTCATTGCTCTCCTGTGGATTTGTGAAGAATGCTCTGAGCTTAGTTAATGTAATCCTGATTCAGACACCCAACCAGTCTAAGCAGAGACTTCCCAGGCTGGGTCCTCACCTCCTGGATTTAGTAGCTTAGTTATCATCCGTTTGGTTGGCCTAGTTTAAAGAACACCCGTCGATCTTCAGTCCTCTTGATTGGTAACTGGATTGCAGTGTCGACATTCAATATGTAAAACAAACAAAATAAATGCATCCAAATAAATAAATAAATAAATGTTTAAACTTATCACTGCCACTGTAAATATAAAGCAATCTGTCTGGCCATTTAAACTTATACAAATAATCATATTAAGTACAAACAATCATATTAAATAATTGATATCATCTAAAAACAAAAACATCAAATCAGAAACAATGACTTACTCTTGCATTACTGCAACCATTCAAATTTCCATCTGAAACCCTTTTTCATATCGATTCAATTTGCTGCGACACCTCACAAGACTACAATAACCCATACAAATTGAAACAGGACTCCCATGACCAGAAAGAGTCAGTTTATTTTTACTCATCCTTTGTTGTAGGTTACATGTTGTGTATATATATATATATATATATATATATATATATATATATGATGAGGTTTCTCTTCATTGATATGTTAGAAGATACTAGAGCATGACATGGGCTATTGTCTTGGGCAATGAAAATACAACATTTAATGTCTGGATGAGTTTTATCTTATTATAAATGCATGCATATCAAAGACCTGTTATATTTTTCATATTCAAACTTTAAACATGCAGTGATGGTATTTCTGCTGCTTCAGACCCCTATTTTCAATAGACTATTCTACCCAGAGCTTAACGCCTTGCTATCAGGCAGGCAACCCAGCAAGCTTCGACCTTGTTATAAAGTAAGTGACTTTTCAATTAGAGGCTGCTCCTTGCACCGCATAGCCACAATATAAATTAAACCACTCCTCCGAGGCAGCAAAGAAAAGCAGGGAGAAATTCTTCAAATGGCATTAGCCATATTTTTCTGGTACACTATGTAGGTTAACTCAGCTTTGTGCTCTAATTGTGTCAACTGTTATGACATTTTCCTCTTTCTTCTTAGGGAGTAATTTGCCTCCTGCCCGCCACCACTGGTTCACACCTGAGGAATCATTTGCCAGTTATTTCTTTTTGAGAAAGTCAAGGCTGTTTAAGAAGCTTTAGAAAGGCTCATTATACCCAGGGTCCCTGGCAGGTTACTCCACTACAAGGCATCAATTCAAGTCAATTTCCTGACTACTCACCCCTTGATAATGTAAAAAATAAATAAAAAAGAAGACATCATATTCGAGTAATCTTTATTTAGGGCTGGTTAGAGCTGTTATTTGTACTGGATCTTTGTTCAGGGTCTTGCTGCTGACAATAGATAAATTACACTTGCTGGTTGGTAAATTGCACAGCTCTGCTGAGGCCTTCTTAACAACAAAGCAAAGTGATGAATCTGTAGCCCAGAGAGGTTTATTCATAAATAACTCCTCTGATTGGTTTAAGACAGGTACAGTCTTTACACATTTAAAGATAGATTTACTACTTGCAGCTATGTGGAACAAGTTCAGGCTGCTGCCAGCACAGTACTGGGTTGTATATGGGCAAGTATTAAAAAAAAAAAAACCCTGTTTAAAAACAACAACACAAATATAATTATTCTTACAAAACCCTGTCATTTGAATTAAAGTAATTATTGGATTCCCATGACATTTTTTTCTTAAATGGTAAATGATCTTTAATAAAATGAACAGAAACATTAGAAAATTAATTGTAGTTTTCAATGTCTTTTGCTTTTGTTCAGATGACTTCTCCCATTAACGATGAACTGGAAAATGCTGTAAAAGACCCATCAATACATAAAGATGTTGTGCCATAACACCTGCATTGCTAGCATGTGAAAACAACTCTAATTACCAGTACATAGGACAAAGCACAACTGGGTGGGGGTTGTTGTTTGCTAAATAATGCACGCAAATCTCATTCAGTCAGTAAGGTATATAATTGCAACGCAATGCAAAAACCTATCTTGAAGTAAAAGATTCAGAGTTGTGAGCGACTCATTTATGTTATTGGTAATGAACTAAACAGACATTTACATGTCTGAAGGTGTCAGTCTTAATCCTGACTATGTAGGTGTAAAAGGGTAAATTAGGGGGCACACAGGGAGTGCTTAACAGAAATAGAATTGCAGACATACTATTGTTCATTGCACCTGTATATTGTTAACCACAAAGGTTACTGATCAGTATATTTTGTTTATTATTTCTATTCCTCTCTTGCTAATAAAGTTGGGAAGTTGCTGTAGGCACCTCAGGTCCAGTGCCTGCTACAGCCCACCTCTGATGAACATCCTGGTGTACAGATGGTGCAGAAAGAATCACCAGCTTCATATATTGCTTGTGGTACACATCAGATTACACAGCTATCTGATTAGTGTGTAAGTAGGTTATAATAAGATGTCCATGAATTTTTTCATTTTTTATCATATTGTGAAACAGTACTGTTGGATAACATGGAAAGAAGTTTTAATGCAATATAAGATACACGTGTTTACAGGTTTGTACACTCTGTTAGTTTTACAAGGAGATTATCAGAGGAGGTATAGTAACTGGTAAATGCGAGATTGCGAGATTGCATTTAATTGCACTGACTGCGACCGTCTGACTGCTCGAATAAACACAATCGCACATTGCTGGAGGAACCGATGTGCTCAAGAGATAACATAGGTTAAGCACAAAAGAACAAGGGGTCACACCAAGATAACACCATCTTAGGCAGTGTGAGCCAGAACCAGTTTTCTTTACGACATGTACATGAGACCCTCCACATGGTGCTCGGGGTGATTGAACCCACAAAGAGAAGGAAGGAGAGGGGCTGAGGTCAGTGGCTACTTTTCAAGGAGCGCTCAGCTCAGCTCATTTTCTCTCTCATTCAGACTAGTATTGGAGACTTGTCGATCGAGGAGTCCTGGAGGATCAAACCTACAGTATTGCATTTTATTATTTTGTTCTGTTCTGTTTTGTTTTGTGCAGTTCGCATATGAAAGTGTTTTGCTTTGAGCGTTCTTTCTGCTTGCTCTGTAATGGGAAAATGATTCCCTGCATAAATTGAATAAACCAAAATAATATCTGAAGGACTCTGTGCATTTCTTTGCAACTAGTTCACATCAAGAAACAACTACTCACTACTACTTTAGAAACTTCTTCAAGTACATTATTACTTAATGTTTTAGTCTTGTAAACTGCACTCTCTAAAATGATCTTAAATTGAATTTTTACTATGTTTATTGTTTTAAACACACCATGCAATAAAGGGTTATAAGAACTGGTGACCATTTTTTTTTCATGGGCTCATTCAGTTGAAATTCTAGTAAAAGCAATTGTTCCATCTTAGAAAGAGCGGTTTTGATGGGCTTAATGGACTGTGGCATACTGTATCTTTGCCAAGTGAAATTTGCGCTTTTTCAGTGTGCCGTAACATTGTCAAAATCCATAGTATAAAAAAAAATAAAGTAAATTTTAAAAAAAACAAAAATTTTTGTACACTGAATTGTTAATTGTCACCTGGGTAGGTAAAACTGCAATTAATTGACAGCCCTAATTATAACCCATATGCAAAAATGCATTTCCCACCGAAACGAAATCCAGACGAGTCACCATTAGCACCTCCCCCACCCCCACCCCCACCCCCACTGGGACAAATCCTTGCAACTCGGTGTTATTAACCATCATCAAAAAATATACATCCACCCCCAAAACAAAATCCTGGCTATGCCACTGTTCATAGATGATGAGAATAAACTGAATATGTGATATTGAAACAAAAGGTCTGAAACCACAGAAAAGGAACATGCCACATGGGGATGTACATTAATTTACTATGAGTAGAAGGTGCAGGGCCTGTCAATGATAGATATCAGTAAATTAATCACTGCCAATAGTGCTCCAGTGGGGTTTGTTTAAGACTTGCTAATCCTGTTGTTGTAACCAAGACAGTCAGTATATCTCTATTGATACTCTGTCATTCATTGACAAGCTGTAGGGGTGAAGGTCTTGTTAATCTTCCAGTCTTGTCCATCTGCAACATCCAAGAATATAGACGTGTCTCAATATCATTCTACAATGCATATACCGTAAGAAAAATAAATAGATTTGTTTCTGTATGTTTAAGGAGACCAGTCTCATTTTACTTATGTCTATATGTTAACTGTAACTTTAGGAAAATTGAAACTTGAAAAATCTGTGGACTATTTTGTTCTGTGAATTGATACATACACAACACGTCAATGACGTTGACAGGTCTGTTTATCTGTCTGTTTTTAGTTGTTTCATGTAGTTGTTCTATCCAAATCAGTTTTGATAATTTCAGCAAGCCAGCACTACTGAAGGGTTAATTTGCCTGCTATGTTGAAATCAACACTTGCTGTAAGTTCAAATGCTCTTTGATTACCAATTGCATACCAACTTACACTGCACTACCTCCAGGCAGTACATTTACAAATATTCTAATATTTAATAATGATAGTAATATCCTAAATAATAAATATTAAAAAGACATTTGTTATTCTGTTCTGAATCTGAAGCATTTGTATCCTTTGAGGGTTATATATAGGGGAGTTCACAATCAGTAAAGGGGGAGGCCGGTTTAACCTAGTCAGTTAGTGCACATGCCAATGCGTTTCAATTAAGTAAATTTAAGGTGAAAGAATACACGTATAAATATACAGAACAGTACGTGTTCACAATTTTAATAATCCTACAACAACTTGCCATTATTTTTTCTTACTATTTTGCATTTCGCCACACAACAACTCACGCCTCATTTGAATTTTAATAAAATTCATGTAATGTATTACCTGCACAATCGCTGGTCACTCATTACAGGCTGTACATTTTGCATGAATCCCAAGATAATATTATGAGATTGGAAATCTAATTTTGAATAGAAGACTCATTAGTAGTGCTTTGTTTCCTGCAAGGCTATGCTTGTGTTCTTATACACAATCAGCCTCTTTTTAATCAGGTAGAAAGGTGCGTCAAGTAAGAATCATTCATTTTGAAGTATTTTTTTATTCATATTTTATTTATATTCATATTTAAAAGACATGAAACCGATGCATGTGTCTCAGTCACAAATGGAATCACAGCAATGGTATTTTCAAGAATACAGTATCACTTAAAGAGAACTCTGTGACCTACTTTGATTGCTCCCCAATTATGTAAAATATAGCTACTACGCCGGTTAGTTTCAGTTGTATTAACCAGTGTCAAATCTTTTGATAGCTTGGGCTTTAGCATATTAATGTGCAATATATCAATAGTCAATGAATCTCAATTTATCTGCTGTAGAGCTAAGCTCTTCTTCTGAAAATGGTAATGTAAAATATCAGCCTGAATTAAATTTAATAGAATGATACATATTGGGAGGTCTTCAGTTGATCATTCTTGACGTTTTACTAATATTGTCTTTAGAGAAAAACCAAGAACTGAATATTGGCACAAGAGTTTGAATAATAATTTTCCAGGACATATCAAAAGTGCCTTGTCTTTGAAACAACATATGTACAATGGTAAATTGTGTCCGAAAGGGGTGTCAAATAAAAACAGATGTTTTGGAGGCAAAGAAATGCAACTAACAGAAAAAATAAGACAATTAAAGCAGAATGATGGACATGTTGTTGCTCAAGCAATTAAAGGCACTTTGGAAAATCGACACTAAAATGTGCTTTAGGAGTAGGCAGGGTAACGTCATTTAAATGCAAAATACTTTTGCAAAACGATTCATCTTGTAACTTGACTTTCAACAGTGTTTGATTCATAATCATCCCGTAATGACTTTCCCATCAAATGACAAATCAGAATTGGCTGTCTGGTAACAGGGATGCATCACTTTCCTCAGATAATGTTATATATGCCTGGAAGGGTTTTCTCTGTAATGTGAAATTACCTGACAGGTTAGAAAAATGATAGCCACTCGGAAAATGTACTAAAAAGTCTCCCCACCAATATTAATAGCAAATTATTCCATTAAAAAGGTGATGCCTGACTTCTAGGGCCATTCAGCTCAATTTGGCGATGGCTTAGAAAGACACTGGTCCTGTTTCATCTTTTAATTATAGGGCATGCTCTTTTATCACCAAAAACAGATTAGTGACAAATTCCACAGTGTAGCCCTTCACATCCTCTGACTTTTAATAGGATGCAATAAGCCACAGTTAAAGATGCACTCTTCCTTTTCTGTGTATATTTAATCGTTCTACAGACTAGTTCTTGAATAAAAAATCCAAAGAAAATGATATTGAACAATACTGCTGCACAAATTAAAAATACACCATGTGAACTGTAGAGTAAAATAAAAAAAAAATATTATGATATTTTAACAAACTATTTTGATGGACAATTGTTGTATTGCCACTAATAGAAACACATATTTGGAAAGTAATTTTACACAATTTATGACCAATGCTTAGTCAATTACCAGTCAGTCAGTAAGTTACATTCTATAAACACTAAATGCAAGAAAAAAGCCAACACTTAAACATCATCTTCAATCAGTTTAAAAATGATAGGTGGAATCACTCTAGTTCATAGTCATAGCTTCAATCCTTTTCTTTTAAAGGACACTTGAAATCATTTTGAAAATTGGTGCTAAACTGTTTTTAAAGAGCCTACTGGTGCTAAATTATTACATACCGCCCTCATCAGCCCCCCTTACAATGACACAGACCTGCTGTGTATGTGGTTGAGCGTGGGTGGGTCATTTGAGTAGTCCAGACCCAATGAGAAACTGCCACCGTCTATGGTTGCTAACGAATAAAAACCATTTATGCTGGTACTCACGTGAGAACCTAACAATAAGTTATGTGAACCCCTGTATATAGACAACATGGCATAGAGTGATGATGGTACAATTTGGAATGGCACAAAAGATAGAGCAGCTGCCCACAAATTTATTCTGACAATATTAATATTAAATATGTTTGAAACCAGTTAATTGTATTAATGTAAAATGTAAATTGGCCATAGACTGCTAACAGTGTAGTTGCCTTTCACTCTGAATTCCGACATACTGGGCAAGATTGAGAGTGAGCATGCACTTACAGCAATTAATTTGATACGCTGTGTCACAAGATGGCTTTGTGGTGACATCAGACCAGGAAGAGAGACACGCAGTAATACAGGGATGAAACTCTGCTGCGCGCATTTATTGAAAATAAATAGTTTTAACAGAAACAAAACAGTTATACAAAATAAATGGCACAATGGCCAAAAGAAACAGACACACAAAACAAACAAGTACCATGCTGGTCAAAATGCAGCACGAGTAGCAATTGTAGTTATCTTTCTCTGTATATTCACTGACTTCTCGTTCTTAGTCCCTGAACACCCAGCCCCGACCGAGAAAAGGTGTGGGTTTGTATACATGTGACCATCTCCGGATTAGCAATAAATTAATCAATCCGAAGATGGTCACATTCTACATTAAACAGAGTTATTACTCTGTGTGGCTGACAGCCAATTTGTCAATAATCACTCGCTACCAACCACGATTTTAGCTGGATGGGGTATTTAACCCCATCCATGCTGTAAAACTATAATAACAATAATCGTGTTTTTACACACTAAACAATACATTCAAATCATAATAATACAATACACATACAAAATAAACCAAATCTAGTTGTGAGAGGTCCATGCAGGTACATGGGAAGCCACCTTGAGGCATGGAATGCAATTTAAAAGTTTAAAAAAGTGGTAAAAATGTAAAAAATAACATTAAAATTAAAACAATACACACACCTTACGTAAACAGTTGTAACAACATATGGGAACATGTAACAAAATAAAATAAAAAAATAACCCTTTAAGCGATTAACCTTATGTAAACACAGTGAAACACCATACAATGCTTGTTAATTGTCTTAGATCTGGGCGTTAAAGCACTTTTAGAAGCAATTCTGTGGCCCTTGCTTTCTGTCTGACCCTGCCCACTGGTGCCTGAATGTTTCACAGCAATCTGTGCCTGTCTGATCATTGATACCTGTGTAGCCTGCTAGGTGGAGATAACAACACACCACACTATGCATGCCAATGTGACAGTGGATTAGAGACTTTGAAAAGGTAACTACTCACTGAAGCAGAACTTCATCTTATTTTATCCCACCCTCCTCCAGTCATTCACTCTGAGCAGGGCTTTATCACATAGCATTGTACTATTGTCAGCAGTGGAAAGAGAATCGTTGCTATTGAACTTTTTTTTTTATTTCAAAGTGACTTACTCGATTGCAGGTGACAGCTGATATTGCATAACATGTACAGGTCCTGGATCTTTAGCTATGATTAACAGTTCCTTGGAAGGTCAATTTATCAATGCCCTGTGTTGCAGCTTTGGTCATTTATCCCCATGTCCTCTTCTCTCACAACCTCATCTTACAGTTGGATGAATTCGCAAGACCAAAACAACAATGTAATAAATGGCAATATTAAAATAAATGGGATTGAATCAAAGTGGAAAAGCTATTAAGGCAAGACTGGAGAAAAAGCTTTCCATGAGCGCAATGTTATGCAACACGCTGTATAATCCAGGTTATTGAGAATGATACATTGGAAGCACAAATAGAAAAATGCAATGCATACAATTGGACTATTTATTCCTTGCATCACTTATTCATTTCATTTTCTTTTAAGTGTCGTGAGGACCGATCTTCAACATTAAAATGAAGGATCTGACTTTACAAATACAGCTATACTCAAAATGCATCAGCTGTAAACAAATCAGCCACAGTTTCTGAAGATAATTGCAAAGCATCTAAGAAATTACACAAGTCCTGATGGATTGTGCACACTTTCCCTGCTTCTCATTTAAATGTGGTTTTTTATATCATTTAAGGTACCGATACAAGAAAAAAAATGTAGTAAAACCTGTAGTGTTAAAATGGAACCAGTCATGAAACATTGATTATTTTGATTATAACAGTTATGATCACTGAAGAAAAACGTAATCTTATTGTATCCATATCTGTACCAGCCACTCGTTCTTGTTCATGTTTTATAACTTTATAACTCTAAGCCTTTTACTGCGTGAAACAGAATAGTTGTAATTTAACATTGCACTTGATTGCAGGTAACCATTGGACATTTAGAGTGGGTTTGTGGGGAACAAATATTATACAGTTCATGTTTTACTCTAAATTTGTTAAAATGTGACCCCACAAAAAAGGGTCAGTGAAGAGTGTTATGACCTCATGTTATTATTGATTATCAAAATAACAATGTATTAAATTACAAATGAAATAAATTGGATTTAAGTGTCAAAGTTATTGAGGGACAGCTAGATAAAGGGTCCTGTGATATTCAACAAGATGTTTATTGGAGCGACTGTAAATTAGTTCAATTGTCATATCTCTTCGTATCATCATTACTACATATTCAAAGACAGAGGGAACACTATAGCCCTGTTCACACTTGCATTTTTATTCCAATATCGTTGCGGAACAGTATTGCAATCTCTGTTCACACTGGAGTTGTTACCGGTGTTGTACCAGTATAACCGTATCGATACGAAACCCAGTCAAGAGCAAAGTTTCGTACCTGTACAGTTGTGATATGACTCGGAACAGTGATGTGTGGACAGGCGGATCGGTACGACAATGGAATGGATAAGTCTGAGGCATGCACAGCACACTTACGCCAAAGATATTACCAGGATTCTTAACTCCGCTTTTACTTCTGTCCTGCTTGTTTTATTAATTTAATTTATTAATTAGTTAATAATTAGTTAATTAATTTAATTTATTAATTTATTTTTATATTTACAGATAAGTTACAGTAGTAAATTATCGAAGTGAAATTTGAATCAATGGCTAAAAAGAAAAATATATATATATATATATATATATATATATATAAAACTGATGGCTAATACCAATAAATCCAAGTTTTATAATTGCACCCGACTACTCTAGCACTGTGTGAAATGCGCATCTCGGTTTTCTGCGCATGCGCCATCTCTGGTACTGCATTCAGAAAAGTGCATCTTTCGTATAAATTACAGTATGTCATCGTTACCACGGGTAATGTTTTTCATCAAGACACTGTGGGCAAGAACAAAATAGTTCTTTATTTTATTTTTAAACATCGAAAAGTAAGCTCAAAAGCAGCTCAATCCGACATCACTCCATTGACTGTCAATAGAAAATCTTCTCCCGAGCTCTCTATCCTACAACCCTTTGCATGCAGCATGACAGAGGTACCCATAGAGAATCAGTGGGGTTGAGTATCTTGTGTATCTCTGATGTAAATCCCCTTTCACATTGGCACTCCTACGTGGGCTCCGACCCGGATTCTGGCTACCCGGGTCACAATGAAACCACGTACTTGGGTCGTACCCGTGTTGACCCACTCAGGATGTGGATGCATGACGGCTGTTCGTAAGCTGACGAAATAACAAATAGCCATGCCTACATGAAGGTTTCACTTCTGCAAGGAACGTTTCTCTTTATTCTGTTCAGCCATATTTTTGTTGCTTGAGACACACCATGAGACAGATTGCAGCAGGGACGAAGAAACATTTGCTCTAATCACCATTTGGGCCGACTCTGAAAGGGAATGAGTATTTTCATATGCTTCCAAACATATCAAACCCCACTCTGTTAAAAATAAACAGCCTAAATGAACCAAGTGTGAATTGGACCTTTATGTCATACAAAGCAACTATACAAAGATCAGAATGCTCTTAAAAGGTAGAACAATAGTATCTAATCCCCAACATTCACATTATGATTTACTTGATTTTATAAGCACAGTTCTGCCTCAATCTTATTTGTATTTGTTCTCCTTTCTTATATAATACTGCACTGTATCTGATTTTCAATTATATAATTTCAGTAAGTTAAACCTAACATACTGCTATTTAACAGCTAGCAGGAATATTGGTATTTTACCTCTGCAAATGTCTGATCCATACTCTTATGTATTTGATGATGCTGCATTCATTTCATCTTGTTGTTACACAGCAAGTTTCATGATAACAATGACCAGTAATGGAGGACAAAAAATAGCTACTGATGTACAGTATCTCAAAATGACATTTACCACACCACAAATACCTAAGCATCTAGCTGTTTTCCAGGGTTTCATCTTACAGCACAGCTGCTGTTCGAATTTGCTACTAATCAGTTACTATGCTGTCTGCTGCACTTTGTAATCCAGAGGCATAGTTGTAAAGAAACCCTGCATAGCACATACAACTTACCACCTCACTGTCACAGCTGCGACCTGGTTGATTAGCTTGTGTTCATGGTCGCCTAACTGCTGCTGCATGGCCTCTAGTAAAGTGAAAGTGTAACTCAACAGTAGTAAACGAATACAGATTCTGTGCCAGAATCATTTGAGGGCCACAGTTTGTTTCAGTGTCTAAAGATCTTGGGCATAGAATAAATCATGCTGGGAAAGTCATTGTAGTCAGTTATGTGCCTTCAATGTATAAGTCAATTAATATGGTGGCACAATTTGGGGTATACAGGTTCCAAACATATTTATGGGTAGATGAACTCCAGGTACTATAGCTGGACTATTGTATGGCAGGACAAAGATTAAGAGCAAATCAATTCTGAGGGAAAGCAAATTGCATCCAGATACCTTAAGATTTACCCCAATGAGCAACTAGCATACCCCACTCATTGGACATAGCTTATTTGTCCTGTTTGATAAAGACCAGATATCTGTCAAATTGTTTTTAATGCTTGATCTATAGTAGTATATAGTTTTGTATTCTCCACTAAGCCATACAATGATCATTTACAAGTAATACACTGTGAATGTTTCAAGCCTGAGTGCCCTTTATTTTAATGAGAGACATCTGAAGAAAATGCAGCAACAACTGTAAATGACTTGCCTCCATCACGGCAACTTTTAAATTAATACAAATGAGAAAAAGCATGCAAGTAATATTAATCACAATTGTTCTCAAAACTACAGCAAATAGATTAGCAAGTTCCAAAAGGATTGTAAAGAGAATACTTGTTCTTCACCTCCAGATAGAAAAGACTGAGGGATATATGTACTAAAGTGTTGAGCCTATCGCAATAGTCGCAAACCAGTTGCAAACGAGTCAGTCTAGGATCTAAAGTCTAGGGTGAATTATACTAAACAAGTGCAATGCTGTTAGCAACTTTTAAGGGAATGCTTTGTGGCAGCAGTTTTTTTTTTTTTTGCGGTTCAACTTTAGATGAATATGTAATTATGGGCGTTCCTGCATACATTTGCAAAAAGGGGGCGGAGAGAGTGCAAATGAGGGTTCTCAAATATTATAATGAGTTGTATTAAAGCTGCCGCAATTGCGACACTTACAATTGCATCAATTTCTTAAGATACTTTGAAAGCATGTTTTAAACAGTCGCAATTGTCTGTTCCTTTTTTTCACCATACTGATAGCTGTAATGGTGCTGACACATGTTTAATTTACTGGTGTGCTAAAAATGATGCTATATTCACATGTTCTGTAATTGAATCTCTTGCACATGGTCTTATTATTTATTTTTAAAAATGAAGGGGCATTTTTAAAATAAACTTAATAAAGGAAATGGTAAATTCAAGGCCACCGGACAAAAATGATGACAGAATTCTGAGACATTCAGGACTATGCAGTAGAAACATGTGTTTAGTAGTAATATGGTGCATTGTTTATGGACCATTATGGCTAAATGCAGTATTACAGAATACATGTCAGTAAGACCATTTGCATAACTAATTAATCAGCCAGGCAAGGGTCATTCTATTTACATAGCTTAGATGTGCCTTGTTCAAACCCTATACATAGGGATTCTATAGACAGACTGTAGAGTTGGAGTGTATTTATCCAAACACGAGCAATTCCCAATTCACTGTTAAGTACTGTCTTCCTGCACTTTGACATACTGACTGTATAGTAGAAATAGCCACAAACAAATATGAAAATGTCATGAACAATGCAGAGCTAATCTCTGTTCACAGAATGATTATTAATGGAGTATTGTAATGAAACAAAGTAAAATCTCAGCGTATAGCAATTCTCAGTAATTTTCCTTTGCAGTATCTGTTTGTTTTATAAAAGGTATTTTTATCAAAATAAAAAAGCATAAATAGATTATGGGGAGACATGAGGTACTGTGTATTATAACAAATAATGTAGTTTTAGCTACATCAACATACACAAGAGCTTTTAAATAGTGCACCAAAATCAATAATATAAAACCTTTTGCTTTTGACTACTGACAAGTTGAAATATTAGAGAGTATAGAACTTACAGTACATACTTTAGACAGAGTCAAGGGTCTCCGACCCTGTGCGACAAGTCGGAATTACGTCATCTACAATCTTGCAACGTGCGTCTTTTTTGGAAAGGCATACAGCCTTAACATCGTCAACCCTTTCACCTGTCATTCTAAAATACCTAAGATATCTCTCTAATTAATATATTCAATTCTCCCTTTCGGCTTCTCTGTTGGTTTAGAGGACGGATGTACCAACGACGTGGCTTTTGATTTTTTTTTAAACCTCTTGTATCAGAGGTACAAACTCAGCACATCTACTTAAATATCAATGAATTGAACAACAGCTGCGACCACTTTGTGCAGTCAAAAGGGCTGCGACACTATGCGTCCTTCATACAGTAAATAGTGAAGCTGCACAGCTTAGCTGTCTGCGCCTGGTGTATTGCATTAATCTGTGACAGAAGTATGAACCAGGCTTTAGAGTTTTCCACGATTCTGAAACGGCATGTTGTAAAGAAAGCCTCTGTAAGTCGGTAAACTTCTGTTCTCCGATTCATTTGTCCTCTGTCTTTACAGAAAACATCTCTCACAATTTTTTTGTATTTACTGGCTTGCAATTTACAGATCGTAGATTTGTATTTTCAGAGAATGACATACTGCAATTTTTAAAGGAAATAAAGGAAGCACCTAATCAAAATGTGTTTTTACATCCATTTCCTAGATTTCACTGACTTTATTCAAATTCAAGATTTTCACGATTTCCGTGACCTCCATGACAAAATCGTAGCCTTACATATGGTTGACGACAGTGAATAAGGTGTTTTGTGTAGCAAGGCCTTTTTGTCTATGTAGGTATCCACCTAATGGCTGTTTCTTTGAGTTGGTATAGTTTAGTATTGGTCTCATGACCATCTTAATCTTCTCATTACCAAGCTGCTCTCAAGTGCCACACATATCCAACAAGGTGGGCAAGTCATCCTGTGGCAGGGTTCCCTCGCCCCTGTGCATGTTTTGTGTTTCATATTGTCTGTTATATGTATTATTATAGTGATAATTAGGAACAGGGATTGCACAATCACTTCACGTGCAGATTAAAATGGGTATTTGTATGGGGGCACAGGAAGTGCACAATTTGTCCACGTGCAGACTGTGCCAAGATTCAAGTGAATGACAGATTAGCAATCGAGTCTCGGCACAGCTGTATAAAAGAATGAATGTTACATGCACACAGGGTTGGGTTTTCGGTGAGTAGAGAACTGGAAGAGAGGAGGAGTAAAATAAAGTAAATTAAAAATAACAATTGCTATTTCATACTGGAAGCACCAGCACGGTACTTGTTTGTCAGTCTCTCTGTGTTTGTTAGTGTCTGTCTGTTTTGGCCACCGCACCGTTTGTTTTGTTCAGTGTTTTGTTTTCTGTTTAAACCTTTTTATTTTCTGTTATAAAATAAAACACTGAGCGCCGCAGTGTCTCAGTTTCACCTGCAGTTGCTGTGTGTTTTGGTTTCATTTCCTGGCCTGATGTTACCCCTACAGCCAGCCTGTTCACACACCCATACACAATGCTTTGCTTTGTTACAAGGAGTTATTGCTTGTTAATTAAAAACATTTGTGTGTGGTCACACTTGAGATTGCATTGTTGACTGCGTGACATCATTTTGGCACTTACAAATTCAAATTATCACAAATCAACTTCACACCCATATGAAATGTTACTTTTATTTATTTATTTATTTATTTTAATTTAGTGTGCCTAATTATTTTACCCCTGTTCCAAATTTAGAATGTGCAATTATGATGTGTTCAGCAATAATCCCCACAATAGCTCAGGAGAACTGAAGGTCAGTGGATGTCTTCTGATAACCCAATTGTATCAGGAGCTCTATAGCGAACGTTAACATGCTACCCTGGAGAATAAAGTCCAACCCTGCACGTGTCCATTTTGATATCACCAGGCCACTGTTGCACTGTGAGGAAAACTATTAATGTTGTCTCCCTATCCTATGGGAGGACCCGTGTACATGTTTGTACAGCTAGGATGCAAACCTGTGGTCCATTGATTGCACAACTTACTCTGCACACCACATTACACCCGGAATGTTTGTATAATTCTGATCTTGTATGGTTTTTCTTTTAAGTATTTTTTCTATTATTCCAGCTTGGTTAATTGCATGTTGGTAAAAGGTAGAAAATATTTTACAGACAATAAAATAGATGATATTTCTAGATGTTTGAAAAAAATACACTTTTTTTCTCTTGGATATTCTACTCTTAAAAAAGAAAAAAAACAACTTTTACATCCAGGTCTCGATGACCTTTTAACCCAAACTTTGTATTTGTTGCGATCAAACACTGTCTAAAAGCTAAGTTCTGGTCTATAAGACCCTCTTCTGCTTTGAAGGGACTGTAAAACCTAGCTGAACCTTTTTGAAATCAAATAAATGTGGGAGCTTAGACTGGCTGAGAGGAAAAGCATTGTGTTGTCATCCTGTGCTGGAAAGTATTGACATTATTATTTGATTATTAAAGATCCTTAATATATCAAGAGCCCTTCTCGAACTTAATGTACAAGTTGTTATAGCTGCATGAGTTTTGCACAATGTTTTACCAATAATGGTCACATACTAGAAGCTATTTCTAACAGGAGAGTAATTATAGTTTAGCTATTTTTTAAACGGCACATGATCACTTGAAAAAGGGCAATTTGTAAAATCGTTTAGGTTTAGTCTATTTATCTAAAACGTTGAAAGGACAGAATAGAATTAAAGGTATGTTGTGACCAAAAGAAGAGAATCTGTGTGTACATAGTATGGGGTGTGCAGAGGAGTAATAACTAATACTTGTTTTGGGAAGGGCTTAAACTGGAAGCACTAATGTGTATTTAACCACTGGGGACAAGATTAAGTTTAGTAATTCAATTTTACTCATGCTTAGCAAAATCAACACTTATTATGAATACATGTTTACAGTTGTTACTTGGCACACTCCTAGTAAATTACCTCTTCAGAAAATGTTTCTTTTAGTACAATGTGTCATAGACCATCAAAAGATTAACTCTGGTAAAAGCTTAGCAAAGTGCTGTAAACCATGGTAAAAGCATGAGAAAAACATGCAAAATTATAGTGCACATTTTTTTCTAGGGGTTACTGTAATCATCTGCACCCTAATAAAAGTATCTACACTGCTGCAGGATGTTGCACACTTTTTTATATAAAGAATGTAAAATGAAATCTCTTATGTGCATCTTAAAGATCAGAGAGTGCTGACTGAGGCATAGTGTGCTGGTGCAGGAGAGGGAAAACTGGACATGCATACATAATCAAAAATTGTATAAATACTGTATCAAAGTACCACCTTGTTTCATCTTGAAATTTGTACCCCAGGAATTTCCTGAGATATCAATACAAAAACTGTACACCCCTGCATTTTATACTGTATATGCCATGTGTGATACATTCCGCTAGATTTGCCCTATATTTCTTTTTTTCTTTTAATTGTATTATTAAAGTAACAAAATTATTTCATAAATCTTCCCTGCTGTACAGTTCCATTCATTATAAAGATCTCAAGTGCAGTTTTGAAAGAAACACATGTCATAGTAAAAATCTTTTTTTATTTTAAAACATGGTATGTTACTGCACTTTGTAAACTGTATCTCTGTTTGCACACCGTGATTTCAGGAAGCGTACATTTGCTTGGTCATTTCACCTGGAGGATGAAACTGTGCCCACCCTATCATGGCTTCTTTCCTGTCATTAACCAACCAGTTGCTTCCCCTATTGACTGACATGCTTTCAGCCATTAACATGCTTTGACCCAGATGACAGAAAGACTTATGGAATTATTCTGTTATCTACAATTACTTAAGGCAGACTGTTGGCTGCAATTACAACAGCATGTTACATCAACCAACCTTGTCAGCATGCATTACATCATGCATCATGGTGCCTGATACACTGCAAATATTTTTTCTGAACACATTTCCTATGGTATGCCTTACATCTGATTAGCTTAAGTAAAGTAGACCTTAATGTTTGTTTTTTTCTAATAAAGCATTCAAGATGGCAAAATGCATATTGTCAGTGTAACCAGTGGCAATTAAGCACTACATATCTGTCCTAATAACGCAGATCTCCCATGGCCTTTAGGTATGTGCTGCTGTGTAACTTTTTTTATGGACAGTGTATTAAACACATGACACAGGATTTTAATTCTGCAGTGATAACAGACTTAGGCTGTTTATATTCCTACTGTATATCCTACTCATTGTTGCCTCCGGTTATAAACTTATAGCGATTTCCTTCTGAACACAAATGTCAGCTGCAATCTATCACAGAACAAAAAATCATTGTCGGTTTCAATGTACATGCCTGAAATGCTAAACAGTGCATATTTAAACAAAATTTTATATATATATATATATATATATATATATATATATATATATATATATATATATATATATATATATATATATAAAGGGGTGGACACTTATCCAACCAAGCTATTTCAGTTTTTATTTTAATTAATTTTCTACAAATTTCTAGAATATTTTTTCAAAAATCATTGTCGGTTTCAATGTACATGCCTGAAATGCTAAACAGTGCATATTTAAACAAAATTTTATATTTATATATATATATATATATATATATATATATATATATATATATATATATATATATATATATATATATATATATAAAGGGGGGTGGACACTTATCCAACCAAGCTATTTCAGTTTTTATATTAATTAATTTTCTACAAATTTCTAGAATATTTTTTTCACTTGGAAGTTGTGGGGTAGGATGTGTAGTTACTAATGCATTGTAATGCTTTTTAATTCCAGGCTATAAGGCAACAAAAGGTGAACATTTTGAAAGGGGGTGTAGACTTTCTATAGGCACTATATATATATATATATATATATATATATATATATATTATTTTTTTTGCCTCCCTTGCCTCACAAGGAAGCTCCACTGAGATATATACTCAGGGTGATTAGAAAGCATCGGTAAATCTATAGATTATCCAGCAAACGTGTAGCTCAGCGGTCAATCTATAAAATAACCAGTATATGTGTAGATTTACCAGCTCGCCGGTCACTACTTACATCCATAATCACTGTTGGGCAACAATTCAGAATATGCTGAGCTGGTAAATCTACACATTTACTGGTTAATCTATAGATTTACCGATTTTACATTATATTGCCTGGTGTGGTAATCATGTACTAATCATAATATTCATTACACATTATTTTACCATTTTGTATGTGAAGAATAGGTTTCAAGGTCATATGAATTCAGTTTTGAGTTTAATCAAACAGTATGAACAGAACAAAGTAGGTTTGCAAACACTCAGCTCTATCTTGCTGCAAATCTAGGAGGAATTCTCTCATGCTGACACTTTATCTAACGTGTAACACAATCTCCAATTAGTGTCAAAGTTACCAGAGCCATCAGACTCAAATTACATTAACCTTACACACTGGTTCAAGGAAAATTCAATCAATCCACTACCAAACTAATTACTAACATTAAAGTTGTCATTAAATAGTTTCTTCCAAAAGTGGTTTAAAATCATGCAGCTAAATATTAAAGAGGCTGGCATGCATGTATGTTTTAATTAACCTAAAAACATGTTGGTAGTGGAACTATATTGTATTAAGAGGATTTGTGAGGTTGTCTTTTTAACCTTGTACAGGTCAGACTTGCAAATGTGGCACGGCATTTGAGGACAGCAGTAATTCTTCTAGCGCTGAGGCATGTTCATGGGTAACAATGGCAAAGCTCCATAAGTATCTAATTTATTGTCTTAAATATGAAAATGCTTTAGAGATTAGAGAGAAAATAGTTTGAATTAATTAACTGCACCAGCTCCCATGAGGCATTGTGCAATACTTTTAGACAAAGCAGCAGAAATTTTATACCTCATGAAATGTATTTTGCAGTTAGGAACACAGCAGCTGTGGGACTTACGAAACTCTGAATACTGTGGTTGTCTTGTGGGGAGGGGGGTACTTTCAACTTCTTTGAAAGAATACATTTTATTCCTTTTATATCCAGTTAATCGGCAATAAAATTGAATACATTTGGCTAAACAATGGCAGATCCTAATACTGACCTTGTTTAAAAAGACAGATGAGTCCAAGGTTATAAAAATGAAACAATGTTTGTGCCTTTAGTTTAATTCTGTCTGTCTGGGCGATTGATTTATATGACAATGGTTTAGATCAATTGAATGGACCCCCATTATATTATACAGCCCAGTAGCTGGTTTACAGCTGAGCTCCAGCTTGTGATGACAGTAAGCCTTTTTTTAAATGATCTGCAAATTGTATTTAATGACAGCCATCTATAAAGTTGATTCAGGAAATGGGAGAGCAGGCCAGGCAAAATGTTCCTGTATTCAAGGCTGGGCTTATCTTTTGTTATCAGTCAACTTGATTTTAATATACAGCAGTGCCATGGCTTATGAGAGATGTTTTTATGATGACACCCACTGTACCTCATCTCGCCCACTGGTGCCAGCAAACAATTCCATTTTTTACAGTATTCAAGTTGAAGATAGACCATTTGCAGTTGTCAAAAGATATTTGATTAATAAATGCATGCACACGTCCTGAAGTTTAACAACAAGACCAATAAGTTCAAATGCACAACACGGTTTTTGTAAGGCAACACAAAAAAGAAGCAATACAACAGCCCATATGCAAAGATAATAGTCATCAGATAGTTTATTTAGTAAGGGTATTTCAGAAAGCAGCTTGAATTTAAAGCAAGACTATATATAATCTGTTCATTATCCTACAATACGTGTTTCTAATCATCATGTATCACCGTTTCTGCAATCCTAAAGCAGTCAATACCTTGGATAAAATGTTTTCTTAAATGTCATGCACACATTGGAAGTAGAGAATGTGCTTCGAGTCCTTGGGATTTTTTTTTCTGTTTTCTATTTTGTGTCTTTTTTGATAAAGAACCAAGAAAATAAATGTTGGCTATTCATGAATTAATATATTCAGAGCCTGAAATAATATAAATAAACACAAATAATGTATGTATGTTTACAGTTTGAAGATACAGATTCTCTGTCATACAAAATCATACAAATAGCTGTCAGTTTCTTTAAATCCCTATGTAATGTACTGTTCATAAGTATCTTAACTATATACAATGAAATGTTTAGTATAATGAGAGAAAGTTGGACACATTTACATGCACATGATGCAAGCCCTCAGGTAAATAAGTATTCAACAGGAAAAATACTGTAATATTATCACTTTGGCAAGTGTTAAAGATGTATTCTAAATAATGTTGGTGTACTACAAGGAACTGTTGTTTCTAAATGATTTATAGTGTAACTATTATTGCATTCAAGAAAATGACTTCCTTGATTAGAATGCAAAACCTCAAAATAACAGAATGCATTAAAAAAGTATGAAGGTTATTTACACCAATACTAAAAGGTTTTAGGCATTACATCCTTACAGATGTATTCATACAGGAACCTTGCAGTTGCAAAATGCATTGATTGCGTTTGTAAGATGTCCTAAAATCAATATTTTATCAGTAATACAATATCCACTGATATAATTCCTGTGTTAATTAAACCCAAATGTAATTGGTCAAGAAAGGACAAGTACAGTTTAATAAAGACTCTCTTTTAATAATGTATTCGATCAAATTCTTAACAAAGGGATATAGTTTTCTTTACATTTACAGTAGACTGTCGCTAATGGACTTTTAGCAAGCCAGAGCGGTACGCTATCTTCCCTTAATACACTATTTTGACAAACACCTAATTTATCCTTTTAAAGCGGGGGGGAGGGGGTTGGCTTTGTCTTTTGTAATAGGTAACATTCAACAGGTGGTAGAGTGGTAAAAAAGTGCCTCCTATTTTCTGTTCTGAATGCCCCTTTATAGATAAATGGGCATTCAGAACAGAAAATAGGAGGCACTTTTTTACACAGAGAATTGTGAGGGTCTGGAACCAACTCCCCAGTAATGTTGTTGAAGCTGACAACCTGGGATCCTTCAAGAAGCTGCTTGATGAGATTCTGGGATCAATAAGCTGCTAACAACCTAGCGAGCAAGATGGGCCGAATGGCCTCCTCTCGTTTGTAAACTTTCTTATGTTCTTATAAAGCTGAGGGTTCAATTTGAATCTTGCTCTGAGATAGCATTCCAACCACATACTCTAGGGTAGCTTATAAGCCTGCAAACTTTACACAATACACACTTTATAGAATAGGCAGAATGCTATCTGTTAAATGCAAAAGATTGCAAAGAAGACTTCACTAGTGAGTGGGAGATCTGTCTCACAAAAAATATACAGTACATACACACACTACTTCATTGGCTGCCTGTGTTTTTTAAGACCGTGCTGAGCCAACAGTGTACCAGTCCCATTATTCCAGTGCAAACATAGTCACAGAAATCTGTACCATCCTAAAAATGCCTTTTGATTTATGTATTGTTTTATATTTCATCAACAATCAGGAAACAAATTAATGAGAGTCTACTTTTATTGTATATTGAAATGGGCACATTTACAGTAGGTAGAAAAGTTATTATTTTATAAAGTCATGTTATATTATTTGTAAAGTCATGTGAAGTGTCCTTTTGTGTTTGCATTCAATCTTGTTATATATCCTTAAGATAATGAGGACATTGAAAGAATATCTTTGGGAAGACACAGTGTTTTATGTTCTATTTCCAGAACTTGAACTTCTATTTGATATCAAGAGGGGCAGGCTGACATGTGAGATGTTTGTGAAGGTTTACAACGGACTCCAATACCATCAGGAAATGCATGGAAATCAGCGTCCCTCCAAAATACCTGTGTGATACTTGAAAACAGAAAAAGCTTGTAAGAATCTCACATTTTAGGTTGATTGACTCTTAACGCTCTTCTTGTATTTGGCTAGGAATGCCACTTGGCAAACAGAAAGAAACCCTCTTCTGCCGTCACCCTGTTTTTGAAAATCAGTATTTTATGTGTATGAATGTATCAAGGGTGCCTTGGGGCGAGCTTCTGTTTATTGTCTCAAAAGCTATTCTACCAGCAAACCTGGAAATCAATATTCTATTCAGATTGAAATCAGATATCAACCTCTATCCAACTCTTTATGGAATAGTTGAAAGTCGTTGTTTTTTTCCAGTCCCATCTGTGGCTTTTGAAAACAGTTACATCTCTCCAGTTTGATTATTCCCTAAAACAAACTTTTATTTGCTTAAACGTTTTAAGATTTACTTTAAACTGTCCAACCTTAGTAAATTCAGAGCCATTGTTATTAGTTAGCAGTCATAGCTATCTACAAATCAATGTTTTAACTCTCATCAACTGCCAACGTTCTCCCTTCAAAGTTATTTTTCTCCCTTAAACCTTTCACATGCTGGCTTCACAATAGAGGGGAGACTGCATTCATTTTCCCTATCCCAATTAAATTACATGGAACATATTCATTACTCCCCAGAAAATGTCTACTTGCTTGCAATGTCGAAGCAGGCTTTGAAAGTGCACCTAACCAGTGCAGGGTAAAATTGAAACAACTGAAATACCATGCTGTTAAAGATCTGGAAAAAGGAGAATAACTTGTCCATTTTTTGAAGAGATTGACAAAACACTTGCAAGGCTGTAAATAGACAGTGCATGGTGGGATGCTATTGTATTAAGTCCCACAGTCCATTGCGCTGCTAGGAACTATAACCAAACTATTTTAATAGTGTGTGTACGTATTAAGCCTGACTAAACATGAAATGGTACTTTAGTGTAGATGCTTTGAGCTGGATTATTTAAAATGTTTTTGAGTACGGTTCTCGAGATCGGTTATGTAGTGTGGACAGTGCCTAAGCATTATCAAGGGAATGCATTCATATACATCTGTGTACTGTTTAATAGTTGCTTATTAGCATCACTACCACCACTAAAACTGAAACTATGAATGGATTTGAACCCGTGGCAAATGGAACATCACTAAAATAGTAATTGTTAATTAGTATTAATATTTAATGTAGATACATTGGATGATATATGTCCCAAATTTAGGGCCCTAAAATTATTAATGAAACATGTTCGATAGACATTATTTGTAATAGATTTCATCTATTTGGAAAATATATATTGTTGTAGTTTTGCTGTCTCTGGTATAAAAGTAAAAATCACAAACTGCAAAACGTAATCGATGTGAAGCAGAACCCAAAGAAGTTATATAAATGTCTCAACAAAGTAAGTAAGTTGGCTTGTATTGCTATTGATTGCTATTTAACCGTAGTGGTTTGCTTGTTCACCATACTCCAGCATTAGTAACCCATGGGTGGCAAACATTACCATTGATCAATAGTATGAAATTGCAGCACTTGAACTTTCACCTTTCATTCTGCTGTGCTGCAATGTGCTCCAAACAATGATGCCTTCGAGCAGCAGAACAGCTCTGCGTAGGCATACATCTGAAGAATTTGAAACTTATTTTCAGGACTAAAGAAGAGAGAAGTGAAGTAAGGGGTTGTCAGATGGATTCACCTCTGATATTTACAATTACCACACTACAGTACTTATCAGGAATCTAGCATAATGTGCTCTTGACTTGTGTGTAAAATGGAAGTCCCTTTCGTGAATGATTAATTTGTTATGCAAATGGTATAATATATAAAAGCTGTATCTCAAGACCGCACAAAAGCAATTCTAGAGACTACACTTCCCTGTATAAATTATACCCTATCAACACTAGCTATATAATGTGCAACCATCGCGTGTTGAAAACGTAATTATGAATGAAGTGAAGCATAATCATGTGGTTTCACTACCTGTTGATGGTTTATTTTAGTTTAGTATGTTCACTTTGTGTCTGCCAGAGCCAGCACAGGTACATTTCAATAGTGCAAGTACTAATATAAGGAAACACCTAAGTAAGTACCCCATGTTATAAATTAAAAGCGCAGGTGATGCTGAACTGCAAATTTCAACCCAGAGTGGCTTGAGAATGACACAGTGGGATCAGGAAGGGCATTCCAAAACCCAAAGGCTGTTCCAAAGAAAGAATCCTGACACAGCCAAAGGCGATAAGGAATGTCAGAACAGCTCTGTGGAGACTCTCAATCCAGATCTTTACCGAGCATAGGTTGACATAAAGGTAGGACACAGTGAATGCAAAACCTTATAGAACAAAGTTCAACATTCTGTCACTTAGTGGTTTAAGGGATGAGCAACTAAGGTTGACCCCTGAGAGATACTTGCCTAATGTTGACTTTTAATAATGTACTGAAAGAAAATCATAGAAAACAGTTTAAGAGCAAGAGGTTCAGCTTCAGAGACCAAGTCGCTCTTTTATATTGTATCCTTCCATAAGTATGTTTTTCACATTGGGAACATTGAAAATGTATTTTCTAAAGAGCAGTATTTTGCAATTTGAGTGTTTATCTGATGGATATGTATACATCTGTAAATATAATGTAAATAGCTATATCCAGGCAGTTTTAAATACTGTACATGTTGGAAAATTCAGTAATGTGTAAGCAGGTTTCATCCTGTGCTGTGTACCAATTACAGCTGTAGAAAGCAACAAACTTAAAATAC
Organism: Acipenser oxyrinchus oxyrinchus; assembly: GCA_030684275.1. NCBI lineage: Eukaryota > Metazoa > Chordata > Actinopteri > Acipenseriformes > Acipenseridae > Acipenser > Acipenser oxyrinchus. The sequence continues at coordinate 49,179,933 of CM060254.1, read as the reverse complement.
TGGGAACAAATGACCATTTTTAGGCATTTTATGTATTTATGGTCACATTTATATAATAGCATTTAATAACAATTAAAATGGAGGCTATACAAAGTGTTTTTGGAGTCTTGGGTCCACACGTTACACGTGGATAAGAATGTTTATTAGATGTTTTATTTGCTTTCTGCAGATTTTTCTGTATGCTGCAAGGATACTCTTTAATTATTCATAGAACATTAATAATCTTTTATTTTCCTTTCTTTCATGCTTTATAAAGAGTTAATGATGTCATAGTTTTAAACAGTAAATCATATATTCTGTATTAGAACACAGTCTGTAGAAAAATGTTGACTAACTGGATTCACATTAGCCCATAGTGATTTTCGAATTTTGTCCGTCACATTTTTTACATATATTGAGAAACACATTTCCAATTCTGATGAAGTTATTGAACATTAGATTCTGGGGATAAACGGTACAGAGTTGTCTGACTGTCTGTACATGTGTCTATTTCTATGTCATTCTTACATCTTTCACATCTTATTCTTTTTTTTGCTACAATGGCACTATTTGTAGATCTCAGTAGATTTTTTCATTGTAATGAAAAAAATGACTTTTGTTCTTAATTGTTTCACATGAATTCAACCCCATGCCTCCAGGTTAGACTGCAATGATAGACATACACACATAGATTTCCCCTGGTACTACAGCTCCTTCCTATACTCCATTCATCAACACACCTTAGTACGTATGATCTCAGCTCTCCCTGTTTTATGAAATGAGAAAAACAGGAGAAGGTGATCGGATTTCGTCCATAGCCGCCTATTTAACGGTAGTTGCTATTCATAAGAGATAATTGAGATGCGTCGTTAAGCTCCAACGATTTCCGTCTATGAAGGCATGTTTTAAACAAATTGAGATAAAGCGTAACGATCACCTCATTAGCAAAAAATTTTCATCGGTCCTGAGCATCAACCTGCTATTCATAAGAGTGAACGACAGCAAAATGCTGTCAACAACTTATTGAGTTATTGAACGCCGGGTGCGGTGGAGTCTAAACTAACGACAGCATCAAAATGACATTGTCAAAAAAGTTATCTGACCGTATTTAACAACCCCCCCCCCCCAATAAATAAATAAATAATAAAAAAAAAAAAAACAGACAAAATTTGTTACAGTTTTTTTTCTATTAAACTGTGTTTGTATAAAAGTTGATTAACACTGCCTAATATTTTTTTTTTAAAGTAATGCTGTATCTGTGTTAAGCTGAAATAATAATTGAAATAATTGATTTACAAGTGTTTGTCATTTGATCAAGTATGTCCTGCAAAGCAAAGGAACATTAACAATTATTTAGGTAATTTAAATAACCTGATCTCATCCTCCAGTATATAAATCACGTACCATACAGGCACGCTGTTAATAACACGATGGGAGCTGCTGTCAGTAGATTCCACATGATCTCATCCTCCAGTATATAAATCACGTATCATACAGGCATGCTGTTAATAACACGCTGGGAGCTGCTGTCGGTAGATTCCACATGATCTCATCCTCCAGTATATAAATCACATAGCATACAGACACGCTGTTAATAACACGATGGGAGCTGCTGTCGGTAGATTCCACATGATCTCATCCTCCAGTATATAAATCACGTAGCATACAGACACGCTGTTAATAACACGATGGGAGCTGCTGTCGGTAGATTCCACATGATCTCATCCTCCAGTATATAAATCACATAGCATACAGACACGCTGTTAATAACACGATGGGAGCTGCTGTCGGTAGATTCCACATGATCTCATCCTCCAGTATATAAATCACGTATCATACAGGCACGCTGTTAATAACACGATGGGAGCTGCTGTCGGTAGATTCCATTTGCTTCTGTTCCCAACAGTTTACGACGGAACTGAATGAATGTTTGTAGAGCTGATGATGTCATCAGAAGGAGACAGATTTTGGTCGTGAACTAATATATATCCATTCATAAATTGCTTAGCGACAGTCGTCAGTCTGCACAGATCATTTTATGAATATCAATATGGACGACTTTTGTTAGTTTTAAACGAAATTTGATTACCTAAGACATATAGTATTGATTTACTACAGCATTACTGCGTAGCATTCTTAAAATTGTATATAACATTACAATTCTATGTACATATTGAAAAAAATATGAAAACAGCAGGGCAGGGATTAATTCCCTGCTTGTGTCAGCCTCATTTTCCCAGGTGAGAAGGTAACTGGAATGGGAGAGATACTGATTGGTCGGCTAACTCGCAATCAATCAGTTAATTAAAAGCCCACCTGCTTGACAGGAGGATATAAACTCTGCTGCCAGCGCAGTGGGAGAGGAAGGTGGAAGGCCAGAGAGAAAAGTTGGTTAGGAAGGAGGGTGTTGTGTTAAGAATACCAACAATTAAGTATATTATTTGTTCTGCCTGACCCAAAGAAACATTTTATTTTGGTTTGTTTGTTTATTTTGAGCTTTAGTTAAAAATTATAAAAGTGTGTCAAAATGTGGCAAACTGAAATCCCACCCTTCCACAATTCATTTAGCTTACAAAAAACAAAACAAAAAAAAAACACATGGATGGTGGCTTCAATTCAGTAGTTACAACTCTGTGGCTTAGTTCTGTCTTGACTATATTTTGCCGCTACATTAAACTGATACCTTAACTGATAGTTCCATTAACAAGTCTAAGCAAAATATTTTAATGTGTTATTTCATTTCGAAATAACTATGAGAAAAGCCTTCACGTGGGCACTGATTAAAACAACTGTTCATTTTGAAGGGGAAAATGGAACATGTCTCAATTTTGAAGGTACAGTATAACAAAATAAATCGAAACTATTATTAAAACAAATTGGGGAAACTAAAGGAAACACTTGTTATGTTTTTTTGCGAAGGTTGACTTAAAATAAGTTTGTGATGGTGTGACAGAAATACAATGATTCTTGGTTGTAAATCACCCTCCTGACCTGTGAGGGCGCTAAGCAGTGAGAACCGAGTTCCTTGGACGGGCTGGCCTGACAGCCAGGAAGGGGGCGAGACTCTGTTGCAATAACGCATTGACCTGGAAGGGAAACGACGTGGCAGCCGCAGACTGGAGAGGCGGTTGCACTCGTTTACCAAGGGGTCATGTGTCACAGCATAAAAGGGGACGGAGAATCATAATCTGTTCCTTCGTTTTGGTTTGTGTAAATAAACTGAGAAGGACTGTGAGAGACCCCGTTCCTAATCATAAAAAGTACCGTGAGTGTTTTTTTTGTTTTGTCTTGTAATTATCTTGTCTTGTCTTGCACATTACCAGACAGCTAGCACAGTTCCGGAGCTGTCGCCTAGGGCCAGCACTAAGCCGCAATGGCACTTCACTCACAGTCACTAAGTAACCTGTATCACCCACCTCGAGCGCTACTGCACGCACCCAGGGCTGGTGACCATGTTTGTATTATTGTGGGGCAGATATTGTGTTTATTAGTTGGGACTGCAATCCTGTTATTGTTGTGTATTGCCGGGGGATTATTGTTTAGGTCACCAGACCTGGAATAAAAATAAAGTTCACTATTCCAAACTGGATTACAAGAGATTACAACTCTGTCTGTTTGATTACCGCACTGCATCACTCCAGCACCTGTTCCCACTCAGACACTTTGTCACAGATGGTCATGTGATTTTCTTACATTTTTATATCTTAATATAATAAATAACACACAAGGGGCAGCTAGCCTTCAGGTGTGTTATTGAGCTTATACAATATAAAGCAATCCTGTATATTGAAACAATTTATTAGTGTGATGAGGCTACTGAAATCCTGACCAGTGAGGTTGAACTGAAACAATTGCACTAGCCAATCAGAGTGCTTTGTTTTTCTAGGTCATTTTATAATAGTAAGCTTTATTCTGAATAGTGAAAAGGAATTTGAAAAATATATATATATTTTAATTAAATGTGGCTGCATTTAAAGTTTAATTACAGCACAAGAAATATTTAGTTATTATATTTACCAGCTGATCTATTTATTTATTTATTTTTTAAAGACAAGCATGCAACAGTTATTCAACAGGTAACACAATGATCCCATTGCAAGCCAGCATGCCAGGCCAAATGAACACTTTAGGGAAATGCGTCCTATTAGAAAGGAATCTTAGCAATTCAACATGCTTCTTAATGTAAGTCAAAATGGAAGTAGTAAGAGCATGCTACAGGGGTGTCATGCATGAACAGTAAGACAGAAGTCATTAATGTTGCCAATCATAAAGCAGCCATCATTACTGGTGGATAACCCAGCCTGCAGTTTCATATAATAACCCACTAATGCTGCAAAAGGAAACACCTAGGGCTCTTTCTTATCATTGTATTTAGTTTAATGAAATCCAATTTACATGTGGAGTTTCGTTGATCTTATTTCCATTTGGATTTGGTTACTTACCTGTGATGTATGATATTTTTTTCTATTTATTTTCATTTACATAAAAAACCCAGTCTGTTGCTGTCGTAACTGGTCACATTTCTCATTAATTTGGAAATATATGGTTTTTTTTTAATATGATTTTCTTGTTTACAGCTAATATATTATTTATTTCCAATAAAATAAATACAAATAAAATAAATCCATAAAAGCCACATTCAAGCATTAGCTTAACCTCATATATGTGTAGCTTATCGCTTGTGTTTACTCGCTGCTCAAATTCAGAATGCAAATGATGCAATGTAAGAAGAAATAAGAAATGAAAAGAGCCGCTCATGTTCCTTTGAGTTTTGAAACTATAAACTATAGGGATTATTTTAAATTACAATTGTATTTTTATTACGAGTTGTTCAAATGCATTGTAGGAGGCTGTGTGGTCCAGTGGTTAAAGAAAAGGGCTTGTACCCAAGAAGTCCCCGGTTCAAATCCCACCTCAGCCACTGACTCATTGTGTGACCCTGAGCAAGTCACTTAACCTCCTTGTGGGCCGTCTTTCGGGTGAGATGTAATTGTAAGTGACTCTGCAGCTGATGCATAGTTCACACACCTGAGTCTCTGTAAGTCGCCTTGGATAAAGGCGTCTGCTAAATAAACAAATAATAATTGTTAGACAATTTTAGCTTGGATTAACCAGTTTTAAACACTGCTTGGTGTTTGTATTATTATATGACAAGTACTTTTTCTGTGAGCTTTATTAGGAAAATGGCTTACTACAAAATGTATTTTTTATGTTCTGCGCTATTCTGCTTTGGTAAGTTTAAGTAGCCCAACAACCCTTGCCTTAATTTATGAATGTGGCACATCTTTCTTGCCCATCTCTATAAGCCCTGAGACTATATATTTTTTTCATTTGCAGTATATAATTTAAGCTTTAGTGGTGATTTCACTTTGAAATGATATACACCAGTGGTATACATTTAGGGGGTGATGTAAGTATAGGCGCAGTGCAAATAATTGCGGATGCAAAAATCTAATTATATTGCGGACAGGCAATTATTTTGCACTGCGCTCTATGTAAGCTTAAGAGCAATGCAAATTACTCAACACGCACAAACAATGATCTGCAATTATGATAATCAGGGTCTCAATGAGCTCATCTGTCTATTTAGGGCTGCACTTGCAGAGTTAGGAGTACAGAGAGCAGTAGTTGCTGTATGACATGTGTAGAGCACAAAAATACAAACCAAAAAAAAATATGTCAGAGGAAGGGCAGCAAAGTCCTTGGTGCACGGAAAATAAAAGTTTTCTGAGAAGGAGCTGAGAGTCCTTACGGCTGAGGTCACTCAGCATGACATGAGTTGTTTGGAAAATCCTCAGCCAACATCAGTCATGCTAGTATCCTGAGGAAATTATATGTATTGGCCTGCCCTTTTTAGCATGACATCCAGAAATGTGCCTAGCACTCTGGAAAATGTGGATTGGGCTATCCCTCCAGACATTCCAACTGTGGTCTGAAAGGAACCAGAGGCTAAGTAGTGCAGAGAACACAGCACTTTCACATGTGCTGGGATAGCGATCCCTAGATTGACTCTGGGGTCTAGCTGATCTCTCAATTCAGCTATTAGGTCTAGGATGACCTGCGGAGTGAGACGATAACACTTTAGCACCCATACAAATACAAAGTGACCTTGGGATTGAATATGCAGGGTCTTCTTTTTCTTGCCCTTCTCCTCCGAACGTGTTCGTGCCTCTCCTCAACAAGAGCCAAGTGTCGCCGAATCAGGAAGTGTACCACAGCAGCCATCCTGAAGCCATTGACAGGTCTCTGCAGGTGTGTGCTTTTATCCATCCATCCATCCATTATTATTAACCGCTTACTCCTTTACAGGGTCACGGTGAGCCGGAGTCTAACACGGCATACACAGGGCGCAAGGCAAGACTACACCCTGGACGGGACGCCAGTCCATAGCAGGGCACCACACACACACTCACTCACACATAGGGCAATTTAGAGTGACCAACTTGTACAGCATGTCTTTTGACTGTGGGAGGAAACCGGAGTACCTGAAGAAATCCCACGCAAACACGGGGAGAACATGCAAACTCCTCACAGACAGTTGGCACAGACCTTGGCGTTGTGAGGCAGCAGCGCTAACCACTACGCCACCGTGCCACCCTGTGTGCTTTTATGCAATTCTTAATTACTCACTTCTACAATGGTTTGCACCTTATAGAAAAGGTGTAAAGTTTTTGGAGGGTCACCAACTGCCCAAGTGCAAGGCAAAATCCTTACATCACATTATAATGTTTGCGCCCACTTAGTATCCAGATCCTGCCCAATGCCATGCTCTTTTCTTCATTTGAATGCATTTCAATACAATTTTAATGGATTAATGATGGCAAAGTGCAAATGTGATAGCGGGTGCAGAACACCAGGTGAACACCATCCTATACGCTGCATTTTTAGCGACTGGTAAAATCAGACTTTATAGCTGCTAAACACGTTTTACAGCAGCATTATGGGGGTTTTGCACCCACAGATCACTTTGCACATATCTTTACATCACCCCCTTAGTTTCATCTTCCAGTTGTAAGACAATGAGTAATTTTAGACAACTAGCAGTTTGACAGCCCATCTATGTATAGATTTATTTTAATTGTTTTGTAGCAATTATTCTATTCATACCACTAGCTGAGTTCAGGAAATACACCTGACAGCGATTGTGCTTATTTTCACCTTTAGCTTCCTGAGAATATAATTGGAGGAAAAAAAGAAAGGTGTTGAGAAATTCTTAACATACACAGAAGTGTTGTCATATAAACAATACAACCTGACACCATAACGTGTTGGTTATTCATGGAGGACTTCTTCAAATCCCTCAACTATATTTTTCCAGTGTTAAAAGGCACATCGTATATGTCAACTGCAGTAAATGTTGTATTTTTACTTGTCCAGAACTATTGTACTATAGTAGTCTTACTTGTTACATGTCCAGAACTATTGTATTCTTTTTCATGTCTATGGTTGCAGTACATCCCAAGACTGCTAAAAGATGCTTTTACACATGGCAGTGATCTGCATCCTATGGGTTTATTTGGGAAGTGTGCTGAACCCTATTTGAGACCAGTCCTGGTTTCAGCCCCAGTTAGGATTACAAACTGGCCAGTCTCTCCTAGATGCAGGTCATTGCCAATAAATAAATGAGCATCCAATGCAAATTACACTTGGAAGGCAAATGTTAAAGCTTGAAATGTAACAGAAAAACACATGTAAGCAGAACAGAGGGCTATTCATTTCTCAATACAATTATATGGCCAGTGAAGTATTACAGGCAGGTGAAGAAATGCACATGTTAATTATACAAAAAAACTAATACAAGTTGGCCTAAAGAGAGCAGAGCTGTATTTAAGTCATTTGACTAAATTGAATCTAGATTTACTGACAGGTTTCATAGTGTAGATGGATAAACAGGGTTTGTCAAAAATAAATAAATACAAGAACCGTGTCAGCTTTACATTAGTCTGCATTATTCAGAAAGCATAGCAAGTGCATAGGCAACTAGATTCTACTCTCAGCCATACATTACATACAGTAAGACAGTACAATGCATTGCTTTGTGTGAACTCTGTTTCCTTTCATTACCTGTATTTTCTCAAATAAGCAAGTTTCTCATCATATGATACTTTTTACAATTATAATGAAGTGCTGATTTATGGAAAGTGTACAAAGGCACCTTTAATTGGCTGCATTTACTGTGCTTTAAAGTAAACTGTTTATTGGAATAAAGTGATATCAATAATGCCATATTCTTGTTTATTTAGATTTTCATTTTCTGAAGCTTTGTATTTCTGTAAGCTAACAGTGAGTTGCTATCTGAACCATAAGCACGGTACGGTACACACATAGTTCAGCAACGGAAAGCTGCAGGCCTGTGCTGAATTTTTTTTTTTTTTACATTCCATAAAGAAAGTGTTTTGCACTTTAAAAGTGAAGTCTGTGTTGGGTTTGCAAAGAGATTTCAAGCCTTTAAGTCGGTTTACTGATTGAAATGTAGGACTCTTTCATGTGTGGAGACTGCTGTATAAATACTAGCCTTACATATATAAAAGGCACATATCCTTTTGTCTTGGTTGGAAATAGTGCATTCTCTTGACTCTATTATGATGCTTTAAACCACAAATATTGAGTTAATATTTTACATTAGCCAGGCAATATTTACCAGGGATTACTGTTAATATTTGGCCTAAAATTGTAGCGTGCACGGGGGAAGGCAGCAGCAGGGCTGGTAGGTGACGTAATCACACACAAAGACATAAGCCCGACATACGCTCCTTGCAAAGGAGACGGCTCTTTTGTACAGCGGTAGCGGTGCTATGCTTCAGTGTGAGACATCCCGGGTTCGGATATTTTGAAGATTATTGGAAAACATGTACATTCTTTGAAGAGTTTTGGCTTCATATTATTTACCAATTATTATTTATGTTGGCTTTCACTGATCACCAAGTAGGCTACACAAACTATTTGAAAAGATGTCAGGATCTCTTCTGAAATGAGAAGCCATATGCCACTGTTTATTTCTTCAGAGAGTGCTGCTTATCATTATTACTATTTAACTTTTTTATGTTTCCACTGCACCGTTCAAAAGGAATAAACAACTACAAGGACTAGTCATGTGAGTAACAAGATCAGTAACACTGAGCTTCAAAATAATGAAACCTTTTCTAAGAGGGGTCCCAAGTAGCTCATCCAGGCTTTATTATGACACCATTGTTGCTACCAGAGACAGCACGTGTTCTGCATTCGATAAACCGATATGTCCGAACTACATACGTTTTTTATTCTATATACTCATCAAGTAGAGTAATTAACACTATGCTTGGAGGATTCTTTATAACACTTGAATGTCCCCAAGAAGCAAACAACGACAAATAGCCTTTAAATGCTAATTAGTAGTTGTTAAGCTGTCTCTGTATCCTAATAAAGAGAAAACTACTAATTAAAGATTGGGTACTAAGGTAATTTGTTGGTTTGCAAGGAGATTTAAAATAATGGACTTGCTATCAGTATACACTCGGTAGGATATTTTATGCTGAAAAGAAAATCTGTCAGAACAACTAGTTAAATGAGTGAAAATAACAACAGCACAAAGATAAGCTAGGCGACTGCACAAATGAAATGCATTTAGGATCAGTGATGAGCAATTAATGTTATTCGTCACGTCTGTTTTGAAAAATAAAAATTAAGCAAAACAGAATCAGACTCAGTCAAGATATGAAGGTAAAAACAAGTGACATTGTTTTGTAATTAATAACAGCCTTTTCTGAGTTTAATTAGGAAACAGAATTGGATCAAAGTTTAAAGGGAGGTAATATAATCAAAAATAAACCTGGAAACTTCAAGCCCTAATTAGAAGGCATAGTGATGCCTTTTGAGGATTAGTTTAAACTTGAGCAATTCATACTTGTAACAGCATATGTGTTCTATTCAGCATATAATGTACATATTTAAAACAAAAAACAAAACAAAAAAAACGACTTATAGCCTGCCATTTGTTCTCCTATTACATTTCTCTCTATTCTATAGAAAGACCTTCACATTACATAGCAAAGGCAATAGTTTATAGCTTACTTTTGCTACCATTAAGGTCTAATATATCACTTGTTCAGTCGATTGTACTTGACAAGCAGCTTCTTGAACTTGAACTTTGTCATCTGGTGACAGATAACTCTGCCTGTTTGCTCAATTTCCTCTTTTGCAATAGCATCACTATGTTGTGTCTTATTATAAATCATTGCCTTTAGATTTGCCATGTATCAAGTCAAACTATAAAAAAAAGATGAAGCACTAGAACATGTTGTATCACCTTGAACACAATGTCAGCAGTATGGTAATAATGTGTACCTGAAAGTTTAAGGTGCATAACCTGATGTTGAAGTTATATGCATCCTTTTCTTATTTGTCAAAACAATGAATGTTGCAGATGAGAGGAGGTTTTTATATCAGGTATATTCTAATATGTATAAAGATGGCATCAAACAGCTATCGCAGGTACAAAAAACGAATAAAATCTATTGACCACCACAGTAACACTACTCAGGGATGTGAATCAGGTAACTGGTTTGTACCTAGGGTGATATCTGCAATCATCTGGAATGGATTTTTTTAAATTAGTTTTTTGCCACATATTAGTATTCATATACTGTATTCTCATGCATAACAACTCATCACTGGAATTTAGAAAGCAGAAAGTTGTAGATATTGTGACAGGGTAAGGAGTTTCCTGTCCACTTTTAGGAACAAGGCTGTTTTAGTTATACAGTAGTCTCCGTGTATAGGAACACCTTTTAAGAGAACACTTCGCCTAAGGGAACACCCGTGTGGTGAAACAGATTTTTCCCCATTGTAAATGCTCCAGCTAAATGAACAGGAACTTTGCTTAAAAGAACACCTTCTTCACAACGGGTACAGTATCGTTTTGTATTCTGATTTCCATGAGTGCACATCATCACTAACAAAATGGCATGTAAACAAACAACGAAATGTGCCGCTGTTTCTCTTGTTACACAAAAGTTTGAAATTGTTCAAGAAAAAAACCTGAATCAGACAGAGGGTGCTGCGTGCTGGGTGCTGCGTGCTACGTGACCTACTACACAAACCGCATGTTCTTGATGAGGAGAGAGCATTCTACAGACTGAGTGTCAAAAACTTGTATTTAATATTTGTACTGAGTTACTTTAGAGAGGTAAAGGGAGCAGCCCTCCTCCGATAGTTAGGGAGTTCTTTGTTTAGTTAGTGCCATTGACAGCAAGTTTTGTTTTATTATATTGAGCTGAGAGTTTTCCCATACTTTTGTTAAACTTTCACACTGAGCGTGTGCAATAAAACCAGTAATTTCACAAAAGAAACCTGGTGCCCTTCATCTGCCTCCTTCACCTGCATTGAGCATTGCACTGACAGAGGTATTGCTCTCAGTACACCACTAGGGGCAAACTTCTACAAGTTTTCTGTTTCTTTGCAAGTAAAGCAGTCGCTGTACTGCTCTGGATTTCCACCTTTCTCTTTCGGTGAATACTTGAATCTAAATGCCTGTCAACATCCAAATCTCGGTCGTGATCTACAGTAACGTTGCAGGACGTACAGAAGAGCTTACCTCAATCGCTGTGTAAAACTCCTGCTGGATGCTGCTTTATGTGATCTGCTGCAGACACATTTTTAGCCTTTTTAGAGACATCCATTTTCTTGTTTTACAGTGTGTAGTATTTTAATTTCCCGCCTAGATTGTATTTAGTCACATGATATAATCTCTGCACAGCACTATGTGCATGTTGAATAGTACACACAGGCACACAGCAGAACTGTACAGTTTTGTTAATGTATGGTATGAAATACAAATAATAATTATGAAATAATTTATTTTTATTTATTAAGAATATTGTAAAAATCGCGGTATTTGGCTAATTTCACAATTTCCACGCAGAGAGACAGAGCGAGAGAGAGAGAGAGAGATTTTCAAAATGGACAATACCTTCTGAATTATGTAAACCTTTTTTTTTTAATAGTCTGGGACACTACACCTTAAAATGTAATTGCTGGTCCAAGCTTTTATAAATAAAACGTTTTCACTCCAGTCACAGTCTTTATTGGGTGTACCTGTAAAAGAAACACATTTTGCATTGATTGATATCTAATTCAGCTATCAAGTGACCAATAAGAGAGTTAAGGGGAGAATATGAAAAATGGATGAAGCAGAGGGAATGGAAGCTGAAATGAAGTTGCACTGCTTGGTAGAAGTGTGATGAAGTATTCCTACTTGATCACTGTTCATGGGATAAATGACCTTGACAGCATCCATTCCAGCACTTCATTCCTGTAGCTTAATGATCACACAAATGAACAACACCAGGTCTTCTAAATGTGACCAAATCCAAACGTGCTGATGCAATTAAAACACCCCACAAACCAAAACAGCACAGATAAAATAAAAACAGTAATTTTTTTTTTTTTTTGTACAAGAAAACACACTGTAAAACATTAGATGTGTCCTATCTAAATATTATGCCATTTTCAGCTAATTTATGCCATTATTCTGTCCATTACAAATAATTACTGTACAACCTTGTATCGTCCTAAACGACTTCTGAATATGGTCCACATACCTTTGCATATAACATGAAGCACTGTTTAGTTTCTAATAGATGTTGTATGTCAGGTAAGATTAATTAATAGAAAATTATATATATATATATATATATATATATATATATATATATATATATATATATATATATATATATATTATCCCTATAATAAGCCCTAAAACTGCTGTTTTCATTGATTTTCTCAACGTTTTAAAATGTTTTTATGCTGTAACCCAACACTTTTTACAGCCATGGAGACAACCCTATTGCAAGGCACAGTGCACTGGACAGTGGACATTGACAAATCACCTGCCCTGAAATATTCCATCACCTTTACAGTAACTGTAGCATTGGTGTGGGAATTGTTCTGCACCTCCAAACCATCCAGCAAGTGTTTTCTGACCTTCACAGCTCTCTCTGTTCTTGCTTCATTCAGCACTAATACCTGCAGTTTCCCTCATGTCCCACTATATATTTTGGCGAACTCAATCTGTTGACAAATTCTAGTTAATTTTTCTACCCCAAGTCATCGACCTGGAAGGGAAGCGATGTGGCAACTGAGGATTAGTGGAGAAACGGTTGCACTCGCTAACCAAGGGGGCGTTACTGACGGTACAAAAGGGGACGTAGTGAGGTGATCTGTTCCTTTCTATGGTTAAGCTGAACCTGAAGGAGTACTGTGAATTACCATGAGTGTTTTGTTTGTTTTGTTGTGTCTAAAAATCTACTTGTTTGTTATTAGTGTAATGGCTAACACGATCCGGAGCTGTCGCTAAAGGCCAGCACTAAACCCGGACATCACTGCACAATTGTACATGGATAAATTGTATTTCACCACGAGTACTATCACACTCACTCTGGACTTGTGAATGTGTGTCTTTGTGTGTGTTCTACTGTGAGTATTATTTACAAGCTGTGTCTTTATTTCGGGACTACAACCCGTTCTTTTGGAACAGTGCAATATACATCGCTGTGTATTGCCTGGGATTATTCTTTGTGGTCGCCAGACCAGGATTATAAAAACAAAATAATAATCAAGCAAAAGCACAACAAATTCTAACATCAATACAATGTCACTGAACCCATAAAAACAGTGTTGAATTCCAAATGGGTCCTGGATTTAATACTCTTTTAAGCAGCTGTCCGTCCAGCTAGCAGCTGTTTTGTAGAAAAAATGGGCAAATGCATACAGAAGACATGATCCAGAAGGAGAAGCCCCTGGGATCCAAGTTTAAAAACATAAAACAGAAACAACTTCAGCTCAAAACATTGTGAAAATGTTTGACAATTTAATTTAGAGTAGATATTCAGGGCAGGACATAACTCTAAAGTTCCATTAAGATGCTGTCTTAAAAATAATAGTTAAAAGTTTTGAGATCACAGCAGAAAGATTATTTTGTGAACTTTCATTTCTATATATGATTTTCTTTTCTCGTTCATACCTCGGTGTACCCAGTAACTGATGCTATCTCCAACAAAAATGCTGTTTTGTTCAGCTTGTTATCTTTGAAGAGAAAAATATAAATTTGTGATAACCCTGAAAGCCTGCACAGAAGCTAAAAAAAAGGAATTCAGCAGTCTTTAAGATAATAAAGAAACAAACATCTTAGTTCTGTTGGATTGTTTTAAGTCTCACACTTTTAGGGAACCAAGAGTTTTTTTTTTTTTTTTGTCCCACAGAAAAGATTAAAAATGAATAAAAAATAAAGCTTGATGAAGGTGCCCTGGTGTTCCATGACAAGAGATTTCATAAAAATACCGTTAAACATAAAGGGTCGCATTCATAAAGCACTTAGCTGCACTTAAAGAGTAAGTAGTGGGGTTCTGAAAAATATAGCGTTACACATCCCCACGTGTGGCTACAACTGTTTAAATATCGCACCTGTAATTTTTCTTTTCATTGTTAACATCATAGCAACTTTTTACACTAATAACTTTAAAGTCTGTTTCAAAGCTCTTTTCAAAATGTCTGCTCTAGTACACTGGGCTTTGAGATCTGTCCTCTAAATCACTGCAGGAAGAGCGATTAAAAAAAAAACAAAAACATAACAACAAGTGCTCTGGCTTTTCTGTTCCATATCATATCATGGATCGTTATTGCTGTGTTACCTGTTTGACAATGTGAGCAATAATCCTTACGCTGTAAGATTCATGATTATTACGCTGTAAGTCATGATTATTATGATAATAATGTAAAGAGTCATTACTGAAGAAGCTGGGTTTTCCACTTACACTTAGTAGCCATTTTCATCCTAGTTTCATTCCATGCTTCAATTAATTTTAATACAGTTCGATGCACTAATAAGAGAGCAGGTCACATTATTTCAGCACTAGTAAACTTCAAGCCATATTTACTTTATTTTCCAACAATGAGAGGGATCTCTATAGGTAGAAAGACAGAACTGCTTTTAATTAGTCCTTTGTGTATCTATCCAGTCACACATTAAAATAACCGCTTGTTAAGAATGAATTAGAGTGACAACTGTTTTTCTCCCTACTTTCTGCTCAGGGATGTTTTGGTTATTTTCTTTACTGTGTTCATTAGCTAATTTTTCCTGGTAAAACCTTGACCCGGGGCAATGCATGTAAGCCACATTAAACACTGATGTTATCATCAAATTAAAACATAAGCGTATATACCAAATACTGTTTTTTCATTTTCACCTGCCACCGGGAAAATTCAGAATTGTTGCCATACCCACCACCAAAGGCTGCATTCAGTAATCAGTGGTGCGGGGGTCGGAATGTAGTGTATTCTGTAACTGTCTTGAATTTTTCCACTGCAGAATTTTTTTTTAAATTTAGTAATTGCCAATTATTTTATTATTTTCTCCCAATTTGGTACTGTATATCCAATTATTTTTAGGCTCAGCTCACTGCTACCACCCCCGCGCTGACTCGGGAGCAGCGAAAACGAACACACGGTGTCCTCCGAAACATATGCCGTCAGCAGACCGCTTTTTTTTCACACTGCAGACTCACCGTGCAGCCACCTCAAAGCTACATCGTCAGAGGACAACTCAGCTCTGGGCAGCTTACAGGCAAGCCTGCAGGTGACCGGCCAGACTACAGGGGTCACTGGTGCGCAGTAAGCCGAGGACACCCTGACTGACCTAAGCCCACCCCCCTGCGGCGCTCAGCCAATTGTGCGCTGCCCCCTGGGAGCTCCCATCTACTGTCGGTACTAGAATAGCCTGGACTTGAACCGGTGACCTCCAGGCTATAGGGCACATCCTGCACTCCACTCGGAGTGCTTTTACCAGATTCGCCACTCGGGAGCCCCACTGCAGAATTTTTACAGACCATTTAATAAAGTTATTTTACTTGTAAGTTGAACATCAGGTGACAGTGAAGCAGCAGTACATCGCAAACAGGAAAACATTATGGAAGCTGGCTCAATGACACCAGAGCATCATTAAAGCTGTTTTTTTTTCTCCAAAATTACAGACAACCTGAAGATGGTTTTAAGTTAAAATGCAAGTGTTTTTATGTGTGTGTTTGGGATATAACATACTGTTATGTGCTTGTCTACACTGTACATGTGTTCTAGCGTCACCAGTATACCACACTGGGAAATGTAGATGATGTATCCCACTGTGATAATTCTGCCCTTTGCCTCAGTCAATCACGTGTGAATTCTTTCAATTCTGCGCAACCTGGCCTGTTGAGAGCAATCTGTGTGAGACTTCACATATGACACCTCTTGTCAATGCCAATTTTAAGGTCTACTATTCTTTTAAACAGCAAATGAACAGAGAAAGGAAAAACAGACATTTCCTTTTACTCACACTACAAAGGCTGCTCTTCAAAAGTTGTTTTTCCGGCAAAAACAAGATGTTTGACAAGTCTTTCCCTTGCCGGATCCCGAGCCAGAGAGGCTGCAATCTGCAAACAAGGTCATGTTTTAAGAGAAGCTCGTGGAAGGTGCAACCTGCCAATTCCATACCAATGGTATTCATTTGAAGTGGATTTTATCAAGTGGGCTGATCAAGCCATTAGGGATTTGGGCAACAGTGTTTGTTTCTTTAGGTAACCATAGCTGGTTTTCACAACAGAGAACATCCACATCTATCACCCAGTGTGATACCTCACCCCCTTAAAAACAACAGAAATAGCAATCATTCTTTGAACTAGAAAACTGAAATAGAACATTGTGGTCAATATCTACATTTGTTGGTAGGTTTCTCCAAACTCTTTTGTCACCTTTTGCATATTATCAGTTTTGACTGCTGATCATTTCAAAATCCCATATCACCTATTTAGCCATCCTTATGTAACTTCTCAGAAACCCAGGCATAGGGATGCATTAAGATGCAGTGTTTTTTTTTGGGGGTTGGGGTTTTTTGAGTGAGACTCCTGAAATTAAGGCCAAAAAGTGACTTCTAATGAATGAGACTTGTCAATTGTTTATTAAGTATGCCTAATTGCTTTTAATTATGCTTGTGTAGTTAATTATGTGCTATATAAACTCATGGTAATTATATTAATTACACATGCAGTTGTGTATTAACAAAGTAATTACCACACGTGATCTTACATTAAAATAAAATTGTTAAAGTAATTCATGTAAAAATAAATCCTGAATATGGAAGAATTGACACAAGGCCAGAGACTTAAGATTCTTTACATCATCTATATTTTCACAAAAATGTATGTCTCACCTGTGATTGCAAATGATTAATTTTTCAGTTGTTTCCATGAGATGAGGCTTCACATTGGGAGTCAGATTCAGCATACTGTATGATGAGCTCTTCAGTTTTCTGTTACCAGGTACTAACAGTATAGTACGTATAGTGCTTAACAACCAAAAACCAAACAGAAAGATTTGGAAAACATTTGCCACATAGATTTGGTTCAGGAAGTTCTGAATTCAGAATAATTTGTGTTTCCACATGTTTTGTTCATGTGCTGTACCGTGTTGTATGTTGCTGTATATTACTAAAAATATGATTGCATTAAACATTCAATAATGTCTCTAGTTTGGTTTTCAATAGTTTACGGGTACATTTTTGGTAAAGGCATGGATACATGGAAAATACTTGACAATATGTTACAATATGTGAATAAAATGTGACCTCAAATACTGGAATTCTAAACGAACACAATTTCAAGGCATTTGATATCGAGATTTAAATCAAGCATTGCTATTGGCTATTAAAGCAATAGAATCTGCTAAAATACATACAGTGTCAGAGAAACAATGCACAAAATCAACCAAACCCAAACACAAATGCTTTAAGCTACTGCTTAGATTAGAAGCAGGATTGGAAATGAACTGATATTTGAGGTGACATGGCTGAAGTGTGCCCAGTTTTAGAAGACACTGTACCTGCAGCATCTGTTCACTTTGCATTGATGCTGACCAGGAGCATTACTGAAGCTATGAAACAACTAATAATTCACACAAGCCAAACGTGTGCATTCATCAGGCAATAGCAGTCAAGTATCCTTTGGTTCAGGCTTATATACTATAGCTTACTAACAGACAGAATCCTGACAGGCTTGTTAAAATAACAAGAACCAAATGCTGTATGAGGACCCTGATGATATCTACTTAAATTACCTTAAAGTACCAGTGTTCAGAATGTATCTTCCTGTTGTGCTTTCTTTGGTTCCTGTGTGCTTTTAAGACCCATTAAAGCTCAGTTCTCATGCAATATTTACAACTTCTGTATCAGACAGGTCATACCATTGCTCAAACACAGGCAGTACCTTCAAAATGCTTTACAGGTCAGTGGATAGCAGTAAATCAGTCAACAGCTTCCCAGAGGAATTATTGCATTAGGCAGCTACTTAGCAAAACACACCTGTCTCATGTTAAGAAACAGCCTAATGTAGGTCAGTACAAATATTACAGGATTTAGAATCTCAACCACCATCTACTATAGATCATCAGTGTTTGCAAGCATTGTAGAGCCATTTTACCAAACGTTTTTCTTTTTTAACCAAAATGATGTGATGGCTGACAGATTCTTTAATCAAACAGTTCCTGAACAAAACATTAAATTAAATTGATAATATGACATTAAAGGCATTCATTCAGCTTTACCATCTATGAAAATAAACATGGTCTATGGGTAGAATTATACCTAGTTTTTTTTTTGTTTTGTTTTTTAATTGTGTTACGTAACATTTATAATTCAGTGTTTTTTAAAGTTATGGATGATCATACGCTACATACAATACGTTCCTGTCTTAAGGTGAGTTAACTTTCATTTCTCTTCATACGGGAGCGTCTTCAGTTTCATTCAGTATTAATTTAGTATTTTGATACATCTAGTATAGAGACATCTTGTTTTACCATTTTGTTTTAACGCTGTTGCTTTTTTAGTGCATGTTTATGAATTTTGAATGTTTTGATATTTGCATGCTTGTTGCAATATTGATTAACAATTAAACATTACTTAGTCCACTTTTGCACTTTGCCTCTTTAACCTATGGCAGTGCTAGAGCCAATGCAATACTGTGGAATCCCCAGTGAATATTGGCAGCTTTGCACAGCCAGGATGTGAACCTCACCCTGCACACTACACGACCATACCTTTACCAGGTGAGCTACTCAGCGGCATCTTACAAACCTTACAGTCCTTGCTTATGCTTAACCAAACATGTCGGAAAAAAGGCAACATAAAAAAGAGCAACATAAATGTAAGCAAAGCACTATATTAGCAATAATACTGTACGTTTAATTAGTGGTGTATTCTAAAGCAACTTACCGGTGGCCTTTAATGTACTTATTCATGGAAAAAATTAAGAAACCTAATAAGCAATTCAATTAGAAAGTGGATTTAATAAATCAGTTTACTTTATAATGCCACATATAAAGAGATGAATATTTGATCAATGATCTATATCAGTTAGGCAATTTCAAAGTCACTCAATGCCATTCGAAATATAATATTATTATCTGGCATCAGATAAGACAAAATGCACACTAAGATATACTGCACAATATGTTTGATATTACCCAATTCCCTGAGCAAACTTGTTCAAGCATTGGAGATCAGCCAGAAGATCTCTGTGGTGTATACAAGCGCATCTACATGTGACTAAATTTTAAATAAAATAGTGCAACAACTTCCTCTAAACATCTTCTGTAGTTCCAAGTCAGGCTCCCCCTGGCCATCTTTGTTCTGATGTAGTCACAATCTCCCACGGATAACTCTGTGATTTAAGTTTAGCTTAATTCTGCCAAATCTACTCTCATGTAATGGAAATCAGGAAGCGCTAGTAACCAGTCTGTCAGATCAACTTTCAGTACCTAATAGCTCTTGCGACTCCAGATTTCTTTAATCAGCTTCACTGTAAACGATGTGTCGAGATGCTTTGATCCCTCTACAGTGATAGCAATCCTGATAACACTGGCTAGTGATGGCATATTGCTCTTAGCACATCAGTCCTCACATTTTAGTATGCAAAGGAACCGTGTGCACTGAAAAGTGCTTGATACAGATTATTTGGGAAACAACTAAAGGCACAAATCTTAGGACAACTGACAACTGATGCATATATAACATGCTCTGGGTTCTATCCAATAGGGCGCATATATTGCACCCTCTACTGGTAAAGGGCTGTTATCAGTGATTTTGTTGTCACAGTGATGGAGTCACCTCTTTTAGCTCAACTCCTAACACAGTGAACATCACAGGGTATGCGTTTTGGCACCTCAGATTTTTGCAGGTATGCCCAGCTGAGTGCAAAAGAGCATTGTTTGGTGCCCTAGTTGATGCGGTCATACAGCTGTGGAAGAGCAAACTCAGACATGGACAACCATGTGAAATTGAACTAAATCACTGAGTCAACTAATGTTAGCTTTATAGTGTCACTTATTCATATTCATCCTACAACCGTACAGGCAGTCCTCACACTTAGGACACAATTGGTTCTTGAAAGTCGCGTTGTAAGTCGAAGCGTCGTAAGTCGAAGCACATGTTCCCATAGGAACAATGTTATAAATTGGGGTTACGTTCCTGACTCTTTGGCCAGATAATATATTTTTACAAAAATGACCCGTTATATTGTACTCATGCAAATATTTATTCAACTCTTCACACTCAGCCTGTTGATTTTGGGGCGCCGGCGCCCCGGTGGTTACGCACATATTACTCCGGCACCTACCTGGCTTGTTTAAAAGTACAGACTAGGTGCTTTCCAAAGACATATTCAGTGTGTGTATGCGGTACTCCAAGCCAGAAATACGATCGCCTGAAGTTAAGCTCCTCATCATGTGACAGAGTTCACTGCTCTTATCAGACATTGTTAAGGGCAAAAAAAAGCAGTTACATGCATTAAAAAGTGACTGAGTCAGGGTGCCCACAACAGGTACTGCGGTTCGGACACCGAGCGTGCACACATGACGCATGGCTCGTGTCTCGCCGTGTCGTAAATGCTGTATCAATATCGTAAAGTCGAAGCTGGGTAATAATGCAAAAGAGTCTTAAGTGTCGTGCGTTGTAAGTCAAAGCATCGTGAGTCGAGGAGCGCCTGTATTATACAATATCTAGCTCAGTTCATAGTATTAAATCAAAATTGAATACAATATGTTCAGATATATCTATATTATTGAAATGTACCTCTGATAACATCTGTTTTTATTATTGACTATGATTGGACAATACCACATAAGACTTTTTTGGTTTACACAATTCTCTGAACAAATAAGACAGAGTTTTGTGTTAAGTGTTTTCAACTGTACTTCTGTATGGTAAAAAAAAAAAAAAGAGTCCTTTCGTAGCATTTGTTAAAAGGCCATCATAAATTGCACCAATTTATTTTTCCACAAGTACAAAAACAATAACATGTGCAAGTGCTGATAAAAAGTGAGGTACACCGGTAGGCACCATACAAAATTAACACAAATTTACAGTAAGCTTAAACACCCATTTCAGACATTAGCCTCTTTTAAGCAGATTACTACCAATGGTCACAAATTGTGCTGCAGTTTTGTAATGTGGACTCTGGTCCATACAACCTAACTCATCTTACTTATGATCCAAGATTATGCATATTGTTAGGTATGTATATGACATGGTATCTCTCTGCTATTCACTTTCATTCAGATAACAAATACTGTAATAAAAAGGTATGGTACATTTTGGATAAACTAACATCATAAAGAGTTCACTGACAGCATAGTTACAGCAGCCTGTCAAACTCAAATCGTAAGTGGCACTTACTGTAAATGACAGGCTCTCAAAACAAAACAAAAAAAAATGACTAGAGGATGCATCAAGTGTCCTTGAAGATAACAATCTTTACTAGTCCTAACTAGTAAAACATCCTCAAAATTGTCTTGGATTTTATCCACTCAGAAGACTCCTCATATACGTTTTCGCCTTGTAGTTTTCATTTCAATATATAGGCAAAAACATTTCTAAGTATATGTTAAACTGATTAGGGCTGTGTGTCTGCTAAGAAATATATAATAATATTAGATTTCCAATGAGATTTGTTCCTGTAAGCACAGTCATCTGTCTTGTTATGCTTTTAGGGTAATTGTTTCGTTTTTTTTGTTTTTTTTTTCATAAGGGACACTTTCAAATGCAATTGTGCTTGAATGCTTTGGATATTTACATTCATCCTGAAAGACTATATAAAATGTTTTGGGTGTCAGAAGGTGCAGTGGTGTTGGACTTGTTACTTGTCAGGTAGGACATGATTTGAACTGAGTGCTCTAAATTACAGAAGGCATGAGCATTCTGTGCACATAAAGCAGCAAGCCAAATTAGCAGAGAAAAGCCATCTGTAGTCAGTTTATGAGAGAAGTGAAGTTGCTTATAAATTAACAAATAATAATCAGTCACAATCACAGAGGGGGAATTTCCTAACGTTATTAGAATGTGTGCCAAGTAATCAGATATTTAACATTGCTGCATCTGACATTTGTCTTGCATGTGCCTTGCAACATGTTGAATAAAACAAATTGCTGTGTAGAACAAAGAATATGATTAGCGTCCATGTTTATTTCCATTTGGCATTCTAAGCTGTGTCTTTCTTTGGCTGAAATCCCAATGAACAACTCCAAAACTGTGAAATGTTTGTAGCCTCCAGTATCTACTGGTTCACCTTGGGGAAAGTGCACAATAGTTATATTCTCTCTAACTTCTGCTCTGTCCACATGCAGGGGTCAAAGCTCTTACTTGAGTCTATGTTTTTAACAGCGAAAAATCAATGACAGAGCTACAGAATAACATAGATTTGACCCAAGAGTGCTTAAGCACCTTGGAATAAGCTGCTAAATGACTTGATTAATACACACACAGACATGATTTATTTTATACATAAACAAAACTATGTTGAACCTGTACATTTTTTATATATATATATATATATATATATATATATATATATATATATATATATATATATATATATATATATATACAGTACTGTGCAAAAGTTTTAGACAGGTGTGAAAAAATGCTGTAAAGTAAGAATGCTTTCAAAAATAGACATGTTAATAGATTATATTTATCAATTAACTAAATGCAAAGTGAGTGAACAGAAGAAAAATCTAAATCAAATCCATATTTGGTGTGACCACCCTTTGCCTTCAAAACAGCATCAAGCATCAATTCTTCTAGGTACACTTGCACACAGTTTTGAAGGAACTCGGCAGGTAGGTTGGCCCAAACATCTTGGAGAACTAACCACAGTTCTTCTGTGGATTTAGGCAGCCTCAGTTGCTTCTCTCTCTTCATGTAATCCCAGACAGACTCGATGATGTTGAGATCAGGGCTCTGTGGGGGCCATACCATCACTTCCAGGACTCCTTGTTCTTCTTTACGCTGAAGATAGTTCTTAATGACTTTCGCTGTATGTTTGGGGTCATTGTCATGCTGCAGAATAAATTTGGGGCCAATCAGATGCCTCCCTGATGGTATTGCATGATGGATAAGTATCTGCCTGTACTTCTCAGCATTGAGGAGACCATTAATTCTAACCAAATCCCCAACTCCATTTGCAGAAATGCAGCCCCAAACTTGCAAGGAACCTCCACCATGCTTCACTGTTGCCTGCAGACACTCATTCTTGTACCGCTCTCCAGCCCTTCGCTGAACAAACTGCCTTCTGCTACAGCCAAATATTTCAAATTTTGACTCATCAGTCCAGAGCACCTGCTGCCATTTTTCTGCACCCCAGTTCCTGTGTTTTCGTGCATAGTTGAGTCTCTTGGCCTTGTTTCCACGCCGAGGTATGGCTTTTGGCCGCAAGTCTTCCATGAAGGCCACTTCTGACCAGACTTCTCCGGACAGTAGATGGGTGTACCAGGGTCCCACTGTTTTCTGCCAGTTCTGAGCAGATGGCACTGCTGGACATCTTCCGATTGCGAAGGGAAGTAAGCATGATGTGTCTTTCATCTGCTGCAGTAAGTTTCCTTGGCCGACCACTGCGCTCACGGTCCTCAACGTTGCCCGTTTCTTTGTGCTTCTTCAAAAGAGCTTGGACAGCACATCTGGAAACCCCTGTCTGCCTTGAAATTTCTGCCTGGGAGAGAGCTTGCTGATGCAGTATAACTACCTTGTGTCTTGTTGCTGTGCTCAGTCTTGCCATGGTGTATGACTTTTGACAGTAAACTGTCTTCAGCAACCTCACCTTGTTAGCTGAGTTTGGCTGTTCCTCACCCAGTTTTATTCCTCCTACACAGCTGTTTCTGTTTCAGTTAATGATTGTGTTTCAACCTACATATTTAATTGATGATCATTAGCACCTGTTTGGTATAATTGTTTAATCATACACCTGACTATATGCCTACAAAATCCCTGACTTTGTGCAAGTGTACCTAGAAGAATTGATGCTGTTTTGAAGGCAAGGGTTGTCACACCAAATATGGATTTGATGTAGATTTTTCTTCTGTTCACTCACTTTGCATTTACTTAATTGATAAATATAATCTATTAACATGTCTATTTTTGAAAGCATTCTTACTTTACAGCATTTTTTCACACCTGCCTAAAACTTTTGCACAGTACTGTATATATATATATATATATATATATATATATATATATATATATACAGTGCCTTTAAAGTATTCGCCCCTTGAACTTTAGACCTTTTGCCACATTTCAGGCTTCAAACATAAAGATATAAAACTGTAATTTTTGTGAAGAATCAACAACAAGTGGGACACAATCATGAAGTGGAACGAAATTTATTGGATATTTCAAACTTTTTAACAAATAAAAACTGAAAAATTGGGCGTGCAAAATTATTCAGCCCCTTAAGTTAATACTTTGTAGCCACCTTTTGCTGCGATTACAGCTGTAAGTCGCTTGGGGTATGTCTCTATCAGTTTTGCACATCGAGAGACTGAAATTTTGCCCATTCCTCCTTGCAAAACAGCTCGAGCTCAGTGAGGTTGGATGGAGAGCATTTGTGAACAGCAGTTTTCAGTTCTTTCCACAGATTCTCGATTGATTCAGGTCTGGACTTTGACTTGGCCATTCTAACACCTGGATATGTTTATTTGTGAACCATTCCATTGTAGATTTTGCTTTATGTTTTGGATCATTGTCTTGTTGGAAGACAAATCTCCGTCCCAGTCTCAGGTCTTTTGCAGACTCCATCAGGTTTTCTTCCAGAATGGTCCTGTATTTGGCTCCATCCATCTTCCCATCAATTTTAACCATCTTCCCTGTCCCTGCTGAAGAAAAGCAGGCCCAAACCATGATGCTGCCACCACCATGTTTGACAGTGGGGATGGTGTGTTCAGGGTGATGAGCTGTGTTGCTTTTACGCCAAACATAACGTTTTGCATTGTTGCCAAAAAGTTCGATTTTGGTTTCATCTGACCAGAGCACCTTCTTCCACATGTTTGGTGTGTCTCCCAGGTGGCTTGTGGCAAACTGTAAACGACACTTTTTATGGATATCTTTAAGAAATGGCTTTCTTCTTGCCACTCTTCCATAAAGGCCAGATTTGTGCAGTATACGACTGATTGTTGTCCTATGGACAGAGTCTCCCACCTCAGCTGTAGATCTCTGCAGTTCATCCAGAGTGATCATGGGCCTCTTGGCTGCATCTCTGATCAGTCTTCTCCTTGTATGAGCTGAAAGTTTAGAGGGACGGCCAGGTCTTGGTAGATTTGCAGTGGTCTGATACTCCTTCCATTTCAATATTATCGCTTGCACAGTGCTCCTTGGGATGTTTAAAGCTTGGGAAATCTTTTGTATCCAAATCCGGCTTTAAACTTCTCCACAACAGTATCTCGGACCTGCCTGGTGTGTTCCTTGTTCTTCATGATGCTCTCTGCGCTTTAAACGGACCTCTGAGACTATCACAGTGCAGGTGCATTTATACGGAGACTTGATTACACACAGGTGGATTCTATTTATCATCATTAGTCATTTAGGTCAACATTGGATCATTCAGAGATCCTCACTGAACTTCTGGAGAGAGTTTGCTGCACTGAAAGTAAAGGGGCTGAATAATTTTGCACGCCCAATTTTTCAGTTTTTTATTTGTTAAAAAAGTTTGAAATATCCAATAAATTTCGTTCCACTTCATGATTGTGTCCCACTTGTTGTTGATTCTTCACAAAAAATTACAGTTTCATATCTTTATGTTTGAAGCCTGAAATGTGGCAAAAGGTCGCAAAGTTCAAGGGGGCCGAATACTTTCGCAAGGCACTGTATGTAGTGGGCGGTTGGGTGCACACAGAGAAAACAGACAGTAGTTTCCAAAACAAGCAAGTTTTTATTCCAGTATTCTATAAGGCTTGCTCTTATACTGCAATGTCAGCTGCATTATCGAGACGTGTCCATAAAGAAAGTAAACAGTTCAAACAAGATTTCAAACAAAACAAAACCACCAAAACAAAAATGCCGATGTAAACCAACTGGACCAATAACCACGTCCAGTTGGTGAATAGGTAATTCCACCTGGGGTTTGGGTTTTTCCTAGCTTGCTTGGCTTCTTCTTTAGGAAACCCTTCTCCTACCCTTATTCTGCAGTCCAGTCCTTTATGGATCCCAGCAGCGGACGGGCCGTTCCTCTTAGCCCCTGTAGAGAACAGGGAATTGCAGATGCAAAGGACCACAACATTATCCGACACTGATTCCAGTTATTCTATTCCGGTCTTATTGTAGATAAACCCCAGAGGTTCTCAGGCAGGAAAACAAAACAAACAACCCACCAGACTGGTGGCACATGCTCCCTTTTACCAGCCAGGCATTTGGCTGTTACAGGCTACAGGTGTGGGCCAATTAAGGCCAATGATAGTCTAACAATAGTCAAACCATAATTGCCTACCTAACCACACCTGCAGCCTATTGGCCCGTTAACTCCTTGACCTTATGGCAGGCATGTATGCTGCCCACAGGTCCATCTGATCATTACTGGCAACCTCTGTGGGCTCATACCAAGCCTGCCATGAACAACTCCTGGTGGTAAACTTGTGAGCTGGCTCACAATATATATATATATATATATATATATATATATATATATATATATATATATATATATATATATATACACACAAATAAAACATTAAAGCTTAGTTCAAAAGTTACTTGTTGTCTCATTTACTCATATGTCGTATTATCCTATTTGGTGCTTAGTGTTTTTTTTGTGATCCCAGAGCAAACAGCTTTCTGCTTTTTAGACAAATTGATCAGTGTTTCTCAGGAACTGGCTTTGTGCCCAGTATCCAAGAATGACAACCATTCTTGCGAACTGAGTTAATTAAAATGGACTGCTGGTGTCAAGCAGAAGAAATGGGATCAACTCAAAATGCTTCTGAAAAACAAATAGAAAGATAAGACGAGCTTAAACAAGCAGTTCCTTCTTTTACAAGCAGCTATTATTTTCTTGGTAAACCTTATGTGTTGTGTTTATTGCATTGTAAACTGAATTGAACTCAAGTGCATTTATAGATTTTATTAATATTTTAAATGTATTTTTGGAAATGTTGCTAGCTGTTTTGCATCTTTTTTTAACCACCTGTTTGGTCTATAGTAAAGGCTGCACAAATTTACACTGTCTTTTTTTTTTTTTACTACTTTTTGTAAATTGAGAGTAAAGAAAAAAATAGCAGAGATTACTAATTAAAATGCTGAAAAACTGTGTTTTACATATTTATGATGCAGTCTGTAATTATTAGATGTTTGGCCACTTTTTGAAGATGGCCGCACCTTGAAAGGAACAGTAAGAGAGGTATATCACTCACACAGGTTTTCTTAATACAGTTGCATTCTGAGTCAAACTTATAGTAAAAAGATAGTACCAAGCTAGCTTTATAACAAAATGTGTCTGAATGTGAAATGACACATTTAAATTGTTTATTTGGTCTGTGTAGCTGTGTCTGCAGTGGCTTTACAACATATCCGCAAAGTCATTGCCATCTGCATAATGAATGCAGCTTATCACTGGAAAGAGTTATCAGCAGAGAAAGGAAAAATCCTCTCTTGTTTTTCATGACTGCAATCTTGTTGTAGTGAAATCCAAGATCCAATAGTAGTAGTGTAAAATATGAAGGTGGTTTTGTTAAGGGCAATTTCTATTCAGCACAAGGACTTAACAATCGTCAAGTACAGTTCTCTTTCTGTTGGATATGTCTCCGTGCAGCTTGTTCACATGCATGTAATTATTTGGTTGGCCAACTCCCCTTTGCAGTTCTCAATATTTTATTTTACTGCAGAGTAAAGAATGTATGTACTGTATGGCCAATGCACCTTGGTAGAGCAGGTTGTGGGATTCATGAGAAAACATTAATGACTCCAGGAGCATCTACACACTAACTGAACATGTCAGTATTTAAAATGCAGTGTCTTCTTCAGGACCAACCACATCTTTTTCATTTCTTCAACGCATTTAGAATGCTTCTGGAATAGCTGCTCTTTAACCAAAATAATTGCAACAAATGTACAAGAAAGGATTACACAAAACACACATAAAATGTCCTTAACCCTAAGAATTACTAATATAACTACCATTTATATAAACATATTAGTTAATCAGGGAAGGAACTATCTTAAACTCATTTTAAAGTTTTTATTATCCTTACATGAATAGCATAAAAGTAAGACTTTAATATTTCCGTAACTTAAGGCTCATTTAAAAATCCCGACCAGCTGTCCAACAAATACCTGAATACTGAAACAGCAGAAATATTCAAATATGTTTCATTTTTTCTTACACAGCAAACAGAGGCTCCTGTAGCAATTCACCATCACATCTCACTCTTCTGTCAGAATGTGACAGGTTGAATGCTGTCATGTCTCTCAGGTATTTCCTCCCTTCTTAGAAAAATGTGCCATTATGATAAATGGAAAGCACAATTACATTGGACACAGATGTAAGAGCGAAGCCATATTATTGTCAACATGGCTACAACCAATGCAGCGTGCTGTCAGGTCTATACACCGCACCCCTTGTATTGTGTACCCTTGATGAAAATCTTTTGCAGCAGAAATCTTGATTAAAATGTATAGCTCTCTCCATCCTTTCACAAACAGAATGCTAAAATACAGTGGCACAATCTATGCAATGTAGATTGCACACAGTATTCACAAAACAGGAGCAAGGGCTGCGAAGAATAAGCCCTGGGACTTGAAACAGAAATGATGTGCTTGTGACTTTAGGAAGATGACACGCTTTGGAAGATGATATTCTTTCCCCTTGGCTCGCAGAGAGCCACCCTCGTGGAGTTGAAACCGAACTGATCACCATCCAAGGCTAGGAAGCAAGTGTCACTTCCTCCAAATGGGAAAATGAAGAGAAGGAGAGAAGATACATTTGAGAAGACTAGAAGAAGTCTCCCCAACTACAAGGAGTGCTGACACTTGAAGGGTTTCCTGTTGGCTCAGGGACAGCTGCCGTCTTAGAGGGGGACCCCACTCAGAGGTGAAACTAAACCGATCGGCCTCCAAACCTGGGGAGCATGTATGCTGGTACCTGGAATGATGAGATTGCCAAGATCTGGCCGGGGGTCTCCTCTGGCTCTCGAAGAACCTTCCTCTTGGAGGTTGAAGCCAGCTCGGGTTGGGGAGTGACGTCGCTTGCCCCCCGGCTCCCTGGGTTAGTAAAGAAACATAGGTTAATAAGTGACAATCAATACTGGAGGATTTTTTTAATTGTTTTTTATTATTATTATTCAGAACTATCTCACCTGCTCAGCGGAGAGGAAAAACACCCCTTAACTGGGAGGAAACCTCTGGTCCTGGCAGAGAGGTAGCCCCTACACCGGGCATACTAGCAATATTGTGTTGGGCAGAATAAATATCAGGAATTGAAGAAATTATTTAATATATATGGTCTCCCCATAGGGACTGCGACAAAAGACGACTGAGCGGTGACGTCACGGCAGAGCCAGGAAACACAGTACAGACAGAGACTTGGGGTTTTGGTGAAGCTGAGCGTGATCGCGCTCAGCGTTTAATAATCAAACAGAAAAATAAACGGTTGTAACAAAAACACAGGACACGGCACTTTCGCCAAAATAAACAGACATAAACAAAACGAACTAACACTAAACAAACGGTGGACGGACAGACACACAAACACGGTGAGTAAACAAACAAACAAGTATCGTGCTGGTCCTACCAGCACGCGATAGCAATTGTTTGTAAATATTTCTCTCTCCTTCTCTCTCTCCCGTTCTCCACTCTCGAACACCCAACCCGAGTGAGTGAAAACATGCTGTTTTATGCAGTTGTACCGAGACTTCGATTGCTAGTCAATCATTCAATTGGAATCTCGGTACAACTGCACGTGAATTAATTAAGTGCACTCCCGTGACCACACATTACATTTTAACTAGCACGTGAAGTGATTTGTGCCCTCCGTGCCTAAATATAAATCTACATTTTTAAATCACAAGTGAAACACAGACCCGTTTATATCCCGTGTACCGATGACTATACACCAACATTTACACACAACACGTAACACAAAATACACACGGGGGCACTTTGCCACATATACCCCCCTTGTGCAAAGCACACATGGCCTCAATGGCCACCTCCCCCTCAGTCCCAAAGTCCCGGAAGAGGGGAAGCAAGTTGTTTCTGGGGGTGGCCATGGTGAAATGTCTGGCACCCCCAATTCTTCGTGGCTGGCAGCTCCCTCTTCCGGGGCTTCAGCCACACTATCTCCTGCCGCGAAAGTGCAGCTGGGGAGCTGGTCTCCTGACCTCCCCCTTCTTCATGGCCGGCAGTTCCCCTCCGTGGGGCTCCGACCACACAATCTCCGGCAGCGAAACTGCTGCGGGGAAGCTGGTCTCCTGACCTCCCCCTTCTTCATGGCGGCAGTTCCCCTCCGTGGGCGCCGGCCACCATCCGGCAGCGAAACTGCTGCGAGGGAGCGGGTCTCCTGACCTCCCCTCCTTCGTGGCCGCTAGCTCCCCTCCGTGGGGCTCTGGCCACCGTGTTTCCTGCCACGGAAATGCGGCTGGGGAGCTGGTCTCCTGACCTCCCCCTTTCTTCATGGCCGACAGCTCCCCTTCATGGGGTTCTGGCCATAGTGTAGCGACCCCAGGCGAAGCAGGACCCTCCACTACCCCAGGCGAAGCAGGATCCCCGGCGACCCCAGGCGGCGGCAGTGGACCCTCGGTAGGCGGCGGCAGCAGCAGCGGACCCTCGGGAGGCGGCGGCAGCAGCAGCGGACCCTCGGGAGGCGGCGGCAGCAGCAGCGGACCCTCGGGAGGCGAACTTCGGGAGGGAGCCCCTGGCCATAGAGGCGGCAGCGGGAGCTCCACTTCTCCCTCGTACCCTGTACCCTGTGTGGAGCAAAAGGCAGCCCCAGGCGTGCGGGCGACAGGCAGCCCCAGGCGTGCGGAGCGGCTGGCAACCCCAGGCGTCGCGGGCGGCTGGCAACCCCAGGCGATGCGGAGCGGCTGGCAACCCCAGGCGATGCGGGCGGCTGGCAACCCCAGGCGTGCGGGCGGCTGGCAACCCCAAGCGATGCGGAGCGGCTGGCAACCCCAGGCGATGCGAGGCAAGCATCCTTGGGCGATGCGAGGCAGGCATCCTTGGGCGGCGAGGCAGGCATCCTTGGGCGGCGAGGCAGGCATCCTTGGGCGGCGAGGCAGGCATCCTTGGGCGGCGAGGCAGGCAGTCAGGACAAGCTGGGGTGCGGGTGTTGGCCCTCTTCTCGGCCTCTGTGGCGGGCGGTTCTTCCCGTGCTTCCCTCAGCAGCCTATGCAAGGGCTGCTGAGGACCGCCAGCATCTAGTCCTGGTCCTTCTGGTGAAGGGAGAGGCAGCTCCTGCTCCTCTCCTCGTGACGGTGGGGGAAATGATACCAGCAGGCATTCCTCCTCTGCTGGTGGGGAAGTGATACCAGCAGGCATTTATCCTCTGCTGGTGGGGAAAGTGTTACCAGCAGGCATTCATCCTCTGCTGGTGGGGAAGTAATACCAGCAGGCATTCCTCCTCTGCTGGTGGGGAAGTGATACCAGCAGGCATTCATCCTCTGCTGGTGGGGAAGTGTTACCAGCAGGCATTCCTCCTCTGCTGGTGGGGAAGTGATACCAGCAGGGATTCATCCTCTGCTGGTGGGGAAGTGTTACCAGCAGGCATTCATCCTCTGCTGGTGGGGTTGGCGGAGGCAGAGGCAGCTCCTGCTGCTCTGCTCCTGCCGATGGAGGTGGCGGAGGCAGAGGCAGCTCCTGCTGCTCTGCTCCTGCAGATGGAGGTGGCGGAGGCAGAGGCAGCTCCTGCTGCTCTGCTCCTGCCGATGGAGGTGGCGGAGGCAGAGGCAGCTCCTGCTGCTCTGCCGATGGAAGTGGCGGAGGCAGAGGCAGCTCCTGCCGCTCTGCTCCTGCCGATGGAGGTGGCGGAGGCAGAGGCAGCTCCTGCCGCTCTGCTCCTGCCGATGGAGGTGGCGGAGGCAGAGGCAGCTCCTGCTGCTCTGCTCCTGCCGGTGGAGGTGGCGGAGGCAGAGGCAGCTCCTGCTGCTCTGCCAATGGAAGTGGCGGGACCAGCAGGAATTCACCCTCTGCTGGTGGAGGTGGGAGCTGCAAGCAGTCCTCCCATGGCAATGGAGGTGGACCCAGCAGGAATTCACCCTCTGCTGGTGGAGACTGGGGCTGTGGACGCTCTACCTTCCCCTTCTTGGGCCGTGGGCGCACCGACTCCTCCCTCTTGGGCCGTGGGCGCACCGACTCCTCCCTCTTGGGCTGTGGACACACCGACTCCTCCCTCTTGGGCTGTGGGCGCACCGACTCCTCCCTCTTGGGCTGTGGACACACGACTCCTCCCTTTTGGGCTGTGGGCGCCACTCCTCCTCTTGGGCTGTGGACGCCGACTCCTCCCATTCAGGCGTGGGACGTTCGGGCTCCTCCCATTCAGGCGTGGGACGTTCGGGCTCCTCCCACTCAGGCGTGGGACGTTCGGGCTCCTCCCACTCAGGCGTGGGACGTTCGGGCTCCTCCCACTCAGGCGTGGGACGTTCGGGCTCCTCCCACTCAGGCGTGGGGCGTTCGGGCTCCTCCCGCTTGGGCTGTGGACACTCAGCCTTCCTCTTCCCCTTTCCCCTTCTCTGCCTCCTCCTCACCTTCCTCTCCTGGGCCAGTTCCTCCTCTCCCTCTTGGTAGGGGCAGCGCACCACCGGGTGCCCGAACTCCCCACAGGCAAGGCACCAGCCTTGGTCCTCTAGACCACCGAGGAGGACCTCCAGATCCTGGCAGCCATCTCTCCAGTTCCAGCCTTCCATTTTCTTGTTGTGTTTTTTTTTTTTTTTTAAACAAATTGCGGTTCCTGCTCTGGCCTGAGTCCTGGGCGCTGTAGCTCCCGGTTCTGACACCACGTGTGACAAAGACGACTGAGCGGTGGCGTCACGGCAGAGCCAGGAAACACAGTACAGACAGAGACTTGGGGTTTTGGTGAAGCTGAGCGTGATCGCGCTCAGCGTTTAATAATCAAACAGAAAAATAAGCGGTTGTAACAAAAACACAGGACACGGCACTTTCGCCAAAATAAACAGACATAAACAAAACGAACTAACACTAAACAAGCGGTGGACGGACAGACACACAAACACGGTGAGTAAACAAACAAACAAGTATCGTGCTGGTCCTACCAGCACGCGATAGCAATTGTTTGTAAATATTTCTCTCTCCTTCTCTCTCTCCGTTCTCCACTCTCGAACACCCAACCCGAGTGAGTGAAAACATGCTGTTTTTATGCAGTTGTACCGAGACTCGATTGCTAGTCAATCATTCAATTGGAATCTCGGTACAACTGCACGTGAATTAATTAAGTGCACTCCCGTGACCACACATTACATTTTAACTAGCACGTGAAGTGATTTGTGCCCTCCGTGCCTAAATATAAATCTACATTTTTAAATCACAAGTGAAACACAGACCCGTTTATATCCCGTGTACTGATGACTATACACCAACATTTACACACAACACGTAACACAAAATACACACGGGGGGGCACTTTGCCACAGGGACATATCAGATATTACTGAGTAAGAACAGATATTACACCAAAAATAAATAAAATGAATATATTTAAAATAACTAATCACCAAAATCTGATATGACAGATCTGATATGATATGGCAGTGAGCTTAATTTGTGACAGTGAGCTTGTAGCTTACATATTCAGTTGGGAGTTTATGGCTACTGCTGAAGAGAGAAAGAATATTGCTGAATGGATTGCCTGGTCAAGGTGCAGCAGATTGCATAGTGAGCATTACAACATAGAACAAGATGACATGAGTGTGAAATATTGGTGTGTGGCGGTAATGAAATATTTTAGTAAGAATGAATGCGTTGCTCCTAATTCTGGAGCCTGAATGGGTCAGCGGGGCCGAGCCGTCAGGCTCAGGATTGTACAAACAACTAAGCACAACTAAACATAGAGCAAGCAGGATAGGACAATCAATCCCTTGATTAAAATTGTGCTATTCAATGTGCGTATCACTACGGACGCCATTATTGGAGCCCACTCAGGAGGTGGAGATAAACGAAGCATTGGACAGACATCAGAAAACTACTTTTTTCTACAATTTCTAATTTTGAACTTTAATAGCATGTGTTGTGATACATGCTGCCATAATTAATGTAGACCTAACCAACGCAGTAGTGATGATAATGTAAACACAGAGCAGGGTGGTGCGTACACGGACATAGTGAAGCCGAGAGATGTATGGCCCAATATAAATTAAAACAGCCAAAGTACAGAAAAACTTAACAATGTAAGCAAAAACCTGGCAAAGCATAAGGGAAGCACAGACTGCAGAAATTAACCCTTTGCGGTCCTATGTCGGACCAAGTCCGACATTACATTTTTCCCTTTCCGGTCCAATGTCGACACTGTCCGACATCATCAAAAAGACGTAAAGCACAGGTCTCTAGTCATTTTTTTCTCTGGGAAAAAGCAGAGAAAACTATTCAATGGCCAAGTGAGACCGATAGGAGCCGAGAGAAGCCGAAAAAAAAGGGTCGGATCTGAGCAATACACATAGCCCCGGCACCTCAGAGATAACATGGCCATAAACAAACAAGATAGCTGCTTCTGCATCCAGAGCTCAAAGACTGACATTTGCAGAGCTTTTTGAGATGTTACAGTAATAAAATAATCACATTATTGAGGAGTTTGGTGATAAAACGAGTGATCAGGAGATGATTTATCAGTATGCACGACTATGAAGAGGTATGTGAAAAATACAGTGAACAAGGGGTGGGGCAGGGCTGGAGATGCAGTACTGAGTGTCCTGTTGATATGCAGTGCCTTTTAAACCTATTTTACTGTGAAATATAAATATATATATATATTCTTGTTCAACATTTGGTACTTCTATGACTTTATTGCTACTCTGTGTGATTGCTGATTATCCATTTAAAAATCAAATAACTATTCTTATAAAAATCATTATTTATAACCTATTGCCTTTATACAATGCATTTGTTTATTCCCTTTCTGTCACTTTAAATACTGTATATGTTAATGTTTGTGGCATTCATCTAGTAAGATTTATAACTTGGGTAAATGTATTTTGCAGATAAAATCTCACAACATTGCCAGAAAATGGAAAACAAAAGGGACTGAGACTAAAACTCTTAAATGCAGCACCATTGAAGTAATAGGTTGAATAACACTCAAGACCAGAAAGAAGCTACAAAGAACCACTTTGTGAAGATTCTTCTATCATGGATATCAATTACAGGAAAAACTATTCATTCTAGGGTGTCTGAAAAACTTGATTCTTCAGCAAAATCCATTTACAATCTTCAAAGTGACACTGACTCTATTAGAGGCCAAGTGTAAGTAAGCGTTCAAGCTTAGTTTAACTGCTTAAAACATTGAGAGAGTGAAGTGAAATAATTATCACCAAGCTAGAAAAAGAAAACATCAAAACAAACCACCAAATGTCACAACAAGCCCGGTTTTGTTCCTCAAAGAGCATATGTTTCATTTGGTTATTTTTATTTATTTATTTTTTTTGTGCAGAGCAGATGCAAGGCATTCCAAAGTAGATCATAGTGTATTCAGTGCCTTGTTCACCTTGGTAAGATAATTCTCAATTCCACATCTTAAATAATTATTACTGTTTCTAGATTGCCTATCCACAGAAAAAGATCATTCATATGCGTTTTTTGTTTTCACAACTGTGCAACAATAGTTACTGAAATAAGAGCAAGAGCCTTCTAGTCAGTCTGAGTTTACAACTCTCTACTGCTGAAACTGTGCAGGTCTTATTCTTACAGTGCTGTACATATTCACCCAATCCTCTCAGTGATATACTTGATAGTGGTTATTATTTTTAGCCAGCAAGGTACAGGAATATTGTGTTTCTGTATGTCACAAGTTAGCTTGAAAATTCAGCAAGAATGTGTGTAAAGAATGTATTTCACTTTATATGAATTAGACTTCTTTAAGAATACAGTAATCCATTGTGTATCCACCTGTCACATATCTGTCCTAACCGTTTGTCCACCATGATGAAGCTCTTCAGCAACGTTTATTATTGAACAGTGAAGATTAGTTCAGATATTGTAGATCCTACTAAAGATTTTGTACACTGCGTTGTATGTGCTCCGTACGCTGCCATTGCTGGTAGTGTCACGAGAGCTGTTCAGTGTGTTGATATGTAAATAAAACCTGTTCGCCTGCGGGGCGTATCAACTTCAACCTCCGTCTCGATCTCTTTCCTGTCCCTCACCAGTGAATGCACGCACCCACACGGCAGACGGCTACTCTGTCACAAGCATTAATACCATGTTCTTTCTAAACAAGGGATTTAGGGGAGCTCTGTAATAAAAGCCGAAAATCAAAACAATAATTGTGTGAGTATAGTAATTATTGCAGCTGTGTATAATGGTATTTAAAACAGGATTCGTTTATCTGACTTTTACATATCCGCCCTTATTCTGGTCCCACCGCAGTCACATATGCGACAGACTACTGTATATACCTTTATAGAAATAGAAAGTAGCTTTTTTTGTGAGGTAGGGTATGGGAATAGCTAGTCATAAAGTAATACTTTGATGTCACTTCTTGTTCTAGCCTAGATATTAGATATTCTGTCGATGACTTCTGTAAATCGGATAAGAGATGCAATAATGGAATTTTGACCAATTTAATTGATTTCTCAAACATTATTATTAATAACTCCTGATGTTGCCATTGAATTAATTCTAATAAGCATGAATGTACAGCATACCAAAATGGTTCCCCACCAACCAAAAAGTGTCTTGAATTGCACACGCTGGAATAGAGCTATATGGAGGGACCACTCTTGTAGAAATGCAAGTCATACCTTGTAGAAATGCAAACTTTACACTATTAACTTCAATCTAAGTAAATAATTCTTGACATGCCTGGGAAATGCTTATATCCCTATGAACTCTCTGATGTAGCCCAATGGTCTGTGACATCTACATTCATTCTAGAGCATGTCAATGATAAGATGGTAATAATAGGAGTTACACCTGAATGCACTTACAGTTATTGAGTCTAAACAAGTATTTTTATAGAAGAGGATATATATATCTACCATATACCAAACTACAGACTCTTGGTTACACCGTGGAAGTTTTAATTGGTTTCTATGAGTCACTCAAAGTAGTGATTTCTAATTTAGCCAACATGTCTTGGATTGAGAAGCCAAGAAATAAACACCAAATACAGTAGACGCTCGCTAATCTGATTTTTAAAAAATGCATGCTAATGTAAACTGTAGAAACTGAATTTCCAGGCAGGAACACTTAAATATCTCTGCAAACATGTACAGCTTGTATTTGATTATTACATATTCCAAACTCTTAAAACAAAGGCATTTTTCATAGGGTGTAATTAGCAATCAGTACTCTGAACACATCACTAATCTCATTCAGATTAGCAACAGCCTACTGTAGCTTCAAAATGTCTACATGGCTAAGTGTAAATGATAAATCGTAATGTTGCAAAATATCTTTATTTATGGACTATAAATGAAACCACTTGTTTTGTAACATAAACTGAATTTACACTGGAGTATAAGGTTTTAATCCAGGCAAGACAAATCTTGGAAATTATATTAAGTGTTAGATTTCACCATAAATATCATAAAAAAATTTTAAAAAAAACATAAGGAAGTACATACAGTACACTGAGGGATTGCATTACTGAGGGAAGCATTTTCTAGTTTAGCCAATAAGATTAAATGTGTTTAAAAAATGTATATGTTGCAAGGTTCTTAGTATTAATATGTTTTATATAACCTTCTTGCTTAGGAGTGTTGGTCAATACTTTTCAACCTACACCCTTGTGGTAGATTATTCTGCTCAGCAATTGACGTTGACTGAATTAATAATTCACATGCCTATCAGGTCAAATTACTGTCATCTTCAAGCAAGAGGGAGACCTTCACAGCTGTCATGGCTTCATGGCTCTACGTGAAAGTGTTTTGTACAGCAGGCTCATGGGAAGTAGCTGTACGAAAAGTGACAAACTACTTTCTGGTGAGGATATGAAAGTCAAATTCTACCACTTAAAAATGCATTTAATAATCAGATTTTTTCAAGTTCTTTACTCCCATTAAAATATGCTTTATTTTTTAAATATCAAAAAATAGAAATATTAAGACTTAAGTGTATCTCTGATCTCTGGCCAGAAAATCTTAAACCTCTTAACAACTGAAATGTCACGTAAAAGTGTCTATAAAAGGTAAAAGGACTTTAAAGCGGAATAATTTCATAAACCCTACCTGTTGTACTTTTCAATTCATTATATAGTAGGACTCCAATGTGCAATTTTGAAGGAAACACATGTTATAGTAAACATGTTTATTTTTAGAACATGGCATCTGCTACTAGAATCCCATAGCCAGGAGTGTTCTTAATGTTGCTGTACTGTATGTATATGCACTGCAATTGCAATAGAAACATAGTTTATGCATATTTATATATATATATATATTGTGAAAGATCCGTAGCACTCACGGGTTCGTGCCCCTTTAAAATTACGACCCAGGACAGAGAAGTGGATTTTAAAAGCGCGGTTGCGCTAATATTTTAATAAACACAAAAATAAACACAGCAAAACAAAACAAACAAACACCTAACTCCGATTTGGAGCACTTACTACACAGGTAATTTCCCTGACTAACTTGCAGGACGGCTAAGCCGTTTACCTGGCATACAAACAAAAAAAACCACACAGGTTTACACAGCACTTACTTCTAGGACTGCTCGGAAGCAGAGCACCTTCCTTCTGCCTCCTTCTACTCAGCAGCCTTGAGCAGACTGACTGCTTCCATTAAATACCCTGCACCTGGCTCTAATTTAATAATAAGCACCAGGTGCAGGGAATGATTCATAATAAAACAATTACCAAATCAATTAAACAATAAAGTAAAACAATTAAACCATACAAAAGGTGCATTTTTTCCCTTCAGGGAGGTTTTAACCCTCCCTGCTGTCTCACACATCCCGCTGCTTACTATATATATATATATATATATATATATATATATATATATATATATATATATATATAGTTATAACATGAGCAAATGTCCTACAAATGATTAGAAAATGATTCAGTACCATCATCCAGTCAGCTTCCAGTTCTAGCAGGCTTCTATGAGATGGTAGATGCCCGCTGCTATGTCATGGCATCAACTGTGAATCAAATTTAAAATCAATCCACGCAAGTATCAGACTTTTTCATTTTAAAGTGCAGTAATGAAAACTCAGTTTACAGCAAATTTTGGACAGCGAATACTAAACAAAGACACAATTGGGCCAAATGTGTTTTATTATCCACAAAAAACCAGCCAATCAAAACTTTGCACTGACGAAAACAACCAGTCCTGTATTCGCAACTGCCGAATCAGCCAATCACAGCTTGTCGGCTCCACTTGCGCTCAGCATCTTTCAACAACAAACAAACCGGGAGATGGACAGTTCAGTAATATTGATCCACTCAGATATCTGGCACTGTCCAGATGAATCATTACAAGTTCAAAGTTAATCTAGATTTGAAAGTATTGTTTCAAAGAATATAGATTTCTAATAGTGACAGTGCCCTCTTGATGAAGGCTCTTGCCCTGTGGGGGTTAAACTTGACTTCCACAGTCAGCTACTATACGGCTGAGCCTTCATCAATGTATACACTGCAAATAAGGAGCTGCCCCACACCTTGGTCTAGGCTTTGACAAATGTCAAGGAGATCTTCTTTCAATCCCTGCAGATTGCCAGTGCGTGATATGCTTGGTTGCTGTTGTTCTAACATTACTTGGCAAGCCTCACTCTCCTGTATAGTACACTTGGCAATTCAAGCACATTGACCGAATAACATTGTATTACTACAGCTACTATGGATGTCAGCAATATTTTGTATGTATTTTTGTACAAAAAAATACAAATGAAATATATTTATAGTTAACCAATTTGCTATAACAAAGGTGCAGAAGTGTAATATGTACAGATGAACAAAAACAAATTATTTTTCAAAAGCAATTAACCCTATCTTATTTACCTGATACAATGGTAAAAGTAATGAAAAAAGGGGCTTTGTATGTCTATTCAGATGATAGTTATTTGTATAACTTTAGGTACAGTCTTAGCAAATGTTCACTGCCTTATCCCCACTATGTGATAGATAGATAGATAGATAAATAGATAGATAGATAGATAGCATCTATACTAAACGAGCAATTCCTAAAGGACTGGGTATAAGGATAAAATCTGTTCTGATGAAAATGGCTACAAAAAACAGGGAAAGGAATTCAAATTAAATCTTAAGAAAAGTGGATATAAAAGAGGATATAAAAGAACAAATTACTGAGAGAGAATTGAGAAAAGTTGACAAACACAATAGGAATGAACTACTTGATTATAAGAAAAGGGAAGAGAGGGTTAAGAGAGTACAATTAATAATTACATATTCTAAATTATTACCCAACATTTCAAACATTGTTTGGAAGCATTTATGATTCAGAAACAAATTTTAAAAATATTTCCGAAAGCACCGATCTTAGCTTTTAAAATGGATGCAAATTTGACTGACATTTTATACCACAGTAAGCATAAAGGGATCATAGATACATTAAGGGACATTGAAACCTGTAAAAGCCCATGTAAAGTGTGCAAATATATTGTTAAAGAAAAAAGTGAAATCGCAAATAAAGAAAAGAAATATGCAGTCTTAAAAAAAATCTGTCATGCAAGGATAACAACCTTGTATATGGTCTATTTGCATACAATGTAATACAATAAAATATGTAGGGGAGACAGGTACATCATTATATAAAAGAATACAGAACCACCTATCAAATATAAGAAATAAAACAGGAAATGAGGCAATAGTTCAGCACTTTTACAAGGAACAGACACACCATGGATGACCTAAAGTTTGTGGTTTTTGAAAAATGTATTAGATAATGTACAGTATAGAAAAATAAACATGGATAAATAGACTAGATACCATGATGCCTGAAGGTTTAAATAGAAAGGAACAGCAGATTTTTACAACATTAGCTATATAGTGAATGACATCATAAAGACATTAGATTTAAAGATAAATAAATGTGTGGTTACCATGGCATCAAAAGCCTATAAATACCTCCAGTGTTTGTTTTCAAACACACTTACTGAAAACATACCAAAACGCTGGGAAGTTGGCTCAAAAACGTGTATATATATATATAATTTCAAAAGCATTGTGGCAGGTCAGACCCCTGTCTGTAAACAAAGAGTTGGGTTATGTGTTGGTTGGCAGGGATGGGGTTAATTTCTGTCCCTGACATGTGAACATGTGGGTTTTGTGGCTGTGTTGCACAGCCACAGGTATAACTGATTATTTGTTTAATTGTGTTATTAATTTAATTAGTGTCACCTGTCTGTAATTAGCAGGCAGGTATATAAACAGCTAAAAATGTTTGGTCTGGGCTGTCTGTGTGAAAGACCAAAATCCTGTGTGGGAAAAAACAAAAAAAACAACAAAAAAAAACAAACAAAAAAAAAAAAAATCAAATTTAATTAAAGGTACTGTGTGAACCTTGTGACCTGTGAGGGAAGCAAGTGTTTTTTGGCTGGTAAACGGCTTAGTCGTCCAGTGTGTTAGTTAAGAGTGAAGAAACGTTTAGTTTAGCACTCTGATGGGAGTTAGGTTTTTGTTTTATTTTCTGTAAATAATAAAAGTGTACAAAAAAAAACATCAATAAAAACACTCAGAATACGCAATCCTAGGAGTGCTAACATGATCTGTCTTAAAGTTCTCACCAGGATATGGTGGGTGTGGCATTTTTGATGCTGCATGAAGGCAATGGGAGCCATCAAGGTAGAACAAGGAGCACTGCAGTAGCTGTAGCTGTACTGTGCATGAAGACTGGTGAAGGAGAATGGATATCTTCTGGGAAACAAAGAACATCTGTCATGCTAGTCTTTGCATGATGTTGGCTTGTATAAAATGAGGAGGTACATGGCAAACGTGGAACTCTCCTGGGTCGACAACACACAGATACTTAAATAATGTATTAGAACTGGGATTCGAGATGCCGGGGGAAAGAGTGTTTCTCTAAGAGCCAAATAAAATGTACCCAGAATGAAAACAGCAGATAAAGGAGAACCTCCAGACAGATAAGAGAAAACCCACATGTGTTTATTTATGTATGTGTTTATTTATGTATGTGTTTATTAAATTATTATTTAACCAGCAAATCCCCACAGCACTCACACAACACGCAAAGGCAGGGAACAATGAACTTCAAGGTAGGATCAAGTAAAAGTGCACATTGTTTTTGAACATTCAGTATAATTTGGCATTTGAATGGGAGGCCATAGTTCCATACTATGTAACTTCTACAATGTATGGCTCGCTCTGTTTGGTGGCCAAACCTTGCATTGCCGCTAATTGCCACTTAGTTGTTTTGCAACAGCATTTTTATATTAAGGATATTTTACTTTGTATATTAAAAGGGAAGTCAATATAAA
The DNA here is from genome assembly GCA_030684275.1 of Acipenser oxyrinchus oxyrinchus. Lineage (NCBI taxonomy): Eukaryota > Metazoa > Chordata > Actinopteri > Acipenseriformes > Acipenseridae > Acipenser > Acipenser oxyrinchus. Next base: position 49,137,017 of record CM060254.1, on the reverse strand, counting down.
AAGGTATACACTGTTGCATCCCACTATTAAAAAAAACACAGATTCTATACTTGAGATGCAACAATAACTGATTGCCATGTCTTATTTGTCAAGCCTCAATTAACTATTCGTAAATCGTTTAATTGCCCTGGTACCCTATTTGGAGTCTGATGTAGCTAGCTACCCAGAAACACCTGCTTTCCTTGAACAATGTGAGTCTAAAGCTCTTCCATATGTATATATATATATATATTTTTTTTAATCGTAGCGTTTTCTCAATGACTTATATTACTTTTAAAATAACATGAACATGTATGTTTTCCATTGTGTTTTTAGTTCTCAATGTATTGCATATTCGAATAGGAATTTGGTTGCTGAATCAGCATCAAATCCTGACTGCATTTCCTATGTAGGTCTTATTTAGCAACACACCTGTTTATAGGAGGAGAACAATATCTAGAAAGTAATGAGAAACAACAACTAAATAAAATGTGATATTTTGTAATGAAGTACAGATTTAATTCTTGAAACATGATAGAACAGGGGAGTTAACTTGATTTCAAAAGTCACCAGATTACAAAGAGGACGTGGGATCAGAATTACTAAATTATATTTACATTCCCTGTGCAACAATTATACCTTTGGCTTTATATCTTTTCTCACCTTTGCTTATTAACTTCCGTCTCTAGGACCACACAGAGCTTCAAACAAAAAAGAGGAGGCCAGAGAATTTGTCTTTTTTAGGCATTCCAAAAAACAATAATTTCTGGTCACTCCAACAGATTAATTTTCTCAAGAACAGCATACGACAAAGACCTTGGATAAGTCATGGTAGAAAAGTGAAACAGTGGTAACATATTTTGATACAATGTCCACTTGTAATCCGAGTGGAAATGTTGTGGTCTCTTACTGGTTCGTCAGTAATTTCTTCAGGGTAGTCAGTAGATTAGCACTGTATGGAATTCAAAGCATTTAATAAAAGGTTCTTGTTAAGGAGAGTCTGGGAGTAGAAACATCCCACACTACTTTACTTTCTCTTTTTAATTCTAGTTTGTCTTGATCTCCAGAACAACCATAGTGCATGAAAACCAGGTTTTTGTGCTCGTATCTGTTATCCCTCTCTCATAATACAAGCCCTAGTTCCACAGGGTTCTTGCTACACTAGGGGATACAGTAGTTCTAATATCTGATTGTGGCTGATCTTTAAGATTAATTCCCTACATTCACTCCCAATGTCTTCATAGGAGTGCCTTTCACAGGTTTTCACTTAAAGTTTTCCAGCAAACTTTTTATTGTACTATAAATTGTTTTTTAACACTCCACAACACAGCATACAGCTCAATTCTCCATATCAATTCCAGTACAAATGGCAGTGATCCAAGAGAGCAATTTCAATTTATATATAGATAAAAAATAAATAAGTACAAAATAGTCAACTTAATAACATATGCCACATGATGTTTGCGTGGGTTTAGTTTGTCTGTGTACATGTGTGTGTTTGTGAGGGAACAGTCATTTATTCTACTCCACTGCAATATGAAGTACTGTGTATGACAAAATGGCAGTTTGTATTGGAATTAAATCAAATCATTCAAAGATAGCATTTTGAATACCTGCTGTTTTGCTATAATACTTACCTAATAAGGCACTGCCCTATAGAATGCATCTTTCCTCTTAGTAGCTTTATTAGCTTTGAAGATGATCATTCACCTGGTACAAAATGCCCTGGAACATTCACACTTTGAATTGGATCTATTGTATTGTTAATGTTTTGATCGTCCTGCTGGGGGACGGAATTGCAATTCTGTAATTTGTGACTTTGTAGTTATGGATTAGGTTTGGGCTAATATTGTGATTAAAGGTCAGGATAATGTCTATGTTTAGATGTTTTTAGATTATTTGGCTATGGACCAATTTACAACTTACTTTATTAACCTCATTACCTGACTCTTTTTTTATGTGTGAAGAATAATTTTGTTACTCACTTGTTTTATACAGTGCTTCAATTCAGGATATGAAAATATTTCAAATACAGTCTGTGCTGCTTTATCAGGACTCCTCGGGAGAAGTAGAAATATCCTGAATAAGCGGCCGTCCCAATTAAACGAGAGGCATTTGGGATGATGATAGTCACACTTTTTTTTGTTTTTGAATGAAAATAAACATTTAAAAAATCACATCACATTATGATTAAATATTAAATACATAATTTAAAATACGAGTCAATTGTTTTCTTTATTCCTAAACAAAATGAATTGCTGTTTTTTTTTATTTCTACATGAAATGAAAAAGAATGAAATCACATCTTATCACATGGTGAGGAACCTGCGATGTTGGCGCGCCAAGTTTCTTTACAACAGCAGCCTGAGAAACCACAGAAGACTCCACCTCCTTCAAGAGTCCAATGTGGTTTACACAAGTCACAGGGTAATCACGTACTCACTGCACTGTGCTATGCGAAGCTGTCTTGCTCTGAAAAGCGATCTCCGTTCATCATTTAAAAATACTCATTTTAAAATACAATTATACAAAGTGATTTCCCAATTAAATGACATAAATAGCATTGGGAAGAACTGTCTCCCAGAGTTGTATCGCATTTAAGCAGCCATCCCAATTATCAGTATCCCGATTAGGTGGTGTCGACTCTACAACACATTTTCATCTATAGAGACTTGGTTTTGATTTATATGCATATTCCAAAATGTATAAAATACAAGCAAAATATATTCATCAGAATTAAAGGGGGGCCCAATAAATACATGGATTTTAAAGCCTTGTTAAGAACCCCTTTAAGGGGTCCTGTCAGCAAGTTTTGACTGCACATTGATATCAATGGGAATCCTACCTGTATAACATGAATGATATTATGTATAAAGTTTAAATTTGAATATGATCCCGTTACACTTGACTTAAGTTATATTATTAAGTACAGTATCTACAAACATGTTAACAGTGTTATTTATTAACAGATGATCGCTTTAGAGCCTAGTTATAGTAACAAAAACAAAAGACTCTACACTGACTGACGTGGAAACTGTGAACATAAATTACTCACAAAGGTGTCAGGGTTTATTTGTGTAAATCCCACCCAGTTTGCCAATATTCATCATTGAGAAATTCAACAACATAGTGGAATTGGCCAATTCTGTACAAGGCATGAATAATCAGTTGTTTACTCATTTGCCTCATGAAGGGGACGTGACAGAATGAAGATCAAGCCCATAGCTTGTACATTTCAATAGTTTAAGAGATTTATTGACACTTTGCAAGTTCTGAGACTTGTTTAATACCGCTTAAGCTTGTACATATGATGAACTGTGTTGTGTTTTTTATAGTCCCAATAAATCACACTTCATAGACAAACCCATCCTTTATACTTGATTTTACTTTTATATATCTCCTACCCATTGTCACCTATTTTAAAGCAGCAAAAGAAAATATTTTGTGCATTTGAGAGCTTAATCTGGATGTATTACTTTCTTTTCTGTGTCTTAGGAAATCTGTAAACATGATTGTGTGATTATATTTTTAACCATGGATATACAATTATGCAATGGTATGCCAAAGGTATGTATTTACTGATGTCATTTCCATTGTGGTAATAATGGATTTTTTTTTTATCTGCTAGTTGGAAAGTAAACAATCTCAGAAAAATCTGACTAATCCTAGCACTGTGTTCAGTAGTGCACAGATAGTTTAAAATGAGGATTAAATGGCACATGTGGCAGAATCTTTTTCTTCTCACACAAAACCTTTTTGCGGTTGGTAAGCAAAAACATATACAAGGCAGCTGAATAGATATTGGTCATGCTGTTTTTGCAAGCTGTACTGTTGATAAGCGTCCAGCAGTTTCCATTTCCATACCAGACACATAGTTTCATCTTAAAATCACTGTATATAACAGGTGTCGACAACCTTTCATAGCGCAAGTACAGAAAAGCATGATTAAATTTAAAAAAAAAAAAAAGTACACTGTAACCATTTACAGCTACATAAGGAAAAACAGTTACAATTAGCAAATTAGAGGTCTATTTGGAAAAAGAGATATTTAATTTGTATGTGACAAATAACATAGTTGGTTAATGTTCTGAAAGCATTTTAATGAATTGCACTGTATTGTTTGATACGGTATTAAACAGCTATCAGTTATGCATGGGTGGAGGTAAAATGTCTGTAGCACTAGGGCAGTGCTGTTAATAAATACTGCATGAAATACTTGATAAACCAAGAATAGTGTTGGTTTCAGATTCAATCACAAATGCATTGTCATTTGGAAGATGTGCATTATTAACACAAAAACAAAGCTATCTGTTATCAGATCCATGATTGATCAATATATTTAACAAACAGTATCTTCCTATGTAAATTGGACAACATTAAATCGTGGTACTAACCTAGGTACAAGATGATTATGAAGAATAAAGGTGTGTAAATCATGTCATTGGAATCCAGGGTGAAGTCAGAGAAGATGAAGAGTGCAAGCCGTTTTCCACCTTTTCTCAAAATCATTTCTGAAAAGAAAAGGTTTCACACAGGTAGGCTTTAAAAGTGTTTATTTTTTCTGGGCCCTCTTTCAACAAATCTTTCAAAATCAGCTGAAAAGCAATACATCTACGAAAATCCTAGGGAACTGTGGCGTGGTGGCGGGTGGTCAGCGGCAGAAATAGCAAACCCAGACACAAAGCTTCAGTTTTAAGTGCCATGGCACACTTTTATTTAACACAAACAAATAAAAGTTTTAAACAAAACTCTTACACCAATAAATAAAAAAGGCACCCAAGCTACAGCTATCCCGATGCAGGGTTGCAAACACAACATGCTGCTCTCAGCTTTCCTCTCAAAGCCCTGGTCTCTCTCTCAGCCCTGGTCTGTCTCATTCCTGGTCTCTCTTTCAGCCCTGGTCTCTCTCAATCTCTCTGAGCCCTGGTCTCTCTCTCTCTCTCTCTCTCTCTCTCTCTCTCTCTCTCTCTCTCTCTCTCTCTCACACACACACACACATGTGGCCATCCCAACTCTTCACCCCCGCCTTTAAAACACAACAACTCCCCCAGTCAAATTGTCCATCTTTTCACTCTCTTCTTGAGGGAGGATTGGCCCACAGTCCAGCGCCTCCATCCAGAGGCCGAGAACCAGCAGCAGGGGACCCAGGCAACGTAGACAGGGAGCACAGGACGATGACCGGGTGAGAGCCCCGGCGACTGTGCGGTGACGTCTTGTTTACCAGGTGGACCAAGAAAACGACTGTGCCTGGTGGTGGAGCAACCTGGGAACTAGATGTATGTACAGATTGAAAGCCTAATTAAACTCCATATATTGTAACCTTAAAACAGAGTGGACAAAAAAAATGGAAACACCAATGTAAAGTCACTTAATAGGACATTGGGCCACTACGGTATCCCGCTCTGTGGAGTTCTTGGTGGACTGTTTTTGATGAAACTGGCTGCTCGCGCCCCAGGTTGAAATTTGCAGTCAATTGATCTCGCCTGTTTTGCCTTGCACTTTGAATTAATGCACGGATATCACGATCCTGGAGTATGCGCTTACGCCCACTGTTGCCCTATGCTGATGATGTCTTTCCCTCAGAGTTCCGTGCCGACATCACCTTAGACACCGTTGCTCGTGAAACATCAGCAAGTTGAGCTGTCTTGGTCACTGAAGCTCCTGTCAAACGCGCCCCAATAATCACCCCTCTTTCAAAGTCACTGAGGTCTCCTCTTGCAGCCATGCTCGCCATAATTATAGGCAACCAGGCCTGTCCAGCATTTTTATACATGACCCTAAGCATGCTGGGATGTTATTTGCTTTATTAACGCATGAGCCACACCTGTGTGGAAGCCCTTGCTTTCAATATACTTGGTGTCCCTCATTTACCCAAGTGTTCCCACAAACAGCATATGCTGCATTAACATGTCTGTATTTCCAACCATGTGACAGCCTTCAGGTTCACAGTGTTACAGAAAGTTAGAATGCAATCTCATACAATTGATATTTTGAAAAAAATAAAAATAAGAGCAACTCTCTTTTCTAACAGGAATACATGAATTCCAACAGATTAATCTAGCAAGAAACCACCGTTTTCAAAGGAGGAGCAGGTCTTTTATTGTCGTAGAAAGTATTTTGCAAATGTTGAAATTGTTTATACCTTTCAAAAAACTTTGCCCTAAATGTCAGTATTTGATACATTTTGAGACAGCCGCCTTTTTCACAGTGTTATCAAAAGTATGGTTAAGAACAAGAAAGTAAAAATGTCATCTCATACAATCAGTATTTTGAAGCATTCCTATAGAAGAACTAGAATAAATGTCATATCATTTTGGATAGTGAAGTGATTGATGGACTGCTACATAAATGAACAGCAAAATGTAGAATAACATTTTGAAGGTATGTTTTCATTTAAACGGTCTGGTATTTATATACCTGACTATCATAAATGTATTAAGGGAACAAAAAAGAAGTTTTCCTTTAGTGCTTTAAAATCTTTGAGTTTATATATATATATATATATATATATATATATATATATATATATATATATATATATATATATATATATATTGTAACATAAATAAATACAATAAACAAATACAAAAATATGAATGAAACTAATGTGTATAGCCAATTTGGTATGTGAATTTTACTTTTTTATTTAGATGTAATGACTTATACCATGTTTATTGGCCTTACAGTAGGTGGCTACCTCTAATCAAGTTGAGAGTACTTTCTCTTGCACTCTCTTCGCTCGCAGGCCTGACAAAGCAAAGACTGCATGAGAATTACACTCTCAACTACTTGATTAGAGGTAGCAACAGAACACTTACAAACATGCGTTTGATGTAACCTTCTGGCACAATCTCTGCATGTGTATTTTTAGAGTTGCCTGTGCCTGAATATTTGCATTGCTTTACATTCCAAGGAGATGCTATGCAAATACCCTGGAAACTTATATAGAAAGGATAGCAGCATTACAACAGATTACACTGTTGTAGCACCTCCCACGTGATTACCTTTGCGCAACTTGGTAACACTTGGTAACCAAGGTAGCAAACAGGGAACATTACATTAAGCACATGTCCAGACACTGAGACAAAGCTAGTTTTGGAAATCACTTTCAACAAAGAGAAAATCATATCAATTCTTGACCTGTTAGAATCATTATTTGATTGCATGACAAATTCAATTTTTTACACCTTTTTTATAATTAACTGTGCTTTAGAAATCTATTAGGCCTCCGTTTGTTAAAACATATGCATTTAATGTCAATGCTTGGTATTATGCTCACACAGAATGCACATTCGTTATGAGGAGAACTTTGTATGGAATATACTATACCATAATAAGAAATAGTAGGGAACTGTTGAACTTTTTCAGGGATGATAATTGCTCTAACCACCACACTTTTGTGCAAAGAGTATTGTGCCTTGTGGTGCTTAATAATTACTGCAATTATGTCTAATAGCTTTAGGGTTTGACAGGTTTAAGGCCTTTGTACTATATAATTGCCAACAGGGATTCACCATTAATTAAGAGCAAAAAAAGAGAGAATTAAATGCATAACACTGAAGTTTAATAGTGTAGACATACACAAGGGAGAAACAACAAGGTCTTTTTTTTTAAAGAAAAGAAAATCTTTTTTGTTTGATAGATCAAATCAGAATATAATTATAATTATTGTATGAAGCTAGGACATTAACAGTATAATAATAAACCAAATTGGGAAGAAAACTTTTCAAGATAATTACAACAATAAAGATGGTCTTTTAAAAAGTGTATTCCTAAATAAAAGTGCACAGTACATCAATAGGTGCCCAAAACAATTCTCTTACCTGAATTATACATTGTGTGTTGTTTTTCTATTGTGCTACTTTCTTGTGGATGTTTATAAAGGGTGAGTCATGTACTCGACTCATACAAGTATCCTTTGCGATAGCAGTTTTGCTTAGTATGTGTAATACACAAGTAAAAAATATGTTACTTGTAGCATATTATTTTTCGATATTAGAATATATATTGTATTATCAAGTCAATCCATTCGGCTCAAAAGTCCATGCCCAACCACTGCTGCCGAGATGATATATAGCTATTTCAGAGATGCTAGCTCTATAAAAAACCCGTACTTCTTGACAGTGAAGTGTAACATACTGAAGTACAACTGAAAGTTGTATATGTCAGTTTTTTGGGCATACAGTCGAGACAAATTCCCTCTGCTGAAGACATTACTGGAACTGCCATCATTAGACAAGACTGTTCAAGTACAATTTACATTGATTAAAATGGTAAATTGAGTGCTATTCACCATATTTCCCCAAAAAATCGAATACAATCAATCACAGGCATTTCTATTTCAATTACCTTTCCCTACTGAAAAGCAATATTTTAAAAAGAAACACAACACAAAAAACCCAAACAGAATTCCCCAAACAAAGAGCTGAACTCCCCACACCCCTGGCTATTTAAATTGAACTTTCAATTATCAACCTAAATACTATCCCCAGCACTCCTCAGTATATATTATAGATAGATAGAGAGATCTGTTTGTTTTTAATACAGTACAATGCTTTTGAAAGTGGGATGACCATGGAACTGGCTACAGCCAGGAATGGTGCCACCAATTGTAACACATTGCATGTGGTTTGTGACTAATGTCCTCTGGGTGCTAGGTCCAGGCAACAAAAATAATTTTACTTATGCCATAATTGAACCCAGGCATGAGAGGATAGGGATTTGGCCTGCTCCCTTGAAGGTGAAATCAAAAGCAAGAAAGAAAATGAACTATAAAAAATCAAAGTTTAATACATCAAACAGTCTATCTACTTTTGTAAATAGCACGCTATGTTTTAAGATCTATCAGATGAATGCTACTCTTTCAAGTAGCTACAACAATTTGAAAGATTTTTTTTATTATTATTTTTGTATCGCCAGCATGCTGAAGTCAAAGCTATTCATCAATCTATACCAAGGGCTACATACTTTATAGACTAGTCAAATGAACTAGCAATACAGAATGATTAGTCAGGTACATGAAAATTAACTTAATAAGCACCAAAATAAATACACAAATAACATCTTATGAAGTTATTTCTGTATAGACAGGGATTCAAATAAGTTGTCTGTAGGTCTGTATGCGGACCCAATTTTAAAAATACAGACTTAGTAGCATATTTTGTGAGCGCAAATGTGGACCACAATTTGTTTTTAAAAAAAATAACCATCCTCATGGCACAGAAAGTGAACATTTTAAATAAATGACGATAAATGGGTCACATGTGGACAAGAGATATAGTTTACAGACCTGTAGATAGAGCACCATGAGGAAGAAGGTCACTTGTCAATTTATTGAACATTTCCATCAATTGCGCACATCTCTTGTGAAATGCTGCTCTGTTCAACAAATATTCATAGAGCAAAAAAAAAAAAAACGCTGGGGCAAAACGAATTCATGCAAACATTAGCAATGGATCACTATATCGCTATACTTCTGCTGTAATGCGTTTCATTTAACCTTTGTTTGGTCTTCTGTTTGCCATTCCCTGCTACTAATGTAGAACTATGCTTAATGGTTATTTTGTCTTTTTATTTCTAATTTGATTTTAATGCGGACCAAAACATTTCTGACTGTCCTCATATAAGAACTGCCCAGTTATATGATATTTGAACCCATGTGTGTAGATGAATTGGATGTTGGGTAATACAGTTCAGAAACAGATGCATTTTATGATTTTAGAAATACGTATGAACAGGCAATATATTATTTTCCACACCTACAGTATGTGATTTAAAAGATGGCGTAGCATTCAACTCGTTCAGATCTGCTATATGAGAGCAGTGTGAATTACAGCTGGGTTGTCAAATTTACAAGCTTTTTTCCTGCCTGCCAGCACAAGCCTGTGCTAGTTTTGCATCTGTTTAATTTGATTCAGGTATTTTTCTGGCTACACTGGAATGGAATGAGATGCAAAACTACTGAATCATTCCCCAGATGTGGAAAGGTCTCCGACAAGTTAAATTAGGAAACACCCCTGTTTTTTCTATTATTATAGCCCAAATAAAATGCAATGGTAATATCAATGTTTTCTTACTTTACTTTGTTTCTTATGAATGTCACCAATTAGTTTTGAGAGTTTTAAAATGGGTTCAATTTTGCTGCAAATTTCAAATTGATATAACCAGTTGCCCAAATGGCATAGCTTACAGTTGCAGCCATCTGCACAGTACATATACATGCATATTATATTTGTTTTGTTTTGCCATCATCTGGGAAATGTTGGATTGTTGGTTGTTGGTTGGCTGCCTTCAGCAATTGAAAAATGAGCCAGAATATGCCAATCAGAACATATAAAAAAAAGAGATTATGTTGAAAATGTTGTCCATAACTACAGTAAAAAATTCTCAATAGTGGTACATTTAGGAATACTATAATAAACGTTGTAATGTTTGTCACAGAAGTTTCTTTTCGTAAACTGTAAAAATTTCTTTCCAGACAGATACTTTAGAAAAAAACATATCAGTATCTTTACCGTGAAACAGATACTGAAAGGATGGTACTTCTGGAAGACTTTTTAAATGATACACTGTAGATAAAAGCATATCTCTATCTAAGATAACTTCTTAAACCGATGTGGAATAAAATTATAAGTTAGTTTAAAGCAATCTGGGTCATAAGTCAGCTGTCATTACCACTCTAAAAATCTAATTTATACATTCCACTTATTTTAATTGACATGACTGACTTTAATTTCAAATTAATCTTGTAGTAATTTTTCTTTTTAATGAAATGGTGGTCTTCTTTACCTTCATCGTTTGATTGACTATGAAAAGTTGAATTATCCAATAAGGTTATTGTAAAGTACTTAATAATATTTTTTTTCTTCCCTTAACATATTTATCAGTTAATTCATCCCTAGTGCCAACACTTCATATAGTTTACCATTACTATTAAGTACTTTGCCAGCTTCACTTTGCTCTGTTATAGTGTGTTTAGTTCCTTATTTTTCCTGTGAAGAATGGCTGAGGCTGAGTGGGTGACTTGCTTTTCAATTATTTAATTTGATGTGATATCTTAACTCCCATCATGGAGAGTCTTAAACCCTCTTTCCACAAGACAGAGCAACAGGAAATGTTGGGGTACTGACAAAAAATACAGGGATCAAGCAAGCTAAAAATACAGTTGACGACTCAATTGAACAATTGAAAACTGACACAACTTTGTGTGTTCATAACCTGTACATAAATGAAGCAGGGTGGAAGGGACTGAGTCACTTACTTTCACTGTAATTTGCTTGGAGATGGGATTGGAGGATGCCCTCTGACCTTCAGTTCTCCTGAGCTGTTGTGGGGATTGTTACAGTGAGGGAACACATTTGGACATTCTAAATTGTGCAGAAAATGTGCTTAAACTGTGTTTTTTCCTCAAGGACCACAGGGAAGAATAGTAAAACTATTTAAACACTGAGAATGAAGTTCACATCTAAATTTATGTAGTAACTCATAAATACTTTCAGACAATATGATTTTATATTGGTTGATTAAAAAATAAACAAATAAGAGCAAAATATGCTGTATATGGGAAGGATCAGTAAAAACGCAATTAAATCCACTCTTATATTGCAATCCTGTTGCAAGGAGATCTTGGGAATGTAAGTGATAAAATTCTTGGTGCAGTAATTGCTGTTTAAGCACATTTGTAGGTCATGCATATTCTGCTGAACTTGTGTTATCCAATATTCACATAATCAATATGCAGTGTTAGCATACATAGTAGATACTTTCGAGGGGTATGCTTATTGAATTTATTTTAATTAGTCAGATTCACAAAACCGTCCTTCAGTCATTTGGACACTTTCAGACAAACAGGAATTCTGCCAAGATACAGAAGCAATGACATTTTTATCTCACTTGGGATTATAGGTTCTGAAAATCGAAAACAGTTTAATTATCCTTTAACTTTATTAGTCACTGCTTGCAAATGTCATCTTATGGATCAATATATATCAAGCCTTGAAGATATTTTGAAGAAGACTTATCTTTTTTTCTTTTTTGCAGTGTAGGATTAGATTTCGGAAATATCTGTAACAGATGGCTGAGAATTGTAAACATCTCATAAAATGATTAGCTTCAAACTGACCGGTGCATTGCACTATAATGTATGTGCAGCATTCATTATTACTAATGATTAGGATTTAAAGATATGCAAGTGAATTGCATTTACTGTTGTCTTGTTGCGTGGGTTTGAAAGCAATTGAAAGCAGTTGAAACATTCAACCTATATCAGGTGGAAAATTTGGATTTATAGCCAGTTATCTGTCTAGTGCATATTGCTATGACAATAGTGTAGCTATGGAGCTTCTACATGGAATGGCCTAATACAGAAATATAGTGAAAAACAGATTTAGTTATTTCTCAGTAAAACAACACCCATGGGTTAGGGAGGCAGAACTGGCAGGGACTGTTTATCCTCATTGTGCTACAGTGGACCCAACTGGCCCGGTGTTGATTGAGCTCAAGCGGATGCCTGCAGGCCATCATGTCATACACATGGGGCACAGGGAAGCACTCCCACACCCACAAATTTCTTTCAGGGACTCGAGGTGCCCCTGAAACATGATCAACAGGTTTTACACATAAGAGCACAGGAAAGGTTTGAGAAAGAGAAAAGGCCCTTTGGCCCATCAAGGCTCGTCCCTTGTTAGCACACCATTTCCCCCAACTGGGAAAGCACAGAATGTTTCCAGTGTTTTAGATCCCACTACTTCACCTGGTCGGCTGTTCCATGCAATTATAACAATCTGTATAAAAAGGTGCTTCCTACCTTCTCTTCTCAACTTGCTTTTACTCAGCTTCCACTTTTGCATCACAGTTTGATACATTATTACCACTTCTCTTTGACTTGTTCTTACATGAAAAAATCTGGGCTGCAAAAAGAGGGACTGGTTCCGCTAAAATCATAAAGGTGTTTAGTTCAATCACAAGGAAACAGTGGAGATGCTTCCTTTAGCTTAGAGCAATATTCCTGTAAATAATGCCTTTAAACAAGTCTGGTGTCAGTATCATATAGTTATTTGGACTTCAGTCTTGTGAGCAAAGCCCGGAACACACTGCCCGATGCGACCGTTGCATTTCTCAATGGAGGAGGTCTCGTTGAAAAAAATGCGGGCATCATACACTGCCTGATTGAAATCACAGGAAAGTATGCACAATTTAGCGATTTTTTCTGATGTTTGACCTGCCCTGGATGCAAAAAGTACAGCGGAAAAGCTGGGGCATAGCGTACATTGAAGCAGCCGAGGCACTCTAGTTATACTGTGCTGATCGCACAAGTATATTTAATCCTTGGCCTGCCATATGTACCCGACTTATAAAACCTTCTAACTATTAGTATTGGTTTTAAGTAGTGTATAATTTGAACTGTTTTTTTTTTATTACCTAGGGGTGTAATTTATTCAGTTAACTGATGATTTTAGTGTTTTAGTATAATTGTGGAGATACTTCTCTTGTCTATGTATTTGATGTGTTTATAGCTATGGATATTCAATTGGAGTCTAGGATCTTTTATCGTGATTGAATTACCCCTTTATTAAATATGTAGTCTTCCTGAACTGGAATACGGATTGAGAGTGATGGGAAGTGGTTAATAGGATTTTAATTGCACTATCTGTTCTTTTCTATCCAGAGTTGGAGTGGTGGAGGGCCAGAGTGGGACTACAACCACCCCAGTATTGGAGGCGGCGCCAGACCATTGATGGTGTGCTATGTGCAATGGAAAGCACTACCTTGTTGGAGACTGACCTGCGGGGGCACCAGTAGCACCAACGGAAAACTGGCTAGCTAGACCGCTTTAGTCTGTGGGTTGGGCTCGGTGGTGCTCCCTGTTGTGGGTGAGGTGAATTCAGTTAAACTAATTGCCAAATTGGGGAGCAGGAGAGTGGAACCACATCTGGTACCAATGACCTGGCTAGGGAAATTGTAGCCATACTGCTTATTAGTTATTCATATTCTTTTTAACATTGTCTGTATGCAGAATAAACAATTAATTATTAATTATCCGTCTGTCCGTCCGTCCGTCCGTCCGTCCGTCCGTCCGTCCGTCCGTCCGTCAGCTCTGTTTGATTCCCCCTGGAACCACACACTCCCTTGCCGTACTTTTAGTTCCCTTTTTATAGGAGACTATCAATGATAGTTAATTGGTTCAAATGGAAAACACCTGTAGCTGCATTTGGAATTGGGGGACTATTTTCTCTCTCTAATCCCCTGTGCTATATTACAAATATATTACAAATAAAAACACACTTAACAATAAATAACTTAAACACAGCAATACAAAATAAGCAACAATGTGCCTCCCTTTGGGTAATAAACTAAATAAAATGTGAAACATAACAAGTTTAAATGGAACCATAATACTAATATAATAAATACAAAGCAAACATAATGTGCACAACCCAAACTCCTTTATAGTCACTAGTGTTTGACAAGTTTGGGTCTAATTGAAACACAATTAAAAATTGGACCTTGAGGGAGTTTTTTTTTGTATGGATGACTGACTGTGTATTTACTTTTTTTTATTCACTTGTCTGGTAGATCTGCTAAAGCTTTCTTTCAATGCAAGTGTTTAAAGATTACTCTATTTGATTTACAGTTTGACTTTTTTTAAATACAATTTATTTGAGCCTGAGTGTAGCTAGAGTGGACACGTGACACATACGTTAAGAGCTAGAATCCTGCATGTCGATATTATAATGTCACGGCAGGGTCAGTATGAAGGAAACATATTCTTCAAATATAAATTTAATACCACAGCTTGCAAGAAAAACAGATTCCCAATTTAATTGCTTTTGAAGATAGTGAAGGAGAAATGAATACTGATTGACTATAATTAACCAGCTGTCCCATTTTGATAGTTTTCAGCAAATATATTGTGTAAAAACTTATGACATATATAACTGGGTAAATATCGGAATTTAGACCAACTAATTGGACAGAGTATCATAATATAAGTGTGAGGCTACCAAGCCATTTAACAGATCACAGTTTACTAAGTGATATTTAAAAGTCCTTGCCCTTGAACCATATCTAATTTAGCCAATGTAGATGGCGTCTCATGTCCACATAAATCACTTGTTGATTCACATGAGCTGCTAATGATAAGCAGTTCCTTAATCAAGGGAATGAGACTTAATTATTTGCATGGACTGATGTTAAAATGAATCACATTGGCTAGCTTGCTTGATTTTCCCACACACAAACCAGGTGTGACATGGCAGTTTTTTTTTTCAGCTGCCAATTGCAGTGATAACAGCTCGAGACAGATATAATCCAATTAATGAGACCGTTCTCATGTGAGATGTAACAAACTGCTGACAGTCACTGTGACTGTCATCTGGAATCTTCTTTTGCTTCTTCTTTTTCTCTAATTATACCCTGCTTTTTATCTTGAGATGTCATCCTCTGTGCACATGCAACATTGGATTTTTACTAAGAAACCATCAACCTGTACTAACAACGTTACATGCCAGTGCCATACTCTGAACTATTCATTGTCTAGACTGATATAAAAATACACTGCTGCTTTAAAAGTGTAGTGCTCCATAAGGCTTTAAAATAGAATATACACATAGGCTCTATAACTCTCTATTAGTCTTCGTCTATATCAAAAAAGTCATAATTACTGAATGTGTAGTTAAATGGCCATATGTCGTCACATCAAGTAATTATTAATTTCCATAAAGCGATTTTTTAGAATTTCTAACTGTTCACAGATTCTAATATTAAGTAATATTAAGTAATTGCATTGTTGGCAATTGTGAACTGTCCTAGCCACTCAGACACCTAGGTAGAGCATACTATACTGTATGTGTATACTAAGATGAATCTTGCTTGATTTCAGCAGAAACTGCATAGCACTTAGTGTTCCCTGTGTCCTTTCCACTGCATTTCCTGTGCACCAGTTGTATCACTTTGTCCCATTGCCAGCTGATAAGACAGGAGGACACTTTCACCTCCCCACACATAATTTGGAGATACACACAGTAAAATAAACAGCAATTTGCTGTAGCCTTCAAAGCAATTTACTTTTCTCTCAGCCAGGGTGAAATGTTTGACATGTGGGATTGCTTAGTAACTGCACATACATTGATAGTTTCTGATTTACTTATAAAACACTGTGGAGCCAGGCAAATTGGGTATAATACTGAGCTACTGATTGCACCTTATTCAATGTAAACCTCGTTCAGTATTTACTGGCATTTGAGTTTTAGTGGTGTAGGAAGGCTATCAGTTCAAAAGAGTCATTCTCAAACACCAAACTTTGACTTGGCACAGAGTTCTTTTTTCAGCAATCGTAATAAAAAAAGACAGCATCTAATTTATCAGTCAGCATGCTGTCGTTCCACTATGATGTTCCAGCTGGTCATTCATTAGCAACAATCACCTGACAAGACATCACATGCTCAACCTTTTGAAGAATACATTCCCAAAAAACAAAATAAAAAAACTTAAAGGGCAGGAGCATTACATCTTGACTGCATGTTTATACTCTTTGTGATGCATTAATTATTTAAAAGGAAGAACTGTTTATTGAGAGAAAATGTGACCAGACTTTCCATCAGTTACAGCCAGATCAAAGCCAGCGACACTGTTATTTCTGCCAAATGTCTCTGAATGCTGTTAATTCTATTTTTTATTTTTTTTTTACCAATTTGAAGAATCAAGAAGAATGTAGTAAATTCCTCTCTCTCAGTTTGGGATAGAAGCCTCTCTTCTCCTTTTTGATTTGGCAAAAATACAAATCAAATTGAATTTAAAAGGTTTTGGATGCACAACACTGCACTATAATGCTTGTTTCATAAACAGTTTCACAGCATCACAGTTTAACCTTTTCAACCCATTCAAAAACATATTGTACCTGATAATGCTTTTGTAAATTATTGCATCACAATAATTGACTGTGACTGTGGACAATGTGTTGGTTTATGTAAATGCATAATGCTGACAGATTTTTGCTCCTAACCCATTTCACCAGTGTTGCCAACGATTCAGGTCAAACTACAGCATCGCAAACTGAATAACAGCCAATATCAATGACTTTCTAACCAAACTCCTGTTACTGACACATTGTTCAACATGGAATGCTAGAAAAGTGGCAGTGGTGTAGTGCTATATTTAGAAGTGCGTGGTCGCTATTATGTGGTTTCAAGACATACATGTTTTACCAACTAAGAATAACAGCACTTTTAGAGTTCCATCCCCCCATTTTATGTGAGCATAAGTATTGGGACAATTCAAGTATAAAAGCTATTATTTAGTCGCAAATCCCTTGCATGCAATAACAGCAGTGAGTCTGCGACCCATTGACATCACCAAACTCTTGGTATCGTCCTTTGAGATGCTTTGTCAAGCCTTTACTGCAGCCATTTTCAGCTGTTGCTTGTTTTGGGGCGTTTCTGACTTCAGTCTCCTCTTCAGCAAGTGAAATGCATGTTCAATCGGATTTAAATCAGGAGATTGACTTGGCCAGTCTAAAACTTTCCACTTTTTTCCCCTGATGAACTCCTTGGTTGCATTGGTAGTGTGTTTTGGGTCATTGTCCTCTTGCATTGTGAAGCGCCGCCCAATGAGTCTGGTGGCATTTTCTTGGACATTGGTAGCCAAGATGCTTCTGTACACTTCTGAAGTCATTCTGCTGCTGCCATCATTTGTTACATCATCAATAAAGATGAGTGAGCCCATTCCAGAGGCAGCTATGCATACCCATGCCATGACACTACCACCACCATGCTTCACAGATGAGGTGGTATGCTTTGGATCATCTGCAGTTCCTTTTTTTCTCCACACTTTTGCCTTCCCATCACTTTGATAAAGGTTAATCTTCATCTCATCTGTCCATAAAACTCTGTTCCAAAACTCTACTGGCTCATCTCTGTACTTTTTAGCAAATTCTAATCTGGCCTTTCTGTTTTTGGTACTGATCAGAGGTTTGCATCTTGCAGTGTAGCCTTTGTAATTTTGCTGCCGAAGTCTTCTGTGAACAGTAGATTGTGACACTTTCACCCCAGCATTCTGGAGGTTGTTGGTGTTTTCACTGACACTTATTTTAGGGTTGTTTTTCACAGCTCTGGTCATTTTTCTGTCATCAACTGCTGTTGTTTTCCTTTGGCAGACCTGGTCGTTGCCGATTGCTGAAGACACCAGTGGTTTCTTTCTTTTTCAGGACATTCCAAACTGTTGATTTGGCTATGCCCAACTTTTGTGCTATGGTTCTAATTGAGTTCCTCTTTTCTTTTAGCATCCAAACCGCTTGCTTTTCTTTCATAGGCAGCTCCCTAGTCTTCACATTGGATTATGCCTACTGACACCAAACGCAGACTCCAAAGGCAAAAGCAAAGGATAGAAAGGAGAGACTACACACTCACAGCTCTTTTATGTGTGAACAATCAATGCAACAGGAAACACCTGATCAATTAGAAACACCTGTGAGCCAAATGTCCCAATACTTATGCTCACATAAAATAGGGGGATGGAAAGTGCTGTTATTCTTAGTTGGTAAAACATGTATGTGTTGAAACAGCCAAAAATAAAAGGTGACATTCTGTACCTTTGCCTCATATTCATCTTTTAATCGTATTTTCATATTGCTTGAGTGTACAGCAAAAATAGCAATTTTGACTTTACTGTCCCAATACTTATGGAGGGTACTGTATGGGCCTAAAAATAAGAACTGTTCCAATTATTACATCTAATTGTAAAACGCTGACACCTCAGCACAGCGTTGATACAGGTTCCCTTCACCTCTCTTACACATTATTCACACCTGTTGTTCCAGACCTGGCACGCTTTTTTTTTTATTATTGATCTCTCAAGGGTTTCTTAGGGTTATTGTATTCTTTGCTTATTTGTATGGGTTATACACATGTATATGCACATATAAAATCTTACTTCCAAAAAGTCAAAAAACGATTTTTTTTTTTTTTTAGTCATACACATTCAAACTAATGAAGTATTACTGACATATAATTTGTTTAGTATTTATTTGTTGAAAAGAAAAAAAAATCATCAAAAAAATCAAAGTTATTTTTGGATTACAGGTACGTGCCATTTTACCGTGAGACACTCCTTCTTAATGGTACTGTAGTTTTTCTTGCAGGGAAGGAGCTTCCTGCTGATACACAAGATGGGGTGCTCCTTCCCTGCTTCCTCCTGAGACAACACTACACCCAAACTCATCTGTCTGCAGGAGAAACTGCCTGCTGAAATCAGGGCTGTACAATACTGCTCAGGGATGTGTCGGTGGCTGCTTTTTTTTAATTTTGCATATACATGAACTCCTGTCCCCTGAAATATAAGGATACACATACAGACACCACTATAAAAGAACTGCAGAAGCCATTAAAAAACAGAGTTAAAAATGAGCATGAAGGGAGCTGTAAGGAAAAAGAGATGTCAGAGGCTATACTTAGACACATTTTGGGTAACTTCTGGATTTAAGTTGGGTGAGTGGTCCTCTCTCACATATTATGGTGGCTTTCCCCATTGTAAATAATATGTGATTGTTTAGTTATTTTAATCATTTAATCGTTTTGAGTTGGAAAGTGCTCAGTCTCGTGAGTATGCTGGGAGAAGCAGTGTGAATAAGGATGTTACATAAGTTCATAAGTTAATTGGGGGTGATCGTGTAATTGACCCCCAATTGACAAATAAATGACTCTATAATGGCTGTAGGCTTTATAAGGACTTGTTTGAGTGCTGACAAAATGACTAAGTGCTGCTAAAAAGTGCTGCATGTTTAAGTGAGACACAAGTTCTGCAGCTAGAGAGCTTGTCTGTGTCAAAAGAAGAAGGTGGTCTGTTTTTTTAAATTATTATTTTGTGTCGATAAACAATAAGAGTATGTAAATTTGTTTGTGTGACTGATTGCCCATGTGACCACCTACCCTATAGCTACCCAATCACAGGGTTCACAACATGTTTTATTTACAAGCACATTTTAAATAAGAATTGTACGTCTTCTTTGTGAATAGCAAGCATGTTGTTAAATCCCTACAGTAAATCACAAGTTCAGCTTTGGCGTGCTAGGAAAGTTTCTAAACGTGACAGCTATCTATTGAAAGCATCAAACTTTCACTCTTCCATTAAATAGAATGCCAAAGAAAGACAGATCAATAGTGGCAAGTACACCCTTTTAGACCCATAATCAATGTTGCCAATGCTGTATAAACATTAATTATTAACAATGGCTGTGGTTTGGAGTGTTTTATTTGTGTCTTTTCTTAGAGCAGTTGTAACGGTTTACCCGTGTCAAATGCCTCCATTAAAGTGAAGCAAGACTAGGGTATGAGACATATGGATAGACAAGGCGCTCAACACCACAAGCGAAGTAAATGTATAGTAATAATAATATGTAACATGTAGTCAAGCCAATGCTAATGTGGTAGTTACAATCAATTGCCTGAAAGGTCAGTTATCAGAGCTTGAAAAGACATATCGGTTACCTGCTGAAGTGTTGAAACTTGGATCATATTTTAAAGCCAGCTAAAAGCCTTACATTGAAACAATTGGAAATGCCATAAGTGTTAAAAAGATAGACTGCTACTGTGTAATATACAATGCACAATCATTTTAGAATGATGTAATCCCCTTTTCTTTTAAGCCGTTGTTGAATGTGTAACACCGATATTGTGTAGAGGCCAGAAACATGTTTTTTTTTTTTTCCATAACCATTTTCATATCCTGCTTTAAAGATGTGACATGAGGAATTATTTCTTCCCTATGACCACCAATGATTTATGGTATAGTAACTTAACAGAAATGCATTTTTTAATTTCTGTTAGGAAAGGCATACGTTTTTGCAGTCCGTTGCTGACATACCCTATTGTAAGAATTGTGTCTGTTTTTCTCCAGATTCTGTCCAGCGATTCCTCAAGAGGCAGGCAGGCATATCTATCAGTGTAGAGGTACTTTGTGTTTAGAATATATTGTTGGCTTCAAAAACATTCATGAAAGGGGGTTTTGTAACAGTGAATACACATTTTTCAAAACACAAAAATGAATTCTGTGGTAACACGATAAGAAACCATAGGCTTCTTTTAACAAATGTCATTTTGTTTTCTGCTGAAATGGGAGATTCTATATACGTATGACACTTCACGGTGTATGCGGTTTGGGACTTTGCATACAGCTCGATGGTTGCTGCACTTCACACACACTTTGCCTGTCTTTCTGTTTTATCCTCCCTTGGTTTTAGGTTGTTAGCAAACCACACATGGAACACTGTGCTTCCCTGACATGGAGTCTAGGGAGAACCCTGACAAGTCCTTGACTTTCCCATCATTCTCTGGCAGTGTATATTCTCTAGGAAATATTTCATCACAGCTGGCTGCTCATAAACCCACATGCAGTCAGCTTCACCAGAACCAATGCATGGTGCACAAAATAAATGTTTAGTTTGTCACCAGGAGGAAGCATGACCACGTGGTGTCCAGAGTGAGTTACACACCCAGGGGAGAGCAGGTTCGTGTTCTGGCTGTGCACACTCATCAGTCTTCCCTTCAGATTCCAGAAGCAGCGTTGCATTGGCTCAGGCACTCCTGCGGGTTCGGGAGGCAAAACCGGCAGGAGAGGATTCGCATGAATAGCATTGAATGAAAGAATGCAGATGGGTAAGTACTTTCAGACTAAACCATTTAAAGTAGGTAGGGGGTTTGTGGCGATCTGTCTGAACTACAGTATATATATATACAGTACTGTGCAAAAGTTTTAGGCAGGTGTGAAAAAATGCTGTAAAGTAAGAATGCTTTCAAAAATAGACATGTTAATAGATTATATTTATCAATTAACTAAAAGCAAAGTGAGTGAACAGAAGAAAAATCTAAATCAAATCCATATTTGGTGTGACAACCCTTTGCCTTCAAAACAGCATCAATTCTTCTAGGTACACTTGCACAAAGTCAGGGATTTTGTAGGCATATAGTCAGGTGTATGATTAAACAATTATACCAAACAGGTGCTAATGATCATCAATTCAATATGTAGGTTGAAACACAATCATTAACTGAAACAGAAACATGCTGTGTAGGAGAAATAAAACTGGGTGAGGAAAAGCCCAAACTCAGCTAACAAGGTGAGGTTGCTGAAGACAGTTTACTGTCAAAGTCATACACCATGGCAAGACTGAGCACAGCAACAAGACACAAGGTAGTTATACTGCATCAGCAAGGTCTCTCCCAGGCAGAAATTTCAAGGCAGACAGGGGTTTCCAGATGTGCTGTCCAAGCTCTCTTGAAGAAGCACAAAGAAACGGGGGCAACGCGTTGAAGACCGTAGACGCAGTGGTTGGCCAAGGAAACTTACTGCAGCAGATGAAAGACACATCATGCTTACTTCCCTCGCAATCGGAAGATGTCCAGCAGTGCCATCAGCTCAGAACTGCAGAAAACAGTGGGACCCTGGTACACCCATCTACTGTCCGAGAAGTCTGGGTCAGAAGTGGCCTTCATGGAAGACTTGCGGCCAAAAGCCATACCTCCGGCGTGGAAACAAGGCCAAGCGACTCAACTATGCACGAAAACACAGGAACTGGGATGCAGAAAAATGACAGCAGGTGCTCTGGACTGATGACTCAAAATTTGAAATATTTGGCTGTAGCAGAAGGCAGTTTGTTCGCCGAAGGGCTGGAGAGTGCATGAATGAGTGTCTGCAGGCAACAGTGAAGCATGGTGGAGGTTCCTTGCAAGTTTGGGGCTGCATTTCTGCAAATGGAGTTGGGGATTTGCTCAGAATTAATGGTCTCCTCAATGCTGAGAAGTACAGGCAGATACTTATCCATCATGCAATACCATCAGGGAGGCATCTGATTGGCCCCAAATTTATTCTGCAGCATGACAACGACCCCAAACATACAGCAAAAGTCATTAAGAACTATCTTCAGCGTAAAGAAGAACAAGGAGTCCTGGAAGTGATGGTATGGCCCCACAGAGCCCTGATCTCAACATCATCGAGTCTGTCTGGGATTACATGAAGAGAGAAGCAACTGAGGCTGCCTAAATCCACAGAAGAACTGTGGTTAGTTCTCCAAGATGTTTGGGCCAACCTACTTGCCGAGTTCCTTCAAAAACTGTGTGCAATTGTACCTAGAAGAATTGATGCTTGATGCTGTTTTGAAGGCAAAGGGTGGTCACACCAAATATGGATTTGATTTAGATTTTTCTTCTGTTCACTCACTTTGCATTTAGTTAATTGATAAATATAATCTATTAACATGTCTATTTTGAAAGCATTCTTACTTTACAGCATTTTTTCACACCTGCCTAAAACTTTTGCACAGTATATATATATATATATATATATATATATATATATATATATATATATATATATATATATATATATATATAGTATCTCTCTTTACCTGTCCTAACTTCCAGGCATTGGACATACTGTATTTCCTCATTCTAGTCATAGGTCCTTTCAACTCTGCTGGCATGAGGCTACAATATACATGGTCTAGGTGGAAAAATAAATAAATAAATAAATAAATAAATAAATAAATAAATGTCATTTGAAACCATTTATGCTTAAATTACGCTTTCTGAATTGGACCCATAATATATTTCAATAAAATGCTATTCATTCAAGTAACTATCAATTATTTCTAATTTTTTTCATATTATGTAGTGTTGCAGGTGTATTTTGCCAGCTAGATTTCAGAAGTGTGCAGTCAAGAAGCCCTAAAGAGTGTTAAATGGATGGAAGATAATGGCACAACATGTAAAAGGCTAACAGACAAGTTCTACAAATCTGATCTATCATTTAAGTGAAATAATTGGAGCCACTGTGAGTAACCAGCGTCCATTCTCTCCTTGTCTTCTTCAGTTTTCTTAATGCATTATGCATCTTAAATAAACAAACATATCTGACCCAGTCATCTGAATGTCTTTTTGCCCCGGTGGAGTCTCTGGGGATTCTTCTGTGTACTTTCTGCTACATTTGATGGAATTTGAGATGACTGTTTTGCAGGCAGCAACCTTTTTAATGTGTCTGCCATTTCCATGCAGTCTTACAACCATGTCAGTTTGGGAGCTAGCTTGTATCAGTATCTTTGCCTTTTATTGCAAACCAAGATGTAAGAAAAAAAACGGTTACTGAGCCAATTATTTTGCAGTAATAACCTACAGTGTAGCTTAAACCATACTGTATTTCTGTTGCTACAGTGTAATCTATTTATTTTGCATTGATCTGAAAGATGTATTATTATTAGTAGTAGTTGTAGTAGTAATTTATTTTCATGTAATGCATTTATACAGGTAATAATAAATTCTAGTTTCTAATAAAAAAGGTATTTTCTTTAGTAAAGTACACCATGGTTGGGATGAGGGTGTGGGTATTTGATTTAAGGTCCTTGGAAAGAGAAGAGGCTGTATTCCATTGATGTCATTCATTTCTGCTTTAGGATGGAATTATTGAGATAACACTGCTCTAATGATGTCATCTTTGCTCCATATTGAATTGTTTTAGGTAAGCGTTAGCACACCTCTTTACACCGTATTAAATGTTTTGTTGTTAACACCATATTTAGTTTGCTCCCATATGAAAAAAAGTATAAATTAGTTCAACTTTTTCTCTGTGCACACTCTGTTTAGATATTGGCAGCAGGCAATCTAAACAGAAATCAAGACACATTTCACTATCTACTGTGTGGTCCAGTGGTTAAAGAAATGGGCTTGTAACCAGGAGGTCCCCGGTTCAAATCCCACCTCAGCCACTGATTCATTGTGTGACCCTGAGCAAATCACTTAACCTCCTTGTGCTCCGTCTTTTGGGTGAGACGTAATTGTAAGTGACTCTGCAGCTGATGCATAGTTCACACACCCTAGTCTCTGTAAGTCGCCTTGGATAAAGGCGTCTGCTAAATAAACAAATAATAATAATAATCTAAACTGCACAAAATGAGTAGTTAAGATACATCTTTTGGCTCAGGTTAAATAATTTTTAAAAAATGCATTACATACTTTACCATCTAGCTGCAAATATGAAATGTTGACGGGCAAATTAAGCGTATTATGAATAACATGTACGTTTCTATGAGATTCTTTATATGGGAGTTTTTTTTTATTTGGCAAGAAAAGGAAAATTTGCAATGGGGATCCAGGCTGGGCAAAAACAACATTGATGTGAAATCAATATTTAATTAATCAGTAAAGCCTAGTGGTGCATCAATTTGGCTGTATTCTGTTAATTTCAATTATAGTACATTACTATGGTGGTTCATCCATAGCTTTAAACACTCAATCATGAGAGATACAGATAAACAATAGTTCACTGAGAGAGTTTCTACCAATCACATGCAGCACTGCGCTTTACCAGAGAATGAAAGTTATTAGGGAACAAGGGCACAGCCCTAATTATTATTATTAGTCGTTGTAGTAGTATTTTTTAAGTACAAAAGGCCCATACCAACACTATAAATCACAAACAATAAACTAAACCAGCTGAATACAAATAATATATCAATGTACAGATTTTGCAGCTAGACCTCACACTGGACCAGGTAAAATACAATATTATTATTATTTTTTTTAAATTTTATTTCAAATAAAAGTGCTAGGCAAAACAGTGTGACATCAAGTAGAAAAAGTTTTTGAGTAGTGTATACTACACTGATGAAGACACTTGATAAAACATGTGCCTGTTACTTATCAGGATTTCTGGCCTCAGTGAGCACAGGATGTACCTCCAGGTGTTATAATAAAGTGTGTGAGAAGAGCACAAAAAAGCCAAATAACAGCATATATGAAGAAAATGGAAGTAGAAGTGTACTATATATACACTATTTATATGTAATATATTTTTTATATTTAAATAATCTATCTATTCACATTTTCCTACTGGCCAATGCCAATTAATGGTATACATCAAATACTCTTTCCTTCAATTTAATTTTTTTTTACCCTTTCCCTTAGAGATTAGTTTAGGGATGTCACTGGGAAAGGTGATCTTTATTGATAGAGTGATTAAACGATGCGCAGCCTGTTCTCCTGTCTGAAGGTGATAATTATACAGAGCGCCGCAGCTAAGTAGGGAGCGTGCTCCCCTGGAGCAGAAGCCAGAATAAACACATCACATGTGTGATGTCCCTCGCAGCACAGGGCCTCTCTTCATTACTGACCCATCATTCTTTTGGAATTGATCCCATTTCATCCAGTTTAATGAAGTTTAAAGCAAAAATGAATGTCAATGTCATCTCAGTAGTTTGACTGCTTTTTGGCTTTCTTCTTTTCTTTCTTTTGCCTGGGAAGTATTATTTTAAGACATCTTGTTAAAATGTTGTAATACTTATCTCTCAAACCAAAGTAGATGTTTAATTGAATATGGCAAAAAATTAAAATAACTAAAAAAGGGAAATGTAACTCTATATATAACTGTTAGATTGTGTCATGCCTGAAGTTCACTCGAGAACATCATAACTGCATTTACAGGCGTAGTGATATAATCGGTTGATATTAAGTTTACACTATGCTGGTATGTGTTCTAATTTATTTAGCTTTCTTGGTCTTGAAATGGGCAAACCTAATGGAATTTCTCAATGGAAGCAACTGATCCACTTTTCTACTTGATTTAGTTATTATATCATGCTGTCAATGCTGCAATGCTGTCAGTCAAGAACACTTTTATTTTATTTTTTAAAAGTGGAGAAAAATTGAATTTTGTAATATTTCATTTAATTGAACAGAGGAACACCATCCACAACTATCAAACACTCAATAGTGCTGAGTTTAGACATTCTAAAAGTCCAGAGGAAGTTGAGATAAAATATAAAAAATCTAGACTGAAACACATAACTGGAGCAATATTTCAAGTACTGTTCACTATTAATGGGAACATACAAAATAAAAAAAAGGAACAGACAATTAATCCTTATTTATTTGAATAAGATATATAGATTTTACATTAGATGCATAGATTTGATTATTTTAATTATCTTTCAGTTGTTCTTCAACTATTGATCCACCACTGGTATATGGCTGGTTATTTGAACTTTGGTCTGCAGTGTATCAAACTGGATGTCACAGGGCTAGAAAACTCATTGCTTGTCTAGATTGAGTTTCAGTACTAGCCCCATTGACTGCATTATCATTTGAGTTTACAAACTTCTGCTGCTCAGGGTAAACATATCCTTTTAGGACTATTGAGTCAAGCTAAAACAACATCAGAAAGCTTTGTATAGTCTTCAGGATCTTCAGTGTGTTGTTTCCTTAGTTGTCAAAAGTACAAGAACTGACTATAAATATTTAAGGGAAATTGTAACAAGTAGTGAATGCAACCCTTAAGCATCCTTGAAAATGAAAATATATTAGTGACTATTTTAAGAAACAACAGATCTTAATACAGTACTATAAGAAACCACACTCCAGTGAAGAAGACACCAGCTGAAATCTACTTGACTTACAGTAGTTTTACCTTAGAATTCTGAAGTTTTGGAAAAATCCTAATATACAGTAGCCACTCAAAAACTCAGAAACCAGAACAATTACAGACCTTTTTTCACTGTTTTTTATTGATGGCCAGTAATAATAGATAATAGGGAGGAAGGGCAATAAACCATAACATGATTGACATATATTTAAATCATTAAAACAGATCCCCATTCAGTTGGCAACAGGATCATACTAGTACTCATACTAAATGACTATATTACCCTATGGTGTGGGCATCATAGACTAAACCAGTTGTAACTGCAGTTTTACGTAAGTAAAGGCACTGAAATTGATGAGTGTTTGGCATGAGTAAGTGTTGTATCTGTGATACACTACTGATGACAGCTGTGTCCATATAACCCTTATGTCCATGTTACCCCCAGCTCTTGTATATACAGGATATACATTTTGAGTGGTTTGAAAAATATGAATGCATGAATGACAGAAAGGCAAAAGGTCCCTGTGGTATACACTAGCAAGCAAGCCAGCAGTGCACTCAGGTCGGGCTAAATCAACAATAGTCGGCAGTGAGTGATTTTCTATCACATTTTATGTCTTGTTATATCCCCTTTAATGTTTCTCTTTGTCTACTGGTGCTTTGAGAGATTCCCCAAGTTCATAATGCATTTTGTGCTGCAGAGGAGCCAAATTTAGCTTCGAGCAAAAGCTTTGAATTTTTTATTATGAAGTAATTTACAGATGCTAGTAGATAAATTAGCACAACAAATTGCAGCTCAATTGCATAATCACACAGATTGATTTTGTGTTACTCTCCAAGATATATAGACACCTTGTGGCAACATTGTCAAGGAAAGGGAATGAAAGTTAAAAGACTTTCAATTTTGCTGGAAAACACAGAGAAATACACTGAAGGACGACATACTGTAGGTGTTGTCTGACTTGAATCTGTGTCTTCAAAAATGACTGTCCCCCAGATTACATTAAGGAATACTAATGATAATAATGAAAACAACAATGGCATCCAATACAATGGGCAGCAGTGTGGAGTAGTGGTTATGGCTTTGGACTCTTGACCGGAGGGTTGTGGGTTCAATCCCAGGTGGAGGACACTGCTGCTGTACCCTTGAGCAAGGTACTTTACCTAGATTGCTCCAGTAAAAACCCAACTGTATAAATGGGTAATTGTATGTAAAAACAATGTGATATCTTGTAACAATTGTAAGTCACCCTGGATAAGGATGTCTGCTAAGAAATTAATAATAATAAATGTATTTTGGTCTACGGAAAAAAAAAAAAACACTAAATTCTAATATCTGTTTCAAACTTGAAAAAGTATAAATGTTAGATGTGTGCAGTTGGCTACAACATTATGACACCAACTGCAGCAGTCCAATAAGAAGCCAGTTGCTAAAGTTATACTCTGAAAACACAGGCTGAAATAAAGCAGAGGCACTAATAGAAAAGGTACAGCCAATACAAGAAAAGTGCAGAGGAGCAGTCCAAACAGCAGCCTATCAAATTAATGCTTCATGTATTGGTTTTTGTTGTATCTCTGGGACTATTTGTTTTATTGCCTACAACATTTGGAAGCTACAACAACCACCCCCAATGGGGAATGTGTGGAGTGACCTTGACCTTCACCTTGTATCCAAGATAGTCCCAATCACTCCAATATGAATGAATTTATTGGCGCTGATTAGAATTTGGTGAAGATCTGATCAAAGGTGACTGATTTTACGGCTTTTTATTTGGCATTTAGGTTCATCATTTTGTAACTCTACTGTACAAAATTGATATATTATGACTTTACTTGCTACAAAGTAGTGAAATGTTTGCCCACTATTTAATCTTATGTATTTTATTCTATGTCTGTTGCAAGTAGTCTGTATTGAACCAGGGATCTGGTGTTTTCTCCCTAGGGCTAATATTATTGATCTCCATACAAAAACATACAAAACAGGTCCAAGAGCAGTTTTAGGGAGGCATTTAGATCACTGTTTCGATCTTTAAAATTGACCCCCGCTGCCTGAGAGATAATATACATGACAGAAAATATAATAGCCCCAATTTAAAAACTTCAAAATGCTATATCAGAATTCTAAAACTATAAGAAAATAAGTAAAGTAGATAAATTTTCCGTATAGTATTAAGAGTATGGGGTAAATTTTACAAAGCTCAATATATATATATATATATATATATATATATATATATATATATATATATATATATATATATAACTGAAAACAATACATGAAGCGTGTCTAAAATTTAGCACTTTAATGACAAGTTCTTACTGTAGTTGCCAAAATATACACACTATGCAATAGCATACTGTAGTTCAGTCTGGAAAAAGGCATATTCATCCTACAGTAAACACTTTAAAAATGTACTGTTTTGGAAACATCACTGAGCTTGCTTGTAAAACCATCCATAACCTTGAAAGCCTATAGGAAAGCAGTTACCTATGCAGTGTTGAAACAGTTATCAGCGGGCAGCCTTCTCAAAACAGCTCCTCCTTTTCTACATCTTTTTTTGTATTATGGAGCTGTGTTTCAGGGCTGTATTGATTTCCATTCTGTCCCTGGTTGATTAATGTTTCAGGAAGGCGTCAGGTGCATTAGTGCAGAGCTGAATAGAAAGAGCTGGGATTTATTTCTGTAGCAAATTCTATTAACTTATAAATGTAGCACCATCCCTGATTAATAATTGCTTATGTATTTGTTAACAGAATTTACAGCACCAACCACAGACGCCAGATATATTATTACTGATATATTTTCCAAAGTTGAGAAATATGCTTGTCTGCCCAGAAAAATAAGTCAATTAATAGGATCTGATGAAATTGTTCATATTTCCTAATGAAACTAACACAAAAAAATACAAAATGTGAGAAGGTACTAAACCTTTTCTCTTTGCATGTTTAATTATTTATTGGGTTAAGATCATAGTATGTGTGTTCTGTATGATTGCCTTTTGTTGTTTCTGTAAAAACTCTTAAAGGATGTTTTTCTGAAGTGAGCATACTGTGTGAGTGATGAACAGACTTCATCTATGGCAGCGGTTCTCAACCGATGGGCCGCGCAAATGTTTTTTTTTTTGTATTTGTTTTATTTTACCTATGATACCAGCACTCATTTAGTCTGGAAAATCTTCCTTAATAAAGCAGAGACCCAATCCATGGGCGTTGTTGTGTTTACGAATCAGTGAAAGTTCTGTTCCTGCTGCAGTGTACCCTTGTTCAGTACATAAAATGGATCGGTTTGTGGAACGTGAAAAGCTGCTGGAGGTGCATCATCACCTAAAAAAGCAAAAGCTCAGAAACAGGAAGAAAGCGGCTTGGAAACTGGATTTCCCTTTATTGGCATTGCAGATGTATGTTGTCCTCAGTGTGTACTCTGTGGTGGTGTACTGGCTAATGACAGAAAACTTATTAAAAACAGAAGTGCAGCTGGAGAAACATGGGTTTTTAAAAGCAATTCTAGCAATTTCAGTAATATGTTCTGGGGTGAAACTAGTGTCAAGTTCATCAACATGTAAAGAAAGAATAAAGAATACAAATGTTCCATTTTATAAAAGGTACCAGGTATGTGTGTCTTTTTGTTTTATTTTGATTTTTGAACACTGGAATTAAGTGTGGTGTTCTATGTACTGATGACATCTGTACACAGGATAACATGTACTGGATTTATGGCAAATACTTGACTGTGATTGGCTGATTTCTGATGCGATCAATATACTTCCCCACCCCACCTCATGTGGGACTGTTTTACAGTGGCAGCAATACAATAAGCCAGACATAGTAAGCAAACACTTTTTTGTTTAGTTTGTTTACATTACAAATGTATGCACAGTGACTCAATGCAAATTCAAGCAGGATGTTGAATGTTTTTCTATTTCGGTATCCCTTCTGCTTAAGGTTATAATCCTAGATATCATATTTTTACTCTTTCACATGGGTAGCTAATTTTAAGATATTTGTAGCCTGGGACCTCATTAGTCTGTTACGTGTGTTATGGTGATGTCAAGTATCAAAACAGTAATTTACTTCAATGGTAATATTTCAAAGCAAAATTGCTTTTTCATAAAAACATGTTTGGTCAAAAACAAACATTTGTTCTAAAAAATCCCTTCATTTTTTAAAACAGTCTTTATTGTTTTGTAAAAAGGGTTAATTATCACTGAATATGAAGACAAGATTTTGTTACAGGAGTCACAGCAATGGTCTTAAGGTAGCTTTTCTCCCCTGATTGAACATGGTCAGTATCTCCTGTAAGCAACTCTTCAGCTAAATTGGACTCCAGAGATCCAACTAGCATACCAAAGGCATTTGTTTCCAAGTCATTTTAGATAACAACTAAAGACTACCAATGATTCAGTTTCCTCAGTCCTATGGAGCAGTCTATCTTGTTTTGAGGTGCTATCTTTCCCTCATTTAGGGGCTGATGTAAGGATATTTTCCGCTGCAAAACACTCACCTTAGCCGTAAAGACTCTCAGATCCTCGTAAGAAAATGTTTATTTTCCGTGCACCAAGAGGACTTTGCTGCCCTTCCTCGGACATATGTTTTTGTTTGGTTTGATTTTTGTGTTCCACAAAACTCATACAGTGCCTACTGCTCTCTGTACTCCTAGCTCCCCTCACCTCTGAGCTGTAAGTGCAGCCGCTAAATACACCGATGCACAGGCGGCGCTCACTGCAACCCTCATTATCCTGATTGCAGCTCATTATTTGTGTGTTTTGAGTAATTTGCATTGCTCTTAAGCTTACATAGGCTGCAGTGCAAAATAATTGCCTGGCCGATATGCAATTTGGATTTTGCAGCGGCAATTGTTTGCACTGCGCCTATCCGTACATCAGCCCCTTGAAGTGTTTATCTATTATTTGTTTTTCTTTGTTCATTTATTTTTTTGTTTTATATCAGTTGTGACAAGCACAGGTGCATCGTAACAGAGGATGCGCTTACGAAAAAATAGACCAGAATCGTTTTAATGTAAAGCAGTGGTGGTGAACTCTGAACCTCAAGATCCATCCAGTCTGTCGAGCATGCTTGGAGTACAAACCTGTACAGCATCTTGATGGCCAGAGTTGTGCACCACTGGTAAGAAGGTAAGAAAAACAAAGAATACAGCTGTGAATCAAACATTAGGACAATAGCTCAAATGAGTTATGTAGAGTACTTCTTGTAATTGACATACAGTATATGAATCCCCCTATATGGTGACTAGTTGTATACCATGCTATATTTTGAGCGAATCTACCTTTGTTAGTTGGTTTACAAGATCATAGAACATGTCCTGTGAGACAAGCTTAATCTGTATCTTATGAAATAATAAAATAATGTCGTTTTCATACAATCAAGCAATATGGTTAACAGAATTCAATAACAAAGCCTCATTTCCTCCTACATCAGTTTACATGTATTGCAAAACATATATAAAAACAAGTTTTACTACCACACTGTGAAAGTTAAAGGTGGTATAATGCACATGCAGACATTTTCTTCCTGCAGATCATGTTGTCTGGCTCAGCCTAATAACAAGAAGTGAAAAATTGAGGTTTGGAAATTTAATCAAGTTAATGAAAGAGAGGAACATTTAAGGAGTTTGAAGTCCACAGGTGGCCCTCGGGCTTTCCATTGAGTCTCAGCTAAGGTAAAGGGCATTTTTACACAGTGGATAAACTAATGCGACACTCTTCAAGGACACAGCCTCGAGGTAGCACGAAAGGCATCTGCACTCACAGAGGTGCTTCCCCTAGCTGTCTACCTAATACTCTCTATCCATGGACGGATGTTGCAGTTGTAACACTCAAAATTGTGCAATCAAAATTCATTGGTAATGGATCAAGTTGATTGTATTGAAGTGTCACAGTTTGGTCCCTGGCATTTTCAAAAGCAAATTGTTATTCACAAAGTAGACTTACAAGCAGCTGCAACCCATTCAATTAATTATATTATAAAAAGTCTTCACACCCTTGAACATTTTTCACATTCTGCTGCCTAAAAAATACAATTCAAAATGCATTAAAGTAGGAGTTTTTTTCACTGATCTACACATCATCTACACTTGCAACGTGAAAGAACAATTATAGAAATATTCAAAAAGTAATTAAAAATAAAAAACCAAAAAGTCTTGATTGAATAAGTCTTCACACCCTTTGTCATAGCAAACCCAAATCAGCTCAGGTACAACAAATTGCCTTAACAAGGCACATAATAAGTTAAACAGAACCCACCTGTGTCCAATCACAGTAGTTCAACTGATTTGAATACTCCTGGATAAAGAATCAAGCTGTTTCTGTTGTATGAAGTGAATTTGAAGCAAATGGCAAAACATGCCAAACAAGGAGCTGTCAAAAGAACTCCGGGATAGTTATTGAAAGGTACAGATTGGGGGAAGGCTATAAGAAGCTTTCGATGTCTTTGAATATCCCTTGGGGCACTGTCAGGTCCATCATTGTAAAGTGGAAACAGTTTGGCACAACAAAGACACTGCCTTGATCAGGCCGTCCCTCCAAAGTCAGTAGCCGTGGCTTAAGAAACTGCTGAGGGAGGTACAGAGGTCTCTGGCTGAGATTGGGGAAAATGTTGACTGTTCAACAATTTCAAGAGTACTCCACAAACATGGCCTGTATGGGAGGGTGGCAAGAAGGAAGCCACTGCTGAAAAAAAAGCCATATGATGTGCTGCATAGCTTTTGCAAAGAAACACTTAGCAAACATTGCACGCATGTGGGAGAAGGTTTTGTGGTCTGATGAGACCAAGTGGAACTTTTTGGTCTCAATGCTAAGCGATATGTGTAGCATAAACCAAACACGGCACATCACCCTGCTAACACCACCCCTACAGTAAAGCATGGGGGTGGCAGCATTATGTTTTGGGGATGCTTTGCAGCAGCGGGGACAGGGAGGCTTGTGAAGATCGAGGGAAAGATGGATGGTGTAAAGTACAGGCAGATCCTGGAGGAAAACCTGTTCCAGTCTGCCAGAGACCTGGGACTGGGGAGAAGATTCACCTTTCAGCAGGACAATGATCCGAAGCACAAAGCAAAAGCAATAATGGAGTGGCTCAGCAAGCAGAAAGTGAATGTCCTCGAGTGGTCTAGTCAAAGCCTAGACCTGAATCCTATAGAAAATCTGTGGCATGACTTGAAGACTGCAGTCCACAGACGATCCTCAGCCAACTTGAAAGAGCTTGAGCTATTCTGCCAAGAAGAATGGACAAAAACTGCACCATCCTGCTGTGCTAAGTTGGCAGACACTTCTCCAAAACGACTCATGGCTGTTATTGCTGCAAAAGGGGCTTGCACCAAGTATTGACTCAAGGGGTGTGAAGACTTATGCAATCAAGACTGTTTGGTTTTTTATTTTTAATTACTTTTTGAATATTTCTATAATTGTTCTTTCATATTGAAAGTGTAGATGATGTTGTGTAGATCAGTGAAACAAACTTCTACTTTAATGCATTTTGAATTGTATTTTTTAGGCAGCAGAATGTGAAAAATGTTCAAGGGTGTGAAGACTTTTTCAAGGCATTGTATATATATATATATATATATATATATATATATATATATATATATATATATATATATATATATATATATATATATATCATTATTAGCTTACATTTGCTCACAATAAGCTTACCTGTTGTTTTTTGCATTTGGACTTCAAACAAAAAGCCTGACATGACATTCAATTACTTGTAGCAATTACTCCATGTTTGAGAAATAAATAAATAAGTACAAGACTGTGACTGCCTTAGATTATTGTTCACAGCATTTCAAATGTATAATGTAAACCTCCCTTGGATTGAGTCTCATAATATTCCAGATTTTAAAAGAAGTTGGGTTTACAGCTGCTAATGTTTTTCCAGTGAAAGTATACATTATACAAGGATATTGTTTACTACAGTTTAAAAGCTGCTCTGTAATTCTTCTAATTCTTATTATTTGTCTTATGTTTGTTTGTTTGTTTGTTTGTTTTTTCTCTCCAGCATTCTTGCTTCTTATGGTCTTTCATAACACTGTGATGTATTATTCATGGTTCTAAGGATAGTTCTATTCTCATTTAAGCATGTCGGAAATATCGATAGAAAACACTTCAACCCTCTCAGAGCCCTCAGCTTTTTAGCAAAAGGATTCCTTCATGACCACGTCAGCAACTCGGTGTACCGGTATATATTTAAGATAACTTCTGAAATCTTCTGGCTTTTTAAAATATAAATCATTGGGCATTACAGTTAAGATTTTCACAGACAGCAGGAAAAATATCATTAAGGTCACTGTACTTAATTCATAAATCACAATATGTTCCTTTGTTGTACAGCAACTGTAAAGAAATCTGTGCTTGAGGCTTATTAATAGGTCCCACAGCTAAGCATCTTGCCTGAGAAGGCATCATTAGTCTACCACAGGTGAATTGGTACTACACTAGATGAATACAACCCCATGCTATATAGGAAAGTAAATATTTTATGTATTGGTACTCCTTATTTGAGACAGAAGCTACAAAGGCATTTTCTTTAAAGGGTAGCAGTTCCCTGTGACGGATTCCAATCCAATCTTACAAACCACTCCCATGCTTGGCCTGAAGTGATAGCAACAGAAATAAATAAACCCAATACCAGGGACTAATTTAGCAGTGGAATCAGCCCAATTATCAAGGTGATAGTGCGCTTCCAGAATGGTTGATTGTATTCTTAGGCCAGCTAAACCTTGCAACCTATTCCCCCACTGAGAACCAGCTACAGCCACACTGCCCACACTGAAAACACTCTAGGGAGTAACCCCCTGACAAGCAACAATATTCAAGCCAGATAGAGACACTGAGATGCAACATGTTGTTTACATGGGTGTGCTGTCCTATGTACAAGAATTGCTTTAGATAGGGGGGTTTGCCAGGTCAGAATTGATGGCCTGTATTGGAATAATCCACAGCCCTGCTGTTCTTTTAAAAAGGCCAATGGGATTTGCAGTGGCTTGACAGAAATCTACATTTTATAAGACATATTGATATGCTTTAAAATGGAAACATTTATTTTTTCATAGACAGGATTCCTATTTAGCAGAGACATGCTCTTGCTTTGGCTGCATTTGTGTATGTATTTGTGTATGATTACTTGTAAGTATGTAATTTGTTTTGCTTGGAAAATAGGTTTGTATTCTCAATGGGTTCTTCTATTTAACGTTTTATCGGAAGGAGGCACAGTAAATTGCAGTCAGTAGGTGTCACTGTGGCACTGCATGCTCACTGAAACAAGGCATATATAGTGAATCTGTTTTGTTTGCTATCACTACAAGGCTATTAGTGCTTCACACAATACAGCGTTGATAATAGAGTAGTTTTCTAATGTTATAATTTCTTCACAAAGAACCCTGCTGTAAACTGTTTCTGTTTTACAACATGTTTAAGCTACAGCTAGATAAATTAGGTTGGCATGACATCTCAAAAAATATTCAGTTGTGCACTGCTGGTTCATTAGGGTGGCGTGAGATAGAAAACCCTTTTGGAAAACGCCTCTGAAATTAAAACATGTATAATTAATAGGTGCTGCTCAGTTTGAATAGCAGGGGTGAAATATGGGTACATTGTTCTAGTAACGCGAGTATTTTTAATTATGTTATGTATGAGATTGTATTTTAATGGGGTTAAAAGAACATGGTGCAGTTTTAAATTGCATTTTGATTTCAGCGAAGGTCTTTTCGTTCCCCTCTCTTATGTAAACGAGCACGTTATGCAATGTGGCAGCTGCACAGCGAAACGCCGTCATGGAACTCATGGAGCTCCATCGAGTGTGTGGCATGTCCCAAAGGAGGCAGCTTGTTAACTGCAGGTGCTCCCTTTGGTAGTAGCTCACTAACTCGCTAAAATAACCCGTGGGAATGCAAATCTCCTGGGCCTCCTCGGGGCTCTGCTTTTACAAACTGCATGGAATTACTTTTCTTATACAAAAAGAGGGGTTGCGTCTCACTGCACGCCTCCTGATCTGTGTGCAGCACTGAAATTGAAACAAACCCAAAACATAACTAATTTTAAAAATGTACAGTATACATTCTGCAAGTAACACCCTTTCTATGGAAACCGGTATGTGTTGCATATTTAACAGCTATAGTAATGGCCACCAGCCTTCTTATATGATGCTGATGTGATTGAATACTTTGAGATTAAAGTTACTTGACAATATGCTTAGCAAGGACAGCCTGAAGACTGTGGTATCCCTGACCTTAGATCTCATCTGGAATCAATTCTAGAATGTTAGATTTTCCACAGTAAGAAACATCACATAAAGGTGCTGTGTATTGCATTGTTATATTTCTAATGAAATTCCAGTATGACGCTACAAGCACCCAAGATATAATCAATGGGTACAACTAAAACCTTTTAATAAATTTGACCCAAGATTCATGCATTTTTTAAATGCAGATTTCTTTCAAATTTAGAACAGCACAGCCATTCAATGCTATACATAACTTTTTTAAATTTTCAACAATTATTGATGTTTTATTTGTCACAGGTTATTGCAAGTAATCAGTATTTTTCTTTTTTTAAATCCTACATTTTGAACTGTACCAAACCCTATTGCAGGAAATTAATTATATATTCTGAACTTTCAATCCCCCCTCCCTGTAAATTACCAAGCTTATGGGATATCCTCATCATCAAATGTCCTGACAAGTAATCATTAAATCAACCAAGCAACATTAATATATTGATATTATGTTTCTTAACTAGTCAGCCCACTGTATCTGTTTGTAAAGTCAAGATACAGTAAGAGTGCCCTCTAGGTGTCAGATAGGGAATTTTCCCTAGCTTGTACCAAAGTCTGTGCTGCATAACACTACACTTTGATATGGCAATGGCAGTATGTGAAATAATCTATTTTAAAAGTGTTAAATGTTACTGCAAATTGTATTCACATGAAGTCATGAGGAGCATTATTATAATCAAACCCTAACTTTCAAGTCAAAACTTTTCTGATGATATGATTTTGCTTTTCTGCAAGTTATCCATAAAGAAAGCTGCAGATTTACGTAGTTATTTATGTATTTATTGTGAATTTTATCTGTAATAAATGTGACACGTCTTTAGTACAACGATTGAATCATGAGACGAATATCTTTACCCTTTACACTGTGAGAAGCAATCATTTTTAGCAAATTAGGGAGCATGAATCATATGGTCTCCTTGGCACTGAGGGGCGGGTTTAAACTATAGAAGCAGATCCCACCATGTGAGGTAAAGATATGGCTGCTGAACCAGAAACAGATTTAACTGCCAGCATGAGTCATAGGGTGAAGGTTTTCTGATGCCTTGTTAGGGGATTCAGTGGAGATATATATATATATATATATATATATATATATATATATATATATATATATATATATATATATATATATATATACAGTGCAAGAAGATTTTAGGCAGGTGTGAAAAATGCTGTAAAGTAAGAATGCTTTCAAAAATAGACATGTTAATAGTTTATATTTATCAATTAACAAAATGCAAAGTGAGTGAACAGAAGAAAAATCTACATCAAATCAATATTTAGTGTGACCACCCTTTGCCTTCAAAACAGCATCAATTCTTCTAGGTACACTTGCACACAGTTTTTGAAGGAACTCGGCAGGTAGGTTGGCCCAAACATCTTGGAGAACTAACCACAGTTCTTCTGTGGATTTAGGCAGCCTCAGTTGCTTCTCTCTCTTCATGTAATCCCAGACAGACTTGATGATGTTGAGATCAGGGCTCTGTGGGGCCATACCATCACTTCCAG
Source organism: Acipenser oxyrinchus oxyrinchus (assembly GCA_030684275.1). Lineage (NCBI taxonomy): Eukaryota > Metazoa > Chordata > Actinopteri > Acipenseriformes > Acipenseridae > Acipenser > Acipenser oxyrinchus. The sequence goes on along the minus strand of CM060254.1, from coordinate 49,097,834 downwards.
GACTCCTTGTTCTTCTTTACGCTGAAGATAGTTCTTAATGACTTTTGCTGTATGTTTGGGGTCGTTGTCATGCTGCAGAATAAATTTAGCCAATCAGATGCCTCCCTGATGGTATTGCATGATGGATAAGTATCTGCCTGTACTTCTCAGCATTGAGGAGACCATTAATTCTGACCAAATCCCCAACTCCATTTGCAGAAATGCAGCCCCATACTTGCAAGGAACCTCCACCATGCTTCACTGTTGCCTACAGACACTCATTCGTGTACCGCTCTCCAGCCCTTCGCAACAAACTGCCTTCTGATACAGCCAAATATTTCAAATTTTGACTCATCAGTCCAGAGCACCTGCTGCCATTTTTCTGCACCCCAGTTCCTGTGTTTTCGCATAGTTGAGTCGCTGGCCTTGTTTCCACGCTGGAGGTATGGCTTTTGGCACAAGTCTTCCATGAAGGCCAATTCTGACCAGACTTCTCGGACAGTAGATGGGTGTCTTCTTCCGACATGAAGGGAAGTAAGCATGATGTGTCTTTCATCTGCTGCAGTAAGTTTCTGGTCGACCACTGCTCTACGGTCCTCAACGTTGCCCGCTTTCTTTGTGCTTCAAAAGAGCTTGGACAGCACATCTGGAAACCCTGTCTGCCTTGAAATTTCTGCCTGGGAGAGACCTTGCTGATGCAGTATAACGACCTTGTGTCTTGTTGCTGTGCTCAGTCTTGCCATGGTGTATGACTTTTGACAGTAAACTGTCTTCAGCAACCTCAACTTGTTAGCTGAGTTTGGCTGTTCCTCCTTAGTTTTATTCCTCCTACACAGCTGTTTCTGTTTCAGTTAATGATTGTGTTTCAACCTACATATTGAATTGATGATCATTAGCACCTGTTTGGTATAATTGTTTAATCATACACCTGAGTATATGCCTACAAAATCCCTGACTTTGTGCAAGTGTACCTAGAAGAATTGATGCTGTTTTGAAGGCAAAGGGTTGTCACACCAAATATGGATTTGATTTAGATTTTTCTTCTGTTCACTCACTTTGCATTTAGTTAATTGATAAATATAATCTATTAACATGTCTATTTTGAAAGCATTCTTACTTTACAGCATTTTTCACACCTGCCTAAAACTTTTGCACAGTACTGTTATATATATATATATATATATATATATATATATATATATATATATATATATATATATAATATATATGAAACAGAGATCAAGAACAGATTTTCAAAAAATGTATATATATTGCTTTAAACTTATTTTAAAGATACAGGCCTCTGTATTGTGCCATGAACATCAATAGGGTAACATACACTACACTTTATTAGTACCAGTCTATTGGATTAGATTTGGCATAGAGATATAAATTAGGATGATCTTGTAATCCGATTAGCACTATAAAGATGTAGTTTATTTAAGCAGTGTTGCAGTCATATTCATACAACAATGCTCTACCTAGTTGTTAGTACATTAGTAGCAATGACTACATTCAAGATAATAATGCACTCATCCACTGTGCCAGAATTGTGTGCAAACAGTTTGAAGAGCAAGGTTGAGTTCTTCCATGACCAACACATTGGTCTCAATCCATTTGAGCATGTCTGGGATGAACGTTCAACAACACATCTCTTGAAACACCTTTCAGTAGCTTTTGGAGCCGGGTGACAGCTGGTATTGGGGATAACGGTGGCCCACCTTATATTAAGTGCAGGGGTCCCAGTAAAATAGCCAGACAATGTATACCACTCTAAAATAATTGCTGCAAATTCATTTACAGTCCATCTCATTTCATGTTTATGAATGACATCTGAATATTTTCAAATGATTATCTAATTACCATATTCCTTCGAATTTAAGATGTACATTTTAAAACATTTTTTTCTTCTCAAAAATGGCCTGCGTCTTAAATCCAAGTACAGTATAGTAATGCATATATTAAAATCGCCAACAAAAGATGTGACTTCCCGAACCATCATACAGCAACGTGACTGACTGTTGAAGGGTTCCGTAGTAGTTATCCTGCGGAGCAGATGCTCTCCTCGATGTAAACAAAGCAAGCTTTTCGCTTACCGCCTGCCTGTGTAGCTATGGCCAATTAGGACCTCCCAATCAGCTCCGGGTAAGCCTTCCTGTTTACCATTGCAGCAGCTCAGCTGAACCAGCAACAGGGGCCTCCCTGTCACAAAGCGTCATTAGCTAGTCCCTACGGAAATCCACTGTAAAATTTCCTAAAATCAATTGAAAATTACGCGGGAGAGAGAGCAGATTCTGTGTTTTTCTCTGTGGTCGCAGAATCCTGGAATCCTGGAGGGACTAATTTAACTTCCTGAGAAATTTGAGGAGAAGCTTATACAATTTCAGCATTTCGTTATTAGACCCCCGAATTTTTCTTCTTGCCAAGCAATACCCCAGTTCACAAAAAGGCTGTGTTCGAAGGTTCGTAGGTTCAAGGTTCGTTCGCTAGCCAGGAATTCGAAGGTAGTTTTAAATCTTGGAAGGTTTGTCAGGCGGCATTCACGCACTGCATTTTTTTTTTCTTTTTCTGTTAACAGAAACCATTTGACAATGACGTGAATACTATAAAGCACATATTTAATGTCACTCACATGTAAAATTCAATCTTTTGATTTGTATAATGCATATTACTTAAACAAAAGTTGTTGTATTAAAATCTACTACCAAATCATTATATGTAACAACTCTATATGGCGTCGTTGCCATGTATTGGAGCAGGGTATTATGCCAGACACTAGGGAGGTACCTATCAGTTGTAGTGCTTCAGTAAAATATGTACTGAATACCTAGTGTACAAGATAAGTGCTATGGTAGAATATGTTTGAAACATACAAAATATATGCAAACACTAATCATTTTAATTTCGAAAACTCAGGACCGTCTGCCCCTCCTTGCTCCAGCTTGTGTTATCCAGAGGCAATCCTTTAATTTCTTCATTCGCCATCTCGACAGCAAAGCGTTGTATAGCATAAGTTGTATTAAAAAAATGTCTTGAAACCCCTCTGCTGTTTGGGATTTTTTTGTTAAATGCCCAGATGACCAAAAAAAAAGTTGAATGCAAACTGTGCAAGTGACTGTTGATGTGTCATGAATGTATAATGTAACCTTGGTTCCCTTTCAATTCGATGACAACCACCAAAACATTACGTATGGGATATTCCTGCCTATTGGTAGGTATTCACTAAGCTCTCTATACCAGAGCAGCCGATAGGCCCCTTCCTGGATAACATCCTTGGCCCCGCCTACCGAGGGGATAAAACCGTCATTCCACGGACGCCAGATAGCAAAGCCAGAAAAACTGGACGAGTCCGGCCACAACTGATCGAGCCGTCAGTAAAAAAAAAAAAATTCACTGGTCCTGCCGACCGTGGCTGCCAGTGGAAACAAGGCATTTGTGCACCATTTTCTATTCATAATGCGACTGAATGCACATTGAAGCAAAGGTATTTGTTTCCATTTTTGTTGTTATTTACTAGATTTTGTACATGTTGAGTTTCCATATACAATATCATATTAATTTCTGTGGTTTATATTCGTGTTTCTGGTTTATATTTGTATTCATGATGATGGAATGTCATCAGCCAATCAGGCTGTGGATATGGTTCTGTTTTAATTATATACAGTAACAGCAGCTTTACTTGTAAACTTCTTTCTTGTCACTGTATTTTTATTGTATTTCGTGTTGTTACTATGGGAGACAGAGAATCACCCCAAGGGGAATACATCAATGTGATTTATATGGGCAGTGATATTAAGATCGGCCACTTTATTTATAATTTTAAAATTAACTCTGTGTTTAAATCTTGGTATTTAAAAAAAATAAAAATAAATCATATATATAAAGGAGGTCTGACCTTCCCTGTTCTGAAAATTTCACATTACCTACAAAACTCATGATATTTTAGCTGAATAACCTGACCTGTTTTTGTACCATTCCTTGATTTATATGGTACTCTTAAACCTACTGTGCCAGGAAAAAGGTGATCTGACTGACAGAGGTTAAGAGAGAATCTACAAAGCCTGCCAGATCTCAGTAGGAATCTGACAGGAGAGACGGATGTGTTCCTGAATACATCAGTGATTGCCCTAAGGCTGGATGAGTACTAAAGGCATAGGCTAACACACCAGTATGCATGGAGAGCATAATACAATATTTAATGAAGGTTAAATGTAAACATTTAAAAGTAAAGGCTCACCAGGAAAGGTCACATTATTGTATTTATTTATTGTTTTGAGACAGAGAAAAGCCTTTAGTCTTTTGTAAATGTTCTAATTTGCACATGTGAACTGGTGGAGTGTCTGGCTCTATTTAACTCGTAAACATCAAATTTCCCAAGCATTGCACTATAAACATGCATCTACTTCCAGCATGCCTGGCCGGTTAGTTTTTATTTGCATTTTAATGAAACCTGTGCTCTGCGGATGACATCACGACCAAATAAAACAGAAACATGGTAATTACATATATGACCATAATTATATCATGCTAAAATCCTGTACCACTGTGCAAGATTACATTAAATATAATATGGTACCTTAACTGTATAGATACATTAACTGAAATAGCTGTCTTTGTCCTAATATTTAGGATCTTCTTTTTAATGAAAACGTTTGTTTTACTGATTGTATTACAGCAGAACAATCACTACAATGACATATCATACTGCACTTTGGTTAATCTATCTTTCAGATGCTCTGATTAATCAATTCAGAATATATGTCAAGGTTATAAATATAATCCCCCTCATTGCCATAGAGACCATGATTCTCCCTCCCTAAATTTCTATTAAAAAATGTGCTAAATACGTACGAGACTATTATGCATGATGCATTCATTAAAGATAATAATTAGCATTAAAAACTGAAAAGTAGATCACATCATCAAAAAAAAAACTGTAGAAGGCATTTTTTGGCATTTAATGCTTATATACTTAGATTTAATCCATCTTTTTTATCAAATGGATTGCCCGGGTATATGGACCAGCAGATATCAAATACAAAAAAAAAAAAAAAGTAAAACCTATTTGTATTCAATCACTGGAAATCACCTCCTGATGCAAAATTTGTTTGGCTTTTGTTATCCCTCAGTCTTGATTACAGTATGTAAAAAAAAAACACAAACAAGACATCTGCTGTAGTGACCCATTACCATAGCTCCTGCAATGGACTTATTAGAGCAGAGGCTATTATGACATTTACAGTATATAGGTCTTGAAATTATTACTCAGTATATATATAGTTTGTTTTTATTGCCGTAAGAACCCCATGTGAATATTTTTCTTCAGTGATGAGACTTTGGTCTTGTATGAAAGGTATAAAGGAGAATTGCACAGTAAGCATACGTGTGTGCAAGTGATTCCCACATCACACTTAATTCAACAGCTAAAGGCACTTCTGACTGCGTTCACTTCAGCTTTTAATTAAGGCTAAAGTATCTCTTAAATTAGCACATATCCATTTAATTTGACAAACACAATTAAATGCTCTTTATACACTGTTAAATGGTTGACACTGAAGTCAGTAAAGCACATTCTGCCTGATTATCCCCATTATTAGTAGAAGGGAAAATGCATGTTCATAAAACTGTTCACACCCCTCCTCTGTACCTGTGCCGGAGCAAGCAGGTAGCGCAGATGAACCAATATCAAACCAATCGCAATTATGCTGAAAAAAGACATTGCAGGCATATGTACAACAAAGCAGCATCTAGGTAACGTAATGCGTTGTGTTTTAAATCCTACACCCTGTTCAGTAACACTTTAAGGTCACCCATGGATTCAGTGTTAAAGCTACCATTTGCAGTCCTAAAGGTATCAAACAGCCTCTAACTACCAAACACCAAAGGAAAACTTGAAATCCTCATATTTCAGTGGTATTCATTCTTGTCAGGTTGGCTAAAAAAAAGGGAGATTTTGCAACATTTCAACATTTATTCAGTATCACTGCACACTATGCAAATTGTCTTATAATTGTGAGTAATTTATACAGTTATATTTATACCGGGCAGCAGATTGGAGTAGTATTTAGGGCTCTGGACTCTTGACCGGAGGGTCGTGGGTTCAATCCCTGGTGCGAGACACTGCTGCTGTACCCCTGAGCAAGGTACTTTACCTAGATTGCTCCAGTAAAAACCCAACTGTATAAATGGATAATTGTATGTAAAAATAATATGTAAAAAATAATGTAATTGTATGTAAAAATAATGTGATATCTTGTAATAATTGTAAGTTTCCCTGGATAAGGGCGTCTGCTAAGAAATAAATAATAGTAATACCACACACAGGGCAGATTTGGTAGAATTTGAGTAAACAAGTAGATCCATCACATCTTAAATGTGATGGATCTATTTTTTAGAACAGACTTGTTCTGACTTCACTGAAGGAATTTGAGGCAACAGTCCTTAAGGTGTAACCCCTTATCCCATCCAGAACCATTTTAAATACCTTGCTTGCGGACATGGAGACCCTATCAGGGCTTGGAACCCTGCACCCTGCACAAGCCCTGCATCCAGTCCTGAGTTTAGAACTCCACTTGTTAAGATGTATTATTGAAATGATCAGGTGCCTGTTAAACAAACAGGACCGTGCCCTGAACTGATTGCACTTCTCACAACATGTATAAATCACACCTAAATCTGCATATTTATTAATAGGTGTTGTTCATGCAGCTATAAGGTAGGATCACTTTGTTTCACATCAAACTCTTGACTCCTGATCATTTAAACAATACACTTAATTGAAGGTAGTTCTGAAACTCACTGGGTGCAGGGCCAGCATGAATTTCAAGCGCTGCTCTATTGATGGTATTATTGCATTTTTTTTCTTGTTGTTTTTTCCTTGGAATCCATCTACTGCTTGACGTGAATTCAGAAAGTTTGTTAGTTGTATCAGTGCTGCAACTGTATTTCACTCTTTCAACAATGTTAATTTTTTTCTAAGAGACACGGATACAAAAAAATTTACAAAACCTTGATGTTGCACCTCAAAGTGCTTTAAATATATTTTCCACCTCACACCTAGGCAATATATTAGGTGTGCTCTACCAGTATCTAATTTCAAACAGCATAGGGAAAAAAATCCTTCAGCTGACTTCCCTTCTGTCTTTGTTTTCAGCTAATACATGGTTGCCATGGGAAAATGTATTGTTAGCATACTTTTACATTGTTGTGTTTCTTTCCCATCTGCCTAAAACAGTAAGACCGCTCAAGGTAAAAAACAAATTCACTGTAATAAATTAAGCGAAACAAACTAAGCCAAGTAGTCTGAATCTTCCTTTGCATGTGGATAACATGGTGGTGATATAGTCCTAAAGACTGCTTTTAGTTTGTCATTAAACATTTCAACTATTTTTTTACAATTAGTACCATGGGTTCAATATTCTCTTAAAGTGATTGTAGCTAACGCAATGATTCCACAAATCCCACCTGTTCTGAAGTTTCATTAGCTACATAGGTCTCATATATAATCGTTTTGAATGAAGCATTTTATAGCAAACATCCATTTTCATTGGAGCCATTCAGGGAATAATAAGTCATTTAAATTTGTTAACTTTTTGTATGTGATACTAAAACAAAACAAAAAAATACAAAATCTCAGCAAAAAGGAAATAGTTCCATTTATATTCTGCTCTGTTTTGTTCTTAAACTGTTTGGGAAACAGTACAGTTGTCACAGGATGAATACACAGTGGAGCATTTAACTTCCTTATGCAATAAAACCAGTGAACAGTTTTAGATGAGTCGTGAATCTGCATAGATAGAGGTTTGACTCCTTGGAGAGATATTATTGTGTGGGTGTGTGTATTAAACTCTAAAGTTTTCATCCAAAATAACATTTTACAGCATAGGCAAGGCATACACACTGTATTATTGTAGACTTTGATATTGATGAGATACAGCCTTATGAAATGTCTCTGTATGAGATGGAAATTGAATCGGTGTATTTTTTATTTTAATATATATATATATATATATATATATATATATATATATATATATATATATATATATATATATATATATATATATATATATATATATATATATATATATATATATATATATATATATATATATATATATATATATATATATATATATATATATATATATACTATAATATGTAGTTAAATAAGAATAATTTAACAATACAGTATAGGGTGCTTTGGAAGATATAAGCTGATTTACACCCTGACCTCTCTCTGTCTGTCTGGATGTCTGTTTGTATCGTACAGCACCCTAGAGAATATTATATATATATATATATATATATATATATATATATATATATATATATATATATATATATATATATATAAATTTCTTTGAAGTGTATTTATTTAATTAATTGCATTGTATATTACTAAGTGTATTGCAGTACCTCTGAAAAATATACTTGCTTATTTAATTACACTGTACCACTCTGCCTCTTGATGTAAATCTTTTAACAAAAAAAAGCCATGCTTAGAAATGCACTTCCCTCAAGCACCAATACTGCAGGGTAGTGTTTAGCATATACATTTTAAAACAGATATAAAAAATGAATTTAAACCTGTTCATAATGGCGGTAGGCTTGCACAATACTCTTTCATTCTCTACAAATTATGTCTCAGTTATTGTTTTAAGTTACGTAGTACAATAGTGACCTACATTTTGCAAAAAATTCCTAAAACCATGACCTTAGTAGTTTTTTGTTCATTCATATTTTAACGTGCCTTTTGTCATTTTACCCATTCACTTAGGCGTTAATAACTGCTAACAAGTGAAACAAAAAAACTGTCACCGATAGTTAGCATAAAAAGAATATTTTCCATTCTGTTGGCTAATGACCCCAAGTTCATGCCCCATTAAAATATAGCCTGAAACTTTGCCAAAGGATATTTCCATCAACAGTGTTATGCTGGGCAAAAAAACCCCCAAAAAACCTGCAAAAAGGTAAAACATTATAAACACAGCAAACAACATCCTTTCTGATGCCATACCTTGAGGTGTAATGTGGGACCCCAAGCAACTGATATTTGACCATAAACATTTGCACAAGATAACGTGACAGGTCTTATACACTGTCTGGCCACTTTATTTGGACCTACACCTAATATCGGATTAGCCACTGTTTGCCCTGATCACAGTCTTGGCATGATGTGGTATAAACTCCACAAGCTGCAGATATTGATCCATACAGTCATTAATATTTCAGGCAATTGGTGCAAAAAGGTTAATGGAGGATCGTGAGGATGAATGCGTTTTTCAAGTTAAAACCATACATGCTCAATTGGATTGTAATTGAGTGATTGTCGTGGCCATAGAAGATGCCTGAAGTCTCCTTAAACCACTCAAGCACAATTCCGGCACAGTAGATAGGTACACTATCGTCTTAAATGTAGCCAATGCCACAAGGGCACAAGTGCAGCACTGTTAGGTGAACTTTGATCTGAACCAAGCTTAAGTAAACTACAACATTAGTTCTGCCTTCCAGTTCATAGAGAAGGGGACCTGGTGCAATGCCAATTCCAGTCAGGTAGACAGGTCCTAATAAAGTGGGCAGATCATCTATGATGTGTATGTGACACGTACAGTACAGTATGGGTTGCAAAAACACCACTGATGTGTGTCTTGACATGTAATCTTTTCAGCAGCTTTGGCGAGAGGTTCGCTGTCTCACCTAACGTACCAATGATGAGATGTCTCCACATAAATAAAGATCATACAGCAGCATAAGCACCATCAGGAATAAAAAAGAGTGTGTGTGTGTGTGTGTGTGTGTGTGGGGAGGGGGGGTATGCGACAGGGCATCATTATATTACACACTACAGTACTATATATATGTGTATATTTGATTTTGTTATGATTCATGTCTCACACAGGAATATTGACTGGTTTGGCTTGTTTTAACAGGTTTTATATGAGCTATTTATTATTCAGCGCAATAAGGTCCTTTGCCCAACAGAAGATCTCTGGAAATTGAAATTGAAATTGTATTATATTGTTTGCCTTCTGCGTCCTCTTTTTTCAGGTACAGAAATGTCATGGATTGAAAGATACATTTCTGGCAGTTACAGTATAAGGTTTGTTTTTTATTTCACAAAAGAAGGAAAAAGGTCATTGGTTAAACAAATCTTGTGCTTAAAAATGTAATGTATGTATTTCAAATTTAACAAAGATGACCTTCATTAAAGTTCTAACAGTTCAACATAATTCAATATGTACACGGTTTATTGTACATTATACAAAGTACTGATAATATGTAGTTGTAGTATATCTGTTTAATTATTTCACACTACAGTAATCCGTTGTGTGTGATTACCAGGTGTGGAAAATAATCAGCAGGTAGGTGTGTTCCTGTGGGGCGTCAGGTATAAAAAAGGTTCCATTTATTTACCTCAGGGCTGCTTCAAAACCAAAGCCCACTGGGCTAAAGAAGCTGAAATTCACAGATGTGTGTGTCTGTCTGAGAGAGAGTGAGAACCAGAACCAGGGTTGGATACCGAAGAGTAAGCAAGTCAGTAGATCCCACCAAAGTTTTCATACACTGTGTTGTATGTACTTTGTGCGCTACCGTTGCTGGTAGTGTCACATGACCTGTTCAATGTGTTGATATGTAAATAAATCCTGTTTCCCTGCGGGGCGTATCAACTTCAACCTCCGTCTCAATCTCCTACCTGTCACTCAGTAGCAAATGCACAGACCCACATGGCAATTGAAGCTCCCTAATAAAAGCTGAATCTCAAAACAATAATTGTGTGAATATAGTTATTGTTACAGCTGTGTATAATGGTATTTAAAACAGGATTCATGTATCTGACTTTGTATTTGGACGATGGACTACTGTATTTTAAAGACCATGGGCTTCATACAGCTATGTTGGAATATATTGTGTCCTGTGGCTATAGATTTATTTAGCATTAATAGGAAGGTATGGCATAAATGACCTTTACCACCCACTTAGAAATATTAAAGGATCAGATTGCCAATTACAGAATGTAACATGAAATGACTGGGTCCAGCATGATACCAAAAGTGCAAATTGCATAATTAATTTGTTAAAACTAAATTTAGTTTTTTAAAACTAAAAACCTTTTGATTTTAACAAATGCTATGGAATCCATGTATTATAAAAAAAAGAACAAATAGGGCTGAAGCGAATTAGATGAATTCACCTGAACCCTGAGATACAATTATAACCTAATGTAATTCACTTCAGCCTATTTGCTCTTATTTTTTTATATAATATACAGACTTCATGACATTTGTTAAAATGAATAGGTTTTTAAATTACAGTAAAACATCACAAATGAATCGCTGTCAGTCAGTATCTATTTTAACTCTTACTGTGGTATGTTTCCACCAGGTTTATATCGAAGGCAGTTTGCTTTGTTGTAATGTTGTTTTCTTGGTCTCCGATGACTAATTCACTGGCTTCTAGTGCGGGAATTTCAAAGCGGGCTAACATTTTCAGTGCTTGGAATATTTTTAATAAAAATGACATTCAGCAGTTTAAAAGACAGAGAATTCCAAGGAAAATAAATGTTTGGGAATGTGATAAAAAGGTGATGTGTTGTCAGATCGTTTAATTATGACTTTTTGATGTAACCACTTATTTATAACTTTTTTTTTTTTTTTGTATGCGCGGAGATGCAATTATTGTACTTATCCATATAGTTGGTGCATTAAGTAACTGAAGGCTACTCCGTCTGAGCAGCTCAGAGCACTGCAGAGCACATTTCATTGGTGATCCCAGTGAGTGGGAAGATTTACGCTACGAGCCGCTCAGTTACTTAACGCATCCATTATTTACAGAGTTCTTGTTTGCTAAATATTTTGGTATCCCAAAATAGATAATCTTCAGATATGTACAAATTATGAGAAAGCCATGTGGTCCCTTTATTAAGTTTTACCACTTATTTTCACTATGATTTTCCTATGCTTTGCTACACTTTACTTTTACATTGGTAATCCACAGACATCAAACTTTTAGAAGGGAGACCCCAAAACATATCCATTTTCTCAGCGTGACAAATGGTGGATGTTGCCCTAACCCTAAACAGTTTTTTTTAAGGAACTGGAAACAAGCAACTTATAATGTTCATTTAAAGTCAAAAGGTGTGACTAAAGTCTTTATCAGTTTTGTAATATTAACAGTTAGATTTTTCCTTTCACAAAAAGACAGTGCTAATTGCATTTTGGAGTAAAGAACTTGAAGGGAACAGTTGATTCCCTTTACAGAACTGCAGGTGAGAAATTAACTGTGCATCAGTATTCACGCTGCTGCCTTGGATCGGCACACCTGTTTTGCCTTGTAGATACTGTTATACTTTATAATCCCATGTATCAGTATTTAATGAGGTTTCAGAATTGAAATATGTCGCCAAATTATACTCCACTTGGCATAAGCCTCATATTTTAGGATTTATATACTGTATTCCTTCAACCTTTTTTTGCTTCTCAAAAATAGCCTGCGTCTTAAATTCGAGTACAGTATAGTGATGCGGGTATTAAAGTCGCCAACAAAAGACGTGACTATTCAAGTACACAAACAGCAACATGATTGACTGCCGAGGAAAGACAACAAAGGCTTCTGCTCAAATCCACAAGCAGCAACATGTCTTACTGCTTGCTGTTGCCAGGATGTGTGATGCCGTAAGTGAGTGGTGGTGTGTGCACGACAGAGACACCATCTTAAGTATTATACAGTGTGCAGCACGATAAACAAGCTCTGTGGTTAATCTACAACAACACTGTTTCGTGTCAGTTTTGTACGATACAACAGCGTAATTGAGGTTGTATCTTTGTAAATTCATATTTATTTGATGTTTTAGTTTTTCCTCAAATTGAGGGTGGTACATTTAGGCTGCATCTTAAATTTGAAGGAATACGGTAAACTATATACTACTAGATATTAGTAGGAAGGTACAGAGAATGCACAAATTTGGTAGTTACTGGAGAGCTGACTGGTCATTGCCACAGCACTATTTCTCAAAATGCATGTGTGAACCTTTAACATTCCTTCTACAAGATTCAAGTTATTTTAACAGAAAAAAACAAAACAAAACAAGATAAATAAAAGAGAAAATAATTGTGTGTGGGTATTTTTCTCCTTTATATGGCACGGTTTGTATAATCACTTTCTAAATGTGATTTACAAAACATATCACATTTAAAGCAAATTAACCATATATTCAACATTAGGCTACAAATTTTTTTTATTATTATTATTTTCCCCATAGGATAAATAAAGCTGGTCCCGCTGCCCCTTTGGAACTCCCGTCCATGGTCGGCAGTGGCATAGCTTGGATTCAAATCGGCGATCTCCAAGCTATAGGGCGCTTTTACCGGATGCGCCACTCGAGAAGCCAAGAATATAGTTTTTTGTGAACAATTATTTTTATTAATTTTCCTTTCTTTTCCCCACCCTTGGGAAGAGGGAAATGGGGGAGACCATACAGATCAAAAAAATATTACAACAGTACCTATCACAACCATATCACAAAAAGTGCTTTGCGATGGTGGTCCACGATGAAAAGCTCTATATAAAATAAAAATTGATTGACTGATTGAGAAATACAACATAATATCAAGACAAAAACAAGAAAATTACAACAAGATACAATATTAAAACTAAAATATCAAAGAAAGAATATACCTTAATTAATTGAATGAAAGTTATCCTAGGGGGAAATGCCATAATATGCACTTGATTTTTCTCGAACAACTGTTCTTCTTTATCGGCAGCAGTATCCCATGCTGCCATCGTATTAGCAGTGGCTAAGTTAGTGCATTGATACCGATGTTCCATCTGGGCTAAGGGAAGTGAAGCGCAGGGCGCTGCGTGCAGAGGGATCAATAACCCCCGTCGTATCCTGAAGACGTTGAGCAAAGAAAAAAATCAACCTCTTCAGGAGTAGTGAAAGACATGATTAATCTTCAAAAAGCTGGACACACCAAGAAACTGTCCACTCCCTGGGAGTGAAGCTTCGCCCTCACTTCACCAAAGGCCCTCCTCTTCACGGCGGTGACAGCAGAGTAATCCACAAAAAAAGAGAGCTTTTGCCCCTGTACGATGACCGGAGCGGATTTTCGAACAGCCTGGAGAAGTCGTTGTCGATCAGTGTAACGAAGGCGTTGAAATATCACGGTATGTGGGCCACCTGCGTATACACGATGCGCTCTATTGAACTCCAGAAAAGGGTGGACATCAGAGGACTTCAGGATCGAATACCAATGCAGAATTTTCTGCTGAAAAAAGTGGATGAGGTCATCGTCGTCAGCCCCTTAAGGAAGGCTCACCAGTCTGAAGTTACAGCGATGATATCTGTCCTCAAGGACCACCATCTTATCCTGTATAGCATCAATACGAGCGTTGCACTGATTGATTTGGTCTTTCTGTTGTCGAAGATCAGCTCTGGTGATATCCTGCCTGGCAGTTAATTGTTTCATGGAGGAAGCAACATCAAAAACCTCCTGTTTAAGAGCGTTGAGGATGGTAGCTGTTTCGGTTACGCTTCGAATCACAGGCCGCAAAGCCACGTCAATTGCAACCTCTGCCAAGCGGACGTCCCAATCATTGGGGCCCAGTGACCTCTTCATACACTTTCCCTCTAGTGTGGATAGAGGGGAAGCAACGGATCCCTTAAGTGAAGCAGCCATCCAAAAATGGTAAGTAAACCATTTTGATATAAAAAATATTTAAAAAAATAATAATATAAAGAGCATAAGTTGTTCAATTATAAATGAAATAGTGAAGTGGCGACAGGAGCTATATCAGCAAGCAGCCATCCCAGCGGTAAGGTCACATGATCCTCAAAAGAATATAGTTAATAGCTTATTCCAATTATACATAACTTACAATGATAAAAATACATATTTATATTAACACTGATTGCTTCATGAACGTTTGCAAATAATTTGCAGCTGGATAAATACACTTAAAGTGGAGTTGGAGATGGAGTTACAGAATGATACCAATACCATAACTTAACCATAGAAATAAAAGCTTTGTACAGTAGATGGAAGCCCAGTGTTGTATTGGATTTGTCAAAGTTTTTGTATATTGTTAGACACGGTCTTCTTTAAATAAAAATAAAAAAAGTTTTGATTGATTTTATGAAGGGAATACTGTAATTGATTCTATTTGCAATACTGCAAATGAGAACTGGAGTGAGCATCAACATTCATTCTGCTGCGTTGGATTGGCACAGCTGTATAGCCCTGTACTGAGAGTAGAGACCGCTATACTTCATAAACACATGCACCACTATCTAATTCAGTTCCATCATTTAAACATATCACCCAATGATATTTACAAAATGATACACCACATTGCATACATTTTGATTAAATGATATACTACTGTATATAAGCAATACAAAAATACTATGAAAAATATAAATCATAGACAATTAATTTCTTTTATATATCATTAAAAGGGGGATTTGATTCAAGATCTCCTGTTAACTAGAGTATAATAAAAAGAGTTCTGAGTTGCATTTCAGAATTTAAGGCAATGCATCATTGGTGAAAGTCAATATTAAACAACTACTCTCAAGAACGAACATTTCCTATGAATCTGCATATTAACTACATTGTCAACATGATTTTCTTTTTGTCACAAAGTAATAAACTTTTTTTTACACTGTATATGATTTGGTCTTGGGAGTTCCCAGGGGGCAGCGCACAATTGGCCGAGCGCCGCCCGGAGTTGGGAGGGCTTAGGTCGGCCAGGGTGTCCTCGGCTCACCGCGCACCAGCGACCCCTGTAGACTGGCCGGGCACCTGCAGGCCTACCCTCAAGCGGCCTAGAGCTGCGTGGTCCTCCGATGCTGTAGCTCTGAGGTGGCTGCATGGTGGGGCTGCAGTGTGGAAAGAAGCGGACGGCTGATGGCATACGTTTTGGAGGACGCATGTGTTCATCTTCATCTCTCCCAAGTCAGCGCAGGGGTTGCAGCCGTGAGCCAGACTTACAAATTGGGCATTTCAAATTGGGAATAAAATGGGATAAAATACAATTGCCAATTCAAAATTAAAAAAAATAAAATAAAAAGTTACTAGGACTGCAAATAGGCTTTTTATGACCAAACATATGACATTAGTGATGTATTACTCAAGTCTCCTTGATTTTAATAACAATTTGGTATTTGATGGAAGAAAATCTAAAAATTGCACTAAATGTTAATTTCACACCAGTTTTAAGGGGATGAATGAATCCCTTTATTAACCCAGTGACCATGGTAACAGCTCCTCAGTGTTATTCAACAGGTCTATAATGTTAAATGGTTAATGCAGTGAAATAAGGACGGTTACCCTCTTTCCATCGGAAGTACCAAGACCAGGACTGGGATACAATATGTGACACTGATTCAGTTTTAGTCAGTTTTGCTGTCCACAGCTGGCAGTGGAATAGCCTGGACTTGAACCGGTGACCTCCAGGCTATAGGGTGCATCCTGCACTCCACGCAGAGTACCTTTACCGGATGCACCGCTCGGGAGCCCCTGTAGTCCTAGTAACTTAACATGAATAATTCCCCTTTCTGAAAAAATAACCCCGTTTCTACTTATTTTTAAAATACCAATACAGGGACAGGGTAACAACCATACAGATCTAAGTGCATAGCCAATATTATACACATCATACAGTAGCTGTTTATTATATGGCTTCATATAAATTAATTTGACTTGATCATTGGTTGAAATAATATGTACAGTTTTACGTAATATTAAATGAATAACAGGCAGAGCTGTTACTTTGGCAGCAACATTTAATAATGTGGAGCCAGTATGCCTCAATACTGCTCAAACCTGAACATATTAATGGAAGTAGTGTTTTTCAAATGTATAGTTGTAATTTTAAAAGGGGCACATTTTAAATATTTGTTTCTCTTTCAGTTGAATCCTCTGATGTCTTTTCAGCATTGACTGACAGATTTTCAGGGGTGTTGTCTAAAGCTGCTTCCGCCTCTTTCTGACTAGAGCTGTTGATTGCAGCACTTTTCTTCTCTTCCTCTCGTTTGCACTCCTTGTCAAGCAGTCTGTAGTTGATGGCATTCCCAATAAATAACCAAATACTTGCAATTATAACAATGACTCCACAGCAAAAATACATGTACTTGTAGTCTTTAGTCACGTCCACCATCCAACCTGAAAAGAAAAGGTAAAACAGAACAAATATCAGAATAACAGCAGAAATCAAGCACAGTCATTTTTGTAAAAATTGAGAAATTTTCAGGAATACAGGGTTTGTGTTACATGAGTGGAGAAAATTACATTTTAAAACCAAAAACCGCCAAAATGACTGTTATTCTCTATAATGTATTTGTCATATATAGCTACAGTATGTAACATACCTTAATAGTTAACAATGCATATAATTCTTTTACTGTCTAGCATTTTGGATGTATAAATCACTGCTTAAAAATGTATCAATTAATAATACATAAAGGCTGAATTAATTAAATTAACAATTATCTGATTTTCTGATTTTAAATGTTCAAAATTTCTGTCATGCGATTTAAAACATTTAGAGGCATTCTTAAGAAAACTAGTATTCTCCTGATAAATCATTCACCCACTGGGGAAAAAAGCAACACATAATGAGACAAAAGTACAATTAAAAGTTTTTTCATACCTCCTAACGGTGGTCCAATGAGCACTGGGCAGCACTCTACGATTGTAACCAGACCTACAGCGCTGGAGAACCTCTGAGCACCAACAATGTCCATCAGCGTTTCAAAGAGGACGGAGCTGACCATTCCAAAAGCAAAGCCAAAGAAGACTGCATAGACTACCAGGCCTGTATAAGTCTCTGCCAATGGGCATAGCACATGGCAGATACCATTGTACAATACTGCAAAGCTGAAAAAGTATTGGATCTTTGGCCTTATCCATTTAGAGTTTGCCAACAGCCCCATGGAAGGCCTGGCGAACATGTCTACAAAAGCAAGGATGGAAAGCAGAAAGGCTGCTGAGTATTCGTCAATGCCCTTGTGTTTGGCGTAGGGAGCCAGGAACACAATGGGAGCAAAGAAGCCTAAAAACATGATGACGTTTCCTGACAAATAAATGAGAAATCCCCTGTGTTTGAAAAGAGACAGGTCCAAGTACGTATTAAAGGTCTCCCACTTCGTTAATTTCTTTGAATCGTGCTTTTTATGCAGGAGAGGGTCTCCAGCTTCAGACTCCACATCTGTTTTGGTTTGAGGGGCAGGTTTTGGTTTTAAGGGCCTCATCAAGGACCCAGCCACACAGCAGTTCAATAGAATCCCACCCAGAATGAGGAAACTTCCTCTCCAGCCAAAGTGGTTGAACAGGTACTGGTTGAGGGGGGCCAGAGTGCTCAGGAACACCGGGCTTCCAGCCATAGCCAGGCCATTGGCAATCGGACGCTTCTTGAAGAAATACTTTCCAATCATAGTAAGGGATGGCTGCAGATTGAAGGCCAAACCGAAACCTGAAAAGAGAGTTAGAAGTCTTTCAAATGAATTAAAATGGCCTATAAAACAGATGTAGAACTGGTGGAAGGACATGCTAAAAAGCGCAGCATAACTATCTGGCTTTAAAATAAACAAAAAATTAAAAACTTAAAGATACCTGTACAAATAACCTATAGACAGACAGACACCATTAAATGCAGCATTGCAACAGAAAAGTTGCACAGTATACATAACATTAAGTTCAAATTGGCACAAGACAAATACTTTTCTATTACCTACCTCCTATGACTCCAACACAAAAGTAAAGCTGTGCAACACTGTTGCAGAAGGATGCTGAAATCATTCCTATGGAACACAGGAAGCCCCCCATGATCATTATGGGTCGACTGCCATATTTGTTTACTAGGATGCTGCTTATGGGACCTGTAAGCAAATTTAAAAAAAAAAGTGACATGGTATGGGGAAAAGCAGGGTTTGTTCAACTTGTGTTGAATATCTTTTTTTGCGTTTGGCACAACAGTGTTTATTTATTTTATTTTATTTTATTTTACCGGCTCACAACAGATTAGAATATACAGAAAGTAGTTAAAAAACAGAAGGCTTTCCCATCTTCCATTGCTACAGATCATGAAACTTGTGGACAGGACCAGTTTATTACGTTTCATTATATTGCTATTTCTTACCACATATCTACAGTACTGTGCAAAAGTTTTAGGCAGGTGTGAAAAAATGCTGTAAAGTAAGAATGCTTTCAAAAATAGACATGTTAATAGATTATATTTATCAATTAACTAAATGCAAAGTGAGTGAACAGAAGAAAAATCTAAATCAAATCCATATTTGGTGTGACCACCCTTTGCCTTCAAAACAGCATCAAGCATCAATTCTTCTAGGTACACTTGCACACAGTTTTTGAAGGAACTCGGCAGGTAGGTTGGCCCAAACATCTTGGAGAACTAACCACAGTTCTTCTGTGGATTTAGGCAGCCTCAGTTGCTTCTCTCTCTTCATGTAATCCCAGACAGACTCGATGATGTTGAGATCAGGGCTCTGTGGGGGCCATACCATCACTTCCAGGACTCCTTGTTCTTCTTTACGCTGAAGATAGTTCTTAATGACTTTAAGCTGTATGTTTGGGGTCCTTGTCATGCTGCAGAATAAATTTGGGGCCAATCAGATGCCTCCCTGATGGTATTGCATGATGGATAAGTATCTGCCTGTACTTCTCAGCATTGAGGAGACCATTAATTCTGACCAAATCCCCAACTCCATTTGCAGAAATGCAGCCCCAAACTTGCAAGGAACCTCCACCATGCTTCACTATTGCCTGCAGACACTCATTCGTATGCGCTCTCCAGCCCTTCGGCGAACAAACTGCCTTCTGCTACAGGCAAATATTTCAAATTTTGACTCATCAGTCCAGAGCACCTGCTGCTATTTTTCTGCACCCCAGTTCCTGTGTTTTCGTGCATAGTTGAGTCGCTTGGCCTTGTTTCCACGTCGGAGGTATGGCTTTTGGCCGCAAGTCTTCCATGAAGGCCACTTCTGACCAGACTTCTCCGGACAGTAGATGGGTGTACCAGGGTCCCACTGTTTTCTGCCAGTTCTGAGCTGATGGCACTGCTGGACATCTTCCGATTGCGAAGGAAGTAAGCATGATGTGTCTTTCATCTGCTGCAGTAAGTTTCCTTGGCCGACCACTGCGTCTCACGGTCCTCAACGTTGCCCGTTTCTTTGTGCTTCTTCAAAAGAGCTTGGACAGCACATCTGGAAACCCTGTCTGCCTTGAAATTTCTGCCTGGGAGAGACCTTGCTGATGCAGTATAACTACCTTGTGTCTTGTTGCTGTGCTCAGTCTTGCCATGGTGTATGACTTTTGACAGTAAACTGTCTTCAGCAACCTCACCTTGTTAGCTGAGTTTGGCTGTTCCTCACCCAGTTTTATTCCTCCTACACAGCTGTTTCTGTTTCAGTTAATGATTGTGTTTCAACCTACATATTGAATTGATGATCATTAGCACCTGTTTGGTATAATTGTTTAATCATACACCTGACTATATGCCTACAAAATCCCTGACTTTGTGCAAGTGTACCTAGAAGAATTGATGCTGTTTTGAAGGCAAAGGGTGGTCACACCAAATATGGATTTGATTTAGATTTTTCTTCTGTTCACTCACTTTGCATTTAGTTAATTGATAAATATAATCTATTAACATGTCTATTTTTGAAAGCATTCTTACTTTACAGCATTTTTTCACACCTGCCTAAAACTTTTGCACAGTACTGTATGTTTGGAGGAATCCACTCTGGGTTTAAACTTCATTTCTCCATTATACCTCACTGGCCTTAATACAAACAAAATGTGCATACCATGCTCAGCAAACCATATTTATTAAAGTAGTCTGAAATATGTAAAGTTACAGTCAGCGAAAGATTGTCCATTTCAAAGTTAGAATTGTGCAGTTCTATTATGTACACAGCCAGGATACAATTTAAATCAGTGTAATTTCCCTGCTTAAGAAATACCACTATTCAATTGTAACGTGCTTTTGGGCTGTTGGCTCAGTATTTGGAGGTTTCTTGAAACAACTATAAGCATCACTGTGCTGGCATTAGTACTGTATTTAAAAGCTGCTTAGGTAAGACCAACTGCAATTGTGTAATTTAATTAATTCAGCCTTTATGTATTTATTTTTTAATAATTTCTGGTCAATCAATACCAAACATTTCCGCTAACCACACCAGGTAAGGTTGCTCTACACTGCACTGATGTGCTTCTGTGGTAGTCTACGTGGGAGTGCAGGATCTGTCAAAATACTATTCATTTATTTTAAATTCAATATTTGAAATATATAGTGAAAATCATTGGATGTGTGTCTATTACTTCCAGCTCTTGTTCTACAAAAGCACTTTACAGTAGTTTTTACTTGGAAGTGTGGATTTGCTGAATAAGTTGCTTCGTTAGTTGTAATGTATTGTCTCCGTTCTGTACTGTAGCGATGCTTGGACCCTGGAAAGGAGGGGGGGCAGTGTGTATATTATTTGGAAATGATTTGAGTTGAATTGAACCTTGCACAAGGGATGTTATTTGTGCATAATTAAAACATTCATGAATAGAGATACATGCATCTGATGCTCATAGATCTTTCACCATTGTGTCTTTTTTGCTTTTAAAAACGTCAAATATAGACATCTCAGCAAAGAAAACAAAACTAATGTCGACTATGACTACTGCTACAGAACACTGAAATATGTATACATAGTCCAGCCGTCATTTCATTTCAAAACAGTAGGCTAGTACAGGCTGCAGCATTATAAAACACACTGCAAGACGATATGTAATTGTAAAAAAATAAATATATATATATTGCAATCTGTCGTGATTTAACTGTATGATTTCATCTGTTGTCTATCATTGAAGGTGCCATTGTATTTGATCATCAAGGGATCACAATACACACACGTCATAATGGGGGGCATATACCAATCCTTCCTCAGGGTCCATGAAGGCTCTCAGAGGCCCAGGGTAAGACACAGTAAACTGTGTTTAATTATTTGCAGTATTACATTTTGTCTGACCCTGAAAACTGCAGCAGATACCTCGACTGCATACAGAAAACACCCAGTTCAAACCGATGATATCTCATTTGGATTAAAACATCTCATGTAATTAATAAAAGACAGAGCAGGAGAATTTGAGGATTGAGAATCGCGTATGAATCAATAAGAAAGATATCACCCAGACAAGCATATTTCAAAGTGCAGTTTGACATTAAAACACAGATATCTGTGTGCCCTTGTATTGCAATTTCTAAATCAGCTTACAGTATTTATAAATTGTGTAGACTCAACTTCTGCCTTATCAGAACTGACTGGAGAAAAGCATGAAAACACATTTGTACCTTGAAAAGGGCATTGAACACACATACATATTTTAGTTCATGGTGACTTAGCTAAAACAATCAGTACAAAACCATGTTGTGCTACTGCTGTGGAAAAAACATTCAGTGTTGTGTGTCCCTGTAAAAACACTCCATTCTGCTGTTATTGAAGTCCCAATCAAGTGGCCACAAAAGTAATTCAAGCAGTAAAACCCATAAGGGTCTGTTGTCTACAGTGCCCTCTTCAACCACTGGTAGTAGTGCTAAAAATCTTGGTGTCTCCATCTGTCAAGTTTCATTATGAACAGGTTATCATAAACTAGATTTTGAGAAGCTCAAGAATGTCATTGCAATTCGTTCATGATCCCATTTGAGCTACATGACCAGAGTCTATGTTGAATAACAACCGGCTCCTAAGATATAGCCTTCATTAGCCCCTTTATTACCAAGCTATGTACGAACAAGTTTTATATCTCAAGCCAAGAGAACAAATGGACGGATGAATGCTAGTCCCATTGCCAGGGGTATGCATCGTCTGCCGTTGATAAATTCAGAAATACAAACATAACGAAATCCCTAGCAATCTATGTAAATCTCCTTTAATTCAAATGTCAACTGATTTAACATTAAATTATGATCCCAATTATATTAAATGCAATTCTAATGTTTTTCTTTAGCCTTTTAATAAAAGGAACAGGTAACAGTATCTAAATGAATAATCAAGACTACTTTTCCTTTCCTAAAGTGTGAGGAAAGAAATTGACCTCCTTGACAGAAGTTGATTTTAAAGTTCTTTTTTAGATGTAATGTATGTGTATGAAGGCATAGTTCAAACTTTCATTTCTTTGTATTTTGGCTCCAAGACTAAATTATGCCTTTGAGATACCTGTCAGGACACCTCAATGCTACTAAGATCAATGGAAAATCGTCTTGAGCACCAACTGAATAAAAACAAAAACTCAGCTGTGGGAATATTTTCATTTCTTTTTATCTCAACTTTCACTGTGTTAGATCCTTTAATCTTTTTCAGTAGTTTTCTTCATTACCGCTGATATGTTTAACCTCACGGCCAAGGCTGTAAATAACGTTGGTCTTTGCCTCAGATGACAAGACAGTACAGATCCATTTCAATTTTGCTGTGACAGGTTGGAGCAAAATAACAAAAATGTGGGGAATGTCCATGTGTTTGCTACATGTATGATAGGTGAGACACCGTATTCTGAGCAGTGTTTATTATTCTTCTTCTTATTATTATGAAATGTTTCATAATATTCTCATACTTTATTTTAGTGCTTCCCATTTTGTTGATACTTTTTAAAATACTTTAGAATGGCCAATTATTTTACCCTCATTCTTCTCCCCAGTTTAGAATGTACCTGCACTCCCCCACCACAGCAATTATCCACAATATCGGAGGAGAACTGAAGGTCAGTGGGCGTCTCCCCTAATCTCGTGACCAAGTCAATTGCCTCTTTACACCGAGGAGCTCAGAGTGGATGTTGGCAGCTACTGGCCTCTGGAGGGCCAGCCTTGCTTGTGTCCACTTGAGCTCTCCTGGTGCCTGGACAGCACGCTCAGCTGTGGTACAGTAAAAAATATATATATATGTATGCAATTTCTTTAAGAATTACGTGGGACACGGATTCGGCTCCGATTTCCTACATAACAGGAAGCCTTTGAAAAGGGTCAACAGCACAATTAGGTTCTCCAGTTATCCATTTAAAAAATATGGACATAGAAATAAAAGTTTAAAAGATGACCTGTTCTTTTCAATAAAATATTTAGTTATTGGTACCTGCCATTTGCTATAATCCATGAATTGGAAACAATACTGCACAACTTTTATGTTATTAAACTTTCTTATTGGACAGTGGCTTGCAGTCATTAATGTAAGTGTACCGACATGACAGCAAAGTTAGTCCATCCTGTTTTGCACAAGGAACAATGCTGCCAAGAAATGATAGACAGTTATCACTTAATACATGATAAAAGTGCTAATATTTGTTGATCTTTCTCCAGTGTTTAATAGTTTGGGAGTAATTCCACAGGCTATGAAGGATTATCATTTGATGACATTGTAGGCACTATGTGCTTTATCAGATGCTTAGAATGCTTTGTATACCCTTGGTTTTAAAACAAACAGATAAAGTATTTAATTTCGGCCACTTTGCAGTTGTATGCCATTGGATTTCTATTCACGTAACACAAGAAAGCACCTGCACTCACAAACACACTTCATGTCAAGCAAAGCCAGAATCAAGACGTGCCAAATGTGCCCTAGGATGTGAATTCTTTTTTTTTTATTTTTTAGGATGTGAATTCTAATTGCAAAGGGCCACTTCAATCTGTCACCACATCAGTAAATCAAGGGGGAAAAGGGCCAGTTTATTCTTGCCTCTAATTTGTAATTAAGATATATAGAGCTTCAGGAGTTGGACACAATATTAGAAACACCTGTGATATGTAGCACAGACTTTGAACTGATTACTTTCTTGTGCAAATATCATAGAAACTGACATGTATTCTGTAACATGTGAAAGCTGCATTTCCCTATTGCAATATCAGTTTCTATTTATCAGTTTCTAGGACTGCAAATCTGACCTCAGTTGGCAGTTGCTTCCTGATTTATCAAAGAGGAACAAAAAGTAATGATTCTATTGGGTAATTGTGGAGAAATGGCTGTGCTGCAGATTTTCAAATTCAGCTCCCCTGAAATGACTGTAGAGGCAGCAATGATTGAAGAAAGGTCTTTATCTCTGTGCCATGTCGAATCAGTGCTCTCTTGGCTGTAATTTTTTTTGGCAGGTTCTGTACATCTAAGGGATATGAAAACATAAGGCAGGTGATATTATAATGATAAAGAAGGAGAAGGAAATATAAACCAGCCACCAAAGCTCAAATATATATAGCCTGCAGTTTGTATTCGTCAACATTTTGCTAATTTGCATTACCAATTGGTTTTACAAAACATGTACATACCTCCACAGTGAAAGGCCAATTATAAGTTTGGAGACTTTGTGCCCCATTAGTAATCTGCCACTGTCTAAAAATACTGCTAATACGTGTGTATTTAAGTTTATGTTAAATATAAAACTCAGAGGAGATTTTTGAAATGTCTCGATTTAAATATCCTTCTTTACATAAAAAAGAAAAAAGAAAGAAGTCTATACTTTGTACCGTATTACTTCAATTTGGTGCCGCTGCGTTTATTTAAAATTGATCAAAATGACTGCGGCCCTTAAACGAGGGCAGCGATTATACGAGGGTGGCCTTCATTAATAATACTATGCTTTGCAAACGCTGCAATATTTTATTAAATGATTTAAGGCATTTTAGAAACGGCGCCATGAGAGGCTCCGATCTGCAGCATTATACTCTTGTGTGTTTTTGGGGCTTGAATACAGTACATTTACTGACAGTTAACGAGTGCCTATTAAGTAGGAGTTGGGAGGTCAGGGGAGTACTGTACCAACAAATTAGGAGTGTGTATTGGTTGCTATGGGGCAGGACAAGAAGAGGAGAGAGAGCGGTAGCAAAAGTTGTTTTTTTTAACAAAAAATATTACCTCTGAATATCGGTTTGAGTTCTGTTAAAACTAAAATATATCCTACTCGTTTTTTTTTTTCTCACTGTAATTTACCTGCTTGTTCTGAAACTAAATCTTCTCATAGATAGTAAGCAAGTTTTTTTTTTTTTTATATATATATAAAATTGTTCAGGACTGAGTAAAATTTGAATTGAATAAAAAAGAGAACAACTATCTTCAGCCAGCTTTCGGATAGCGCTTAGAGTGCCCAGCAACGGTCTAAGTTCCTCTGAGTTTTTACCATCCAAGTTGACGACGAGGTAAAAAGACAGCCCTTGCTTTATCCCCTGCTGTGTTGGCACTGAACTCTGCTGGAAAAAAAGGGTCGTGAAGGACTTCTGTGCTGTAAGTAGTTCATCTTGGGTTGTCTGTCGGGACTGTACTATAAAATAACATTTGCTTACTAAGGTGGGTGTACATTAGTTAGTATTACATACTGGACTGAGGTTGCAGTCTCTTCGGGGGTGTCATGTACATAGGCAGAGTTGTGCGTTTCTTTATTTTTTGAGCAGGGGTAGAAAAAAATACCTTTACGTTTCTTTGAGAGCAGGGTTTACTCGAGGGCGGCATCTATTAAAAAGCTGTATCTGAGTGAGGCGTTAATTCGAAGGTGGCGTTAATTTGAGGTCTGCGTTAATTCGAAGTAATACAGTATTTTGTGATTATTATCGTTTTGTAAACAGACTTGATTTTAAATGATATGCAGTATGCTTAGCGACAGAATGTATTTGTGGTGCATTATGTCAATGAAGAACATAAAATTCATGAAAATTTGGCCATGAGTGGTATAAACGTTTTTTCCTAGAATTTGATTTTTTATTTTATTGGAAGTGTGTCTCTGAAACTGATTTGTTCAGATAATTACTGTATTACTGTAAGAATGTTAATATTCACGTTTCCACCGATACAATTCAAAATTGTACTGTGTTTCAGGCAAGAGGGCAGAAGGGCACAGCACAGAACATGTCAGGTGACCAGTGTGTGTGTGACTATGTGCTGTCAGCAAAACAAAGAACTTGATCCAAAGTGGCAGATCACTGATGGCTCGAGCGGTTGCCATGTTTGATGTGTGGTCCAGTGGTTAAAGAAAAGGGCTTGCAACCAGGTGACGAACCACTCAGAATGACTGCAAACATCAAGGAAATGGGGTTAGTAAAAAAGAAAAGAAAACCAAAGCTTCTTACTTCATGTAATTCCGTGTACTGTATTACTCACAAATTGTATTCCTCTCAAATAATGTTCAGCTATTTTCTGATTTGAATACAATATGCAGTCTACAAACAGCTCCTTAATCTGACCCTGCCGTTGAAGGGTTCCTGTTGTATGCTGGTTGGTTTCAAGGGCATGCTAAATGAGGTTATTAACATTCAGCACATGACGTGCCCTTACGGAAAATGAAGCCTTGTGACAAATAGGACAAGCCCTGATCCAGCATGCTTACTTGTTGCCAAGTCAATCTGTGTTAGTCAGGTGTGCCAATATCAATTTGATTTGTAACAAGGTTACTCCAGCCATTTGAAAACATTGCAAAACAGCTTATCTATTATTTGCTTATACAGCAACAACAACCAAAAAACAAAAAGGTAGACAGATGTAGATGTAGCCTCTATTTTCCGTTAAATTAAATGGAAGAAATTGCTAGAATATTCATAGAGGTGTTACTTTGCTAACTTTATATCATGGATAAATGGCTATTATTTGACATCATGTCTTTAAAAATGTCACTCAAAACAAAGGCAAAATAACCGAGTAATAACTGTTAGGGATACAGTTAAACCTGTTTAGTATTGCTCCAGTTAATGTCACCTTCCTCTATTTATGACCATATTAAAATGTCCCAGACAGAATATAATAGTCAATGGGGACAATAATATCAGTTTGGTTATTATGACTAACCGGTTAATATCACTCACAGTGATATTAGTCGAAAAAGTGATCTCCACCCCTTTTAATATGACTTTGAGAAATAAAAGCATAAGAGTAAAAGGTTTCCATGTAAGTAAGCTGCTGTACAGTATTGAAATGTTCAGAATATAAAGTACTTTAGATTATTTTAGATTTTATACAAATGTAAGCCTTTCAATTATGATGACCCTCTGTATGAGTGTGCAGTGTATTTTTATTTTTTATTGTTTCATGGTATCTCTCTCAACGCATGTATGGTTGTGTGAATAAATATTCTTACTCTGGGTGTGTTTTGCCCATGGTACTGTGCATGATGTGATCACTGTACAACCAAGATGGTTAAAGATAGAATTAAGTGGGACGAGCTGTCCTTATTTCACAACTGCTGTCCTAAATCCTGCATCTTAGAGAATTAGTAAGTTACAATTCGGACAGCAGGAACTGGGTTCAACCACTAAACAAGGCCCCCCGAGCCTGTAGCCATTGCCAGGAGAATGCAGACTGTGACAGCAGCAGGTAACAGAGACAGCTCCATACATGATTTGCATTGCAGAAACCAGATTATTAGCAATAAGAGCAATCCTGGTTTTAATCAGAGGTCTGTTTCCTTGGGAAGCTGTATGATCTAAGTGTTTCACAATGCATTACCGGTACTTTTAACACCATGTTAGTGAATGTGAGTGTGGTTGCTCCCCTCTTCATATGTGAGTAATGGTGTGAGTAGCAAATGTGATCACAGTTCTAACCTGGATAAAACACAACTGACCTTAAAGAAAGATTACATTTTGATTACATGTGGTGAATCATTCTGAAGTCCCCATTTTTTGAACTCATACAATATCCATCCCTGAAAAATAATTACTTTTTACTGCAAAGTTACTACCATTATGCTACCACTGTACTACAAAAAGCCAAATAATTACTGCAGCGAAATATGCTTAATAGAATCGCTACTTAATTGAATTGACCACATATGTTGATCAAAATTGCACATTTTCTATTAACCCAATACAAATCCATACCACATTATTGAATCAACAATGTGATATTGAATACGCATCATACACATGGGAGGTCATACACAAAAAACACTCATTATCATACAATAGACGTATTCCCTCCAACTCAACACGACACGACCATCATGACAGTAAAAACAGATAATGAAGCATTCTTACCTTTGTATATGTTAGTGATCAGCAGATGTGTCAGCCACACGAAGAGCACTAACTCTACTGTGCAGAATACATTTTTTTTTTCTATAGGTAAATATCAGGACTTTGTTCCTATACATCGGGACACGGGACATTTGCTATATAGGGACTGTTGTCACATATCTCTACAGAACAATTTAAACACCATGCTGACTTTGAATCTGTGCTATCCTGGTTGCCCATGGTGGTGGTTCACAACCCTGCTCTTTTTTTTTTTTAAACGCCTGTTTAACTCGGTTAAAATGAATCTTGCTGGCCATTGTTCCATGTGGTTGACACCTTATCTATTACAAACAGCATACAAAAAAGAGAACATTCAAAACCACATACGGTACAAAAAAAAAAAGTGTATCAAAAACTGCAATGCATGCTATTTGATTTGTGAACACTTTTCTTTCCTCCTGACTGAAGCCTTGTCTAAATTTTATTTTTCATTCCAACTGTCACTCATCTTTTATTGTCTTTTATGACATGGTTCTATAAAAAAAAATGCAAAACATAAGTCACCAATAATGTTGGTGTGGAAGGTGTTAGCCTTACTGAAACCGACTTCAGAGAAATGTCATTTTCTAAAATGTCTGAGGTATAGAATTGTGCTGCATGGATTCATTTACTTTCTTACATTCTCGTACAGATTATCTCAATTGTTTTTTTCAGGACAAATAAAATCAGTAGCTGTTTTGGTAGCATTTCATTGATCAGCTGGAGTTGTGTTTTTGTCTTACTTAGATGCATGGATCAAGAGATAATCCAGATGTTTGGACAGATGGCCTGACATTGTGTACTAATGCAGACTGCTGGTAACCTACAGTCAACAGCTTGAAATAGGAAAATGAGAAAATATGGGAACATGTAAATTATAAACTATTGGGTCTAATTGCAAAAAGATGACACCAGCGCAACATCATTCTAAGTCTAATGTTAAATGTTTACGTACCAGAAAACTAATTAAAATATTTTAAGTACAGAATCAGAGTATCTGTAGATAATTAAACTTGCAGACTATTGATTTGTTTTGCTGTTGGCCTAAATGCATATACAAGTGACATATATTCTGGTTTAATCAATATCTTTGAAGTTGGTCAATAAGACTTAGAAACACATACAGGTAAGAAATGAGACAATTCTATCAGCTAAGGGCTAAGTAAGGGTTAAACACATACATGATCTGGCATAGAAGACTGATGTGCAAGCATCTGGCAAACTGTTCCACACCGCTGGTCCTCAAACGACACCGAGTTGCTTCCAGCTGTTGCTCTGTATTTCACATGCGCATATTCACCTTGGGCCATACTTGCAGTATCTATTACTGTAGATTATACAACCGATAGCTTTAAGCTGGCCAATTAAACAACAGACCAAAGGAGCACTCAGCACAGGACAACATAGGACACTGATAATAATACAGATAGTGCAGGTAATCTATTGTAAACTACTAGAACAAGACATACATAGGGTCTATATTTAAACTGTTTTATAATTATAAATGTTAACAAATTAATAGATATCGTTTGCTTGTTGTATATTATGACAAAAATGAACAGGTATTGTTTACTTGTTGCATTTACATCAGTAAATTAATACAAGGAATAACGTAGTATTATATTGTGTGTTTGACAGCAATTTATACATGTGTTTTACAACAGTCACATAAAAATAACATTTTGCATATGTACTAGCAAAAGTATATAATGTGACATTAACTTTTATAGCCACTTGCTGTCAAGCATTGCGTATTATAACTCCTACCTATACTGTACAGTAGAAAAGAAAAATGTAGCCTACACAATGTCAACTACAACAACTTTTGTTTAATTCTTATTTTAAGCATACACTGCTTTAAAATGCAGCACAACTTAAATTGTTCACTTACATTAAAAAAAAGCATCAGAATAATATTCTACTCACAGTTCATCGCTGGATTTAATGTAGCATCAAGTCTGTTCTGCACACAACTTGGCTATCTTATTGTTGTCTTCAGATATTTAAAAAAAAAATGTAACACTGCTCTTTTGAGACATGTTTACTGCAGGCTGGCCGCACGTTACCCAGCACTGCAAAGAAAATGGCTGTCTCAGTGTTCTTGCGTCATAAGGAAGCGCACCTGACCAAACATTAAATTCCGTGCTGGAAGAAATTCAGGCATGAATATCGATGTACATTATCGGCTAAAATAACCAAAACTGCCAATAGCCGATTGTGTTTTTTTTTCCTTTTATCGGTGCCATGCCGATAGGCTACTGATTATCAGTGTACCCCTACTATCCAGTCTGTGTTGTACTTTTTAGATCAGATACAGGAATAACTGACAAAATCTGATTATTTTGGATTTTTAGAGTGATGTCACCAAGTGGTCAGTAGACGCTGCTATAAAAAAAAAATTGCAGTTTTAAAAGTCACACTAATCGAGATATAAAGTGTAAGCTTTACTTTGATTAATAACATAATTATTACTCTTGATCGTTAAAAAAAATTGGTGGCCAGTGTAGTTCCAATTGTTTTTAGTTTGTCTCCCAGATGAGATTAAACATTGATCTTATATCAGTAACAGTGCTGAAGAAATTGTCTGAACACTGTTCAATAATGCAAACATTATCACAGCATTGTGGTATTTTATAATACAAATTCCCAGCACAGACCACATGCACTGCTCTTTTGTTTCTTGAGTTATACCTGTATTTGAGTGAATGCCAATATCTTACACTGGGATCTATTTCACTGTAAAATCACCCCTGAGAGGAAACACCAGCTGGAGTTAAAGGACTGTGGTATTTATATATTTATAATTGATCCCACTGAGTGCTTAGAACAGATACAAATACTGTCATGGTTTAAATGATCTTGCATGAGAGAAAAGGAGCCTACTAACCCTATTATTTGCAATTGATTTCCTTATTCTGAACAATGGTAACAGAATTAAAAACATAACATTAAAATGCTTAGAAATAGAATAATGATAAACACAAAACACAAGATACACATCCACTAGGATCGCCATTTAAAAAAATATATATATACACAGTAGTCTCCGCGTATAGAAACATCTCCTAAGAGAACACTTCGCCTAAGGGAACACCCTTATGGTGAAACAGATTTTTCCCCATTGTAAGTGCTCCGGCTAAAGGAACAGAAACTTTGCTTAAAAGAACACCTTCTTGGCACTAATAGCGATTCGTTCACAATGGATACAGTACTGTTTTGTAAGAAAGCGACTTATCATCGAGAGAGTGTCTTGAGGGACACTGATTGGTTTATTAAATCATTCCAGAACCGCTGTCATATCATTGAATTGTTTTGTATTCTGATTTCCACGAGTGCTCCTCATCGCTACAAAATGGCATATAAACAAATGGTAAAATGTGCCGCTGTTTTTCTTGCTACACAAAGTTGGAAATTGTTTGAGCTCTTGAGAAAAAGACAGAATCAGACACAAGTCGCCAAGCAATTTGGTTTTTCCCGTTCTGGTGAGTTGCTTCACCATTCTGTTAAATAATGTGCATGTCTTGTATATTGCTGCTGCATTTTGTAACATGTGTAGGGGTGCTGTGTTATTTTAGTTTGACAGTTTATTAACGTTAAGTTAACCATAAGTAATACCCATTATGTTTGCCTTTTCCATTGTGATAGCCAGAAACACACCCGTCAGCTAATTTCATTGTACATAGCGCTTTTTTACCGTGTTGCTATTTACTGATTCATATTGTGTCTGGTGGCTAACTCCATCTTTGGCTATAAGTACACATCGCTATATCTATCTATATCGCTATATCTACAGCAAGCTAAATAATAAAGACACAAAAATGTGTGCGTAGATAATCAGAAGGGACTAACAACATTTGGTACTCCTGATATGATGGGGAACACTTTCCTATTAGTATTATTTCATTTTTAAATTTAATTTAGTTTTAGTAATAGCAGTCACAGTGTTTGAAATCTGTCTTTGTAAGTATCAACATTTATTATAATAAACAACTACAAAAAAAAAAAACATCAACAATTTGGTCTATGTCTGGTTGTGCGGCAACAAGAACAGATAGCTTTGATATATTGTTGGTCTCTGTTTTTCTTTCTTTTTATATTTTCTTTTTTACCCAGTTGCAAACACAAAAATGTGTAGTAGCTAATCAACATCCCAATGCCATGTAACCAAATTGAAACAGTTATATTACAGTATATTCAAATATGAAAGCCCAAGCAAGGCACCAAAAATTAAACAAATTGAAAAGGTTCTATACTAACAAACCAGTGACTTAAATTTCAATTGTCGTTGTGGCTGACGGACCCAGTTTAACTTTAAACTACTATTGTATACAGTATGTGTGCTGTATTTCCTGCATAAAACTGTGGTTCTGAATTGTACTAATATACAAAAAAGGATAATAATAAACTGAAAAGTTATAAATGATAAAGAATGGTCTTGTAAGCGTGTTACAGTCTTACCGCCTGCATACATGACGGCTAACATGATAGAAGATATCCATGCTATCTGGCTGTACGAAGTATGGAAGATCTCTTGTATCTCTTTGAAGAACACTGTGATGGCTTTCGGGAATGCATAGGAGAATCCAATAGAGATGAAAGCTCCAAAAACCACAGCCCAACCCCATTCCCCATCAGGTGGAGTGATAGTTGAGGGACCTCCTGCAGGTGGTGGCATCTTAGGCCCTTCTTAATAGTCTCTTAGCTGGAACAAAAACAAAACAAGACAAATCATAAGTATAATCTTAAATGCAGAACATCATCATTAAAAATATAGATATATGTGCAGTCTACATGTGTACAGTATATGTGTATTTGTATATTAAAAAGCTTAACCTGTGGAAGGGCACAGCTGCTCAGTCAGGCTGGTAAGTGCTTGTAGTTTGTTTCCAGCTCAGTGTGGGGCAGTTTCAGTTAGTCGCTTGAGTCATAACCAATAATTTATCACTTAAAGCACGAGTGGCTGTCAATGAGCTTGACACATACAGTACACAGAAGCACACAGGGGAGGAGTAATCTGCCCAACAGCAGGTAATCAGTGCCTGGAGAATACACTGTAGTACATTTTCTTCTGTCTGCTGGTGTATTAAAATCTCTTGTCAGCAAGGCTAAACCAACATAATACTAAAATAGGCCTCATCACAATGAGCTATGTCCTTTACCAATCTGTCTGGTGAACTAAAATATGCAACATAAAATATGCAACATACTAAACAGGAAATGCATTTAACAGGTACTGTAGAACAGTATAGGGATAGGTGCCAAAACAGGTTGTACTGTCTAGCAGGGTGGTTGTGCCTAAAGGGCAGTTTGACTTTGCACATAGTTTTCTTTTAGGGAGAGAAATTCTCCTTTAAAATTTGTGAATTAATTTTAAAATCTGAAAAGGTATATTTAAATATTTCTGCCACTAATATCCTGCAGCTTTCTTAAACTGGATTGAAGTTGAAGGTTGTGTTGAAGAGCCTGCCTCTTTTGACCACCAAAAAATACATTTAAAAATACCACCACATTTTTATTTAGCATTCTTGTAAAACAAATCTTGCCCTATGAATTAGGTTTAAGAGATTGTAATTCAACTATATACACAGTCACAGCTGGTGCTGAGGTCAGTAGCCCACAACAATAATATAGGAGACCAATGGCACGAATTCCCAGCTATGCTAATTTAATACATTTTGGGCACAAATGTGATTTATTTATTTTTTTGTTCTTGGTAGGTACCCACGACAGATGCTACTTAAGGATAGTACATCATGAATTGCATCTTATCTGCTAAGGGACAGAATAGTCTAAGCTTAAAGCAATCAGCTATCCAATAACCAAACATAAAAATAACAAAAGTGTAAGGATAAAATGGCTTGTTATTTATTTATTTATTTATTTATTTATTTATGCTATATTTTTAATTTTATTTTTTACTTTTAGTAGCATCAACTAAACTATAAAACACTATTGTTTTTAGAGTCATCTGCAAATGGCAATAATTTGAAATGCTGAACAACTGGTGTCACATAAAAAAATAAATACAGCTGAAGCCCCTTACTTCAAAACCCTTTGATCTGAATCGCCTTATTAACCGCACTGCAAGTGTGACCCTGACAAATTCAAAACAGCTGACAAACGAAAAAGGACTGTACTTTCTCTAGCTGAAACATTATTGAACGGTTGAAAAAGGCTGAACGCGCTGTTCAACTTACTTATGGTGTGGGAAAGCCAACAATTACTGACACAAACTGCAACACAAAAACTTGAGAAACTGTTGAGTACCATGGAATCAAGCCACCCCACAGCACTGTGAAGAACTATGCGACTCTGTCAAGACAATGCGAGAGAAAAAGCTTGTACATGTGGTTCATGCAAGAAAGGGAAAAGGGCACTCTGATTTCAGAAGCAGCACTTCAAGAGAAAGCATTGCTATTCCATAGTCGACTACATCCAGAGGACACATTTTAAAGCTAGTCATGGATGGATGTAGAGATTTTTAAAAAAGACACGGCATCAGGCAGCTTTGCTTTGCGGGGAAAAACTCAGCGTGGATACAGCAGAGTTAGAATTGTTTCGTCAAAAAATGCTTCAGTGTAACACTAAGGAAACACAGTGTTTGGGGCTATGAGAAGAATGTTAATGTTTAAATAAACCTTTAGAGTACAATATATGTACATGTATTGCTGTTTTTTTGGTAAACTTGCGTTCATCCGAATGTTCGTTTACAAACTATTTCAAGCTGTTTGGGTGACCGGGCTTCTACTGTAACTGAATGAAACACCTTGTACTGTTTGCTTCTTGTTTATTTTTCTCTACTTGGTCAAAGAAGCTTGCCAGGGCTACTTTCAGTAGATCTCTGTTGTTAATAAATAATTGCTTCGGACGGCCTTTAGTTATAGTAGAAAGTTGCGTGAGGTTCCGTCACAAACGGGATAAAGTCATGTGAACATATGGTAGGCAGGGGTGTAGCGCCCACCTCAGTAAAAATCAGCTAGGTACATATTTGAAAGAAAAAAAAAAGTACAAAAATATATCAAGATGTTTTTTAAAATAATGTGCCCACTTACATTTTTAACAGTGGCATATAAATCGACATGTTTTCATATTATTATTATTATTATTTATTGTCTGTGTTGATGATTATATATGATAAGTGTATTGGTTTGGTTATCAAACAAACAAAAAAAAAGCTTTGCATGTTTTTTTGTCCCGCCCCAAGTGTAAAACAAAAAATTCTCCAAACAGCATATAGACAATCTATGTTTTCCTCAGCAAACGGATTCCTAGGGGCCCTGTTCATGACGAGAAAGAGTTTAACTGAGTGCATCCTTTCAATATGTTTGATTGCTCTCGCAGCAGTATGGGTGAAAATAGATGAATGGCCTTGCCCTGCTATATGTCCACAGAGACATGTCCCAGGAGGAAGTGTTACAGCGTTTCGATAGATCAGGCCATAGGAGGATTGGCAAACTCTATTTAAAGTAAAGCCTTCTAAATCTAAGTCTTTTTAATCGTGGCATCATACAGTCTCAGCAGTCCGATCAGTCTTAGCACTAGTATCAGCAATCTTACCAGACCCAGCAGTGTCAGCACCAGTCCCAGCAGTGTCAGCACCAGTCTTACCAGTCCCAGCAGTAGCAGCACCAGTCTTACCAGTGCCAGCAGTGTCAGCACCAGTCCTACCAGTCCCAGCAGTAGCAGCACCAGTCTTACCAGTCCCAGTAGTGGCAGCACCAGTCTTACCAGTCCCAGCAGTAGCAGCACTTGTCTCAGCAGTGTCAGCACCAGTTCCAGCAGTGTCAGCACCAGTCCTTGGCTAGTGTGATTATTATTACAAGGTATAACATATTCAGTACATTTATAAAAGTAAGTTCTACCACAGTAGCAGATGGCGCCACCAAAATATTTAGTTTGAGAACCCCTGGTTAGAACAAGATCTCTGAACAGGGCAAATAGCTCACCAAGCAACAAAGAAAGTTAATTTTTAATATCTACATATGATTATCAGTTTTTTTTTTTTTTACTATTAACAGACTCTTTCCCTCAGGTGAAATCTTCACTTCTAAAATTGGATGAATCCAACCCTTTTATTAATTCCAGTGCAACAAAAGTAATAGAAAATGAATTCTCTTTGGGCCAGATGAAATAGATTATCTCAGCCCACCTATTATAGAGATAATATTTGATCTTTATTGACATACATTAAATGAGACAATTCTACTTAAAACTAAATCAAATTGGTAATAGTTGAGCTTCTGATGCACAGTGTTGTGTGGTAAATACTTAAGAACATAAGAAAGTTTACAAACGAGAGGAGGCCATTCGGCCCATCTTGCTCGTTTGGTTGTTATAGCTTATTGATCCCAGAATCTCATCAAGCAGCTTCTTGAAGGATCCCAGGGTGTCAGCTTCAACAACATTACTGGGGAGTTGGTTCCAGACCCTCACAATTCTCTGTGTAAAAAAGTGCCTACTATTTTCTGTTCTGAATGCCCCTTTGTCTAATCTCCATTTGTGACCCCTGGTCCTTGTTTCTTTTTTCAGGTCGAAAAAGTCCCCTAGGTCGACATTGTCAATACCTTTTAGAATTTTGAATGCTTGAATCAGATCCCCGCGTAGTCTTCTTTGTTCAAGACTGAATAGATTCAGTTCTTTTAGCCTGTCTGCATACAACATGACTTTTAAACCCGGGATAATTCTGGTCGCTCTTCTTTGCACTCTTTCTAGAGCAGCAATATCCTTTTTGTAACAAGGTGACCAGAACTGAACACAATATTCTAGATGAGGTCTTACTAATGCATTGTAAAATTTTAACATTACTTCCCTTGATTTAAATTCAACACTTTTCACAATATATCCGAGCATCTTGTTGGCCTTTTTTATAGCTTCCCCACATTATATAGATGAGGACATTTCTGAGTCAACATAAACTACTATGACTTAAGCAAAAAGCCTCAACAGGGTGTACATTATTATGAATAAATGAACGTCTCTGAGCTTGGTGAGACACAAGCCCAAAGTCTGAAGTGTTAAAAAAATAAGCCCTTGTACTTCGGCACTAGAGGCTACAAATTAGCTTGAATAATGTATTACTGCTGAATGAATTGTTCATTTATTTGTGTAGATATGCACATTTAATTACTGAGGGTAAGAAGGTTATGAGGCAAACCTGACTTGTGCATTGTTTGGAAATGCCTACATCGTTACAATCTCCTTTTCAGGGCACTGCTGTACCACATGGTAGATGATCACAGAACTTTCAGATAGAACGTCTAGCTTTAATAAACGAAAGCAAAACACCGAAAAGGTAAATACATTAGAGGTTCAAAATGTGTAAATTGCCAGCAAAGCCACTTTTGACCAGTTTCTAATAAACCCCTACTTATTGGGCGTTACCTTGTGTAGGCACAATTGCCTGGAATTAATAACTATTTTTTATATAAGTACATATCAGAAGTAATCTTTTGGATTCATTCTTCAACACGCAGTATGCAGTGCAGCATGTGAACTATTGACTGGAACAACTTCCGAGCACCCAACACAAAGGAGGGGGGTAGTGAGCATCGGGCCGGTGGACTTTAACTGAACCCTGAACTTTAACTTTAACTGAAGGATTATAAACAGATTGGAGCGTCCGGTCAGAACTTATGGAGGAAACAAAAACTGGAGACAGCCGACGGAAGTCATAAATAGAAAATATATTCATCCCATGCAGGGTAAGGCAACCCATTGTCCAAAATAATGGAAGACAGTTGTAGAGGTATGTGACAGAGATCGAATGACACTTGGTGTTAGATCTCCCTCCCGACCTGTGAGGGCACTAGGTAAAGGGAACAGAGTACCCTGGACTAAAAGGCATGACAATTTATTCCCATAGGTAGGTGGAAGTCGGCCGGCTAGAAAAGCAACAGAGCTACGGTACCTGAACTCAATGACCCCGACGGGAAACGGCATGGCATCTGTGGATTGGAGAAGCGGATGCGCTTGTTAACCAAGGGGTCATGAGGGAGGGTATAAAATAGGGGTGTAACAAAGTAATCTGTTCCTTGGTAAATGGTTAGATGCAACCTACAAGGAGTCTGTGTTACAGTATTGAAAACTGTGAGTTTCGTCTTGTGTGTATTAGTGTTTGTTATACTTGTCTGTTTGTCTTAAACTAGACTAACCATAACACAATCTGGAACTGTAGCGAAAGCCAGAATCAACCTGAACATCACTTTCACCCCTGCATTCACAGAGAACTGTATTACACCACTAGTACCTATTCACTGTCACTAAAAACTGTGTTTGTGTTTGCTGTTGGTGTATGAAACTGGACTTTTGGTTATGGGTCAAACCCGGGGATTACAATTACCGAGTGATACATGCCGCTGTATCACTCCATCATTATTATTTACAGGTGTTCGCCATAAGGTTCTGGACATTGTTAATAAATCAATAAACACCCTTGCACCTGGAAATCATTGTCTGTCTGTTTTGTATCCGCTCTGCACTGCACACACCTGTATTCACTCATCACTTTGCCACAAGGTAATGTATAGATCTTTATGTGAAAGTCCTATAAGAACTGGCAACTTGCAGCAAAAACTTTAAATTAGTTTCTGAACTGATTTCTGAGTCTAACATGGCTCCATAAGAGAAGATAGCGTTAAGCTTTATACCTCTTGACTGCAAGAAGATTCTGTACCCTGTTTGAAAGTATACTTGTGTAATTGTTAGTAAACAATTGTAGTCCAGCCTTAGCTGTGATATGTTATTAGAAGAATTGTAATTGAACAGGTTTTATTTTGCATTTAAATAATAAATGCTTAGGTTTAACTAGAGTTCCATTGCCTGTGTGCAGCAGACAGGGCCACACTGTCTGTAGTTGAGCTGAGGGAACGGTCAGCAGAGTGATGTCATCACCGCGTAGCCTGTACTGTGATTGAGACAGAGGAGTCAATGTACTGTGTTAGAATGAAATGCTGAACCTATACTAGATGTTAGGAAAGCAATAGGATTCCACTTGTACTGTAGTTTAAATGCATTATTGAGGAATGACACATATAGAAGCATATACATTCAAGTAAGTGTTTACTTGTGCTGCATTGATATGTATGTGAATTGTTACTTCATGTAGCATTAGTATTATTAACTAATAAACTGCTATGATATTTGAACCTACCTTGTTGTGGTTGAGGGTGTTTTGTGTGTT
Organism: Acipenser oxyrinchus oxyrinchus; assembly: GCA_030684275.1. NCBI lineage: Eukaryota > Metazoa > Chordata > Actinopteri > Acipenseriformes > Acipenseridae > Acipenser > Acipenser oxyrinchus. Next base: position 49,057,648 of record CM060254.1, on the reverse strand, counting down.
CATTGTAATTCCTCGATCTTATACACGTCATTAAATAAAATGATTATGATGAAGTCTTAATTAACGTGAATGAATATTCAGATTATTTAACAGATAAGTAATAGATTGTCTGTGTTTAGTCGATGATCTAATATGGTAATGGTCATATAGTATTCATTCAAGTTAATTAACGCACATTAATTTGAACTATTGTAATTATTCAAATGAATTAATTGTTTAAATAAATTATTAAACAAACTAACGCAATTAGCCCCACACTTGATAGTTGACCATGTCTGCATGATATCTTCCCAACACAATCACCATGTGTTAATGGTCTCTAATCCGGGTTCTGTTCCTAATAAACAACCTCTTTATGATTGGATACTGAACAAAGTACATTATCATGAAACAAAGGTGATCAAATCGGGACTTTCACGTTGCATCTGCTACCAAACATTAGAGCTATTATTATTACTATTTTGACTTGATAAATAAATACATGAAAAAAATACTGCAAACTTAATGTTCAAGGAGCCTTGCAGTTTAGGGTTCACATTATAATACAACTGCTGTTTGATGCATGCAACAAAAATGACAGGAATACCTCAGTAAATACAACTTGTTGAGTAGGCAAAAAGAGTGGATACACTTTCAACACATAATGTAGGTACACTGTGCTTGCCTTCTTAATTTTTATCACACTCACCTTGTGTTGCTATGGTGTCTTTGAAAAACTACAGTGATTGATGATTCATTACTTGATGCAACTTGTTGAAAAGTTTGATTTAAAAGCAGCAACCAAGAAGTGTCTCTCATGAGTGCATTCACATATTCTTATTTTGCCATGATCTTTTGTTTTCTCAATAAAGCATTTTGATTGCTTGGGGGGGTTTAGAGCAAAAAGCTTTTAATTTCCAATGCTTTAAAAGGACATTTCACAGAAACAGGAGATAAAAAGAAAAACTGGCAATAGTATTGTGATTGATTTTCTTGTTCTTTTCTACATAAGTAACTAAGTAGTTCATCCCCAGCAGAACTGCTGCTCAGTCTGATATAGTTAATGTTTATCACATCTAGCAGAAACACACAATTAAATCAACTGTTGCAGAGAAAATCTGAAATGGTTACTGACTGACAATCTCAAGACCACATTTAACCAGATGGTACAAAACAAATGTTATTATGTAATTAAATTACAGGGCAGGTGTATTCTGTAGATACAATACTCTGTATTAAAACTTATAATAAGCATTTAGAAACCAAAAGATATGTATTGCATAAAGTTTAGAAACATGCAGCTTTAGAAAGTGGTGTGGGATGTTTTAGAAACACATTAGTAGCTGCAGCTGTCGCCAGTATTAATGCTCATTAAAATTATTATGAAATCAGAAACATTTCTTTACTAAAACTATATGGGTATCAGTATATATGAAATATCAGTTTAAAAAATATTCAACAATATTTGGATAAACATAATCAGCACCAACTATCTTTTACATACCTTTTTTAAATATTTATAAATAATAATACATTCCAATTTTAATATGCATACAAGTTGATAACCAAATTTTCATTTAAAAAAAGTTGCACAGTATGCAGTAAATAGTGGTGAGTTCTGGCACAGGCGTTGTTTTGCTGTGTTGTGGACCATCTGAAAGAACATCAGCTGCTGCCATATATTGTTAATGTGAAAAAATAAACATTTCTTTTTTTTGTAATTTATTAAGGCAATCAAGTTATCGTTTATAACTAGGGGTCTACCTAAATCGCGATTTCGCAGAAATCAGGAAATTGAGGGGTCACCGCGAAATTCACCTCTTTTAGGAGCCAATGCATACAAACAAATACAGAGAGGAGAAAAAAAGAAACCTCGTTTAAATGAACAACTGCACAACGCAAGCGATGCAAAGTACGTATTAAACTTCTGTAGATAGGCTTTTTTTTATTCCTTCACCGTCCTATGTACATTGCACTTAGGCAAAAAAAAAAACATCCTTAGACAAATAACATTTACAAAACAAATACTTCAAAGCAGTTAAAGTTCTTGTTTACTGTTCAAATTACAAAAGTGTTTTCAGCATTGGAGGTAAAATACCAGAAATGGACAACAAAGCAAAAAAAGCAAAGTATATTTCGGCTGATGATTGTGTCAAGATATTTCCCAAAAAACTGTACATGCAGATGGAGGGAATTATTTTCTTTGTTTTGACTCTATACTAATAAAATAAATTATTGGATGGGACAAATAACATGACAACGAACATGCTGCATATATTGCCTTTATTAAAGTATGCCAGATGCCCTTGGGTATCCGAGTTTTGGGACTTTCGAATCGATTTACACATCTGTATAACTTAGCAAAGCTTTGCCTTAAACTTCCAACCAATTCAGTGGATGCAGACGTGCAGTCTCAATGTATGGGCAAGTCCACACCAGACACAGACTGTCGGCAGCAACTGTTGGGAGATGTTGCATGCTTGCCTTTAACAAATGACAGCACTCTGTTTTAGTAAGGAAGCAAGTACCACTATTTTTAGGCTTTTATAGTGCTCTGAAATATTGTCTACTTAGGTTTATTTAATGTTTGAACAGGTCCACGAAATCCTAATTTTATTCCATAACCTACCCGCGAAAAATACATACATTTACCGCAATTTAAATAATCCCCTATTTATATCAGGTATGTTTGGATTACAGTACGTTGTCAGACAAGACTATAGAGCAGTGTTCCTTATTATATGTCCCGCGGGCAAAAAGTGTCCCTCGGAGACGACATGAGTGGCCTCACAGCTGCCTCCGTATCGCCCTTACTCTGCGTTTTGTACATTTTCATTATTTATATAAATATATACAGTACTGTGCAAAAGTTTTAGGCAGGTGTGAAAAAATGCTGTAAAGTAAGAATGCTTTCAAAAATAGACATGTTAATAGATTTTATTTATCAATTAACTAAATGCAAAGTGAGTGAACAGAAGAAAAATCTAAATCAAATCCATATTTGGTGTGACAACCCTTTGCCTTCAAAACTGCATCAATTCTTCTAGGTACACATGCACAAAGTCAGGGATTTTGTAGGCATATAGTCAGGTGTATGATTAAACAATTATACCAAACAGGTGCTAATGATTATCAATTCAATATGCAGGTTGAAACACAATCATTAACTGAAACAGAAACAGCTGTGTAGGAGGAATAAAACTGGGTGAGGAACAGCCAAACTCAGCTAACAAGGTGAGGTTGCTGAAGACAGTTTACTGTCAAAAGTCATACACCATGGCAAGACTGAGCACAGCAACAAGACACAAGGTAGTTATACTGCATCAGCAAGGTCTCCAAGGCAGAAATTTCAAGGCAGACAGGGGTTTCAGATGTGCTGTCCAAGCTCTTTGAAGAAGCACAAAGAAACGGGCAACATTGAGGACCGTAGACGCAGTGGTCGGCCAAGGAAACTTACTGCAGCAGATGAAAGACACATCATGCTTACTTCCCTTCTAATCGGAAGATGTCCAGCAGTGCCATCAGCAGAAAACAGTGGGACCCTGGTACACCCATCTACTGTCTGGAGAAGTCTGGTCAGAAGTGGCCTTCATGGAAGACTTGCGCGGCCAAAAGCCATACTCCGACGTGGAAACAAGGCCAAGCTGACTCAACTATGCAACGAAACACAGGAACTGGGGTGCAGAAAATGGCAGCAGGTGCTCTGGACTGATGAGTCAAAATTTGAAATATTTGGCTGTAGCAGAAGGCAGTTTGTTCGCCGAAGGGCTGAGAGCCGCATACGAATGAGTGTCTGCAGGCAACAGTGAAGCATGGTGGAGGTTCCTTGTAAGTTTGGGGCTGCATTTCTGCAAATGGAGTTGGGGATTTGGTCAGAATTAATGGTCTCCTCAATGCTGAGAAGTACAGGCAGATACTTATCCATCATGCAATACCATCAGGAGGCATCTGATTGGCCCCAAATTTATTCTGCAGCATGACAACGACCCCAAACATACAGCTTAAAGTCATTAAGAACTATCTTCAGCATAAAGAAGAACAAGGAGTCCTGGAAGTGATGGTATGGCCCCACAGAGCCCTGATCTCAACATCATCGAGTCTGTCTGGGATTACATGAAGAGAGAGAAGCAACTGAGGCTGCCTAAATCCACAGAAGAACTGTGGTTAGTTCTCCAAGATGTTTGGGCCAACCTACCTGCCAAGTTCCTTCAAAAACTGTGTGCAAGTGTACCTAGAAGAATTGATGCTTGATGCTATTTTGAAGGCAAAGGGTGGTCACACCAAATATGGATTTGATTTAGATTTTTCTTCTGTTCACTCACTTTGCATTTAGTTAATTGAAAAATATAATCTATTAACATGTCTATTTTTGAAAGCATTCTTACTTTACAGCATTTTTTCACACCTGCCTAAAACTTTTGCACAGTACTGTATATATATATATTTTTTAATTCCCTTTTCACCACCTCCACTGTCACTTTAATCAGTTAACCCACCTACTTTTTAGTTATTCAGCCAATCAAAAAAATCTAAATCATAAGCCTACTTTTCTTATTGGTTGTTGCTCAACAGAGCCGCATCAGTTCTCACATTACAGTACAGCAGTGGTAGTTGGATCTACTGTAGTTTGAAATAAGACAGCTATTGCCGTAAAAAATTCAGCGTTTTTTAATTCGTAAAAAATGAGCAATAGATGAAACTGAGCAAGCACAGCTTTCGACTGAAGCCACCGAGACTGCTCCCAGTCAAAGTACAACAAGTGAGTCCCCAGAGCTTTCTGAAGACGGTTTTACTTAAACATAAAAAGGCTTTGATGACGCAGAAAATTGTAAAGACGTGCTTCGTTGACTCTACGGTTGAGAGTAGTTTGCCAGACAAGTCCAGGCAGAGATTTCTCCATTGCTGGGCCTGTGATTTCAGGGTTCATCAGCTTTGTCATTTAAGGCAGGTGAAACTGGCATGACAGCGGGAACAGAGGTCGTCCATTGATCATACATTTTTCTGCTTGGTAAGTGTTGAGGCAGCAATCAAATTGGATAGAAAAATAGCGGTAATTCATCACTGATGTTTCATTGGAGACAATTTTTTTTTTTTTTAAATAGTATTTAAAATATGCTGTATACATTTTTAAAGATAATAGAAAAAAAAAAAACAAAGGAATATGAAATAGCCAAGAGATTACTAACATTCTGGAAGACATTTCCCAAAACAAAAAACAAATAACACACCTGTAACTGACATACATGCTTCTCAGCTATACATTATTGACAAAGCATTTACAGGTGTATTATTTATTTATTTTTATTTTATCAGCTATACATTATTGCTGGCAATGTCAATAAAATCCAATTATATGTTGGATGTTCTATGAGCAAAGTTTTTACCACTTAAACTTTAGTTTTCAATAAAAAAAAAAAATTAAAAAAATGTACCTTACTTTGTTTTTTTGAATGTGAAAATATTTTCCAGTTAGGATTTTTTGTTGTTTACAGTCTTAAACATACTGCATTTACTGTTGGGGGTGATAACAACAGTGTGCTCCTTGCATCCAATCTCAATCCTGTTACAGGTGACTGCCCCTGCCTATTATTAAATCAAATAAATAAATTGATACATAATTGGATAAATAAATGAAAACATTTCTGTAGATGTCATAGTGTTTGCACCAGGAGATGCAATTGAGGAGATAAGATAACAAGAACATTGTAAGAAGAATGGGCTGGAAAGGCACTATCAGCATTCAGCAGTCAAATACATCAATACATCATCCACAACAGCCTCTAGTCAATCTCTTTCACCAGATCTGATTACACTACTCCAACTACCCATAAGTATTATATGCTTCCAAGCTGTCTGCACAGCCAATTAATGTTATTACTTATCACACTGTGTTATTCACAACTGGAGACCATTTCTTTAACAATCCTTCTTGCGTTTAAGTATGAAATGGAAATGATCTCTTGATGGACAAACACCAGTCCTTCCAGAAGTGCCAAGTATTGACGGCAGGTTCCTATATTACACCACAACTATAAATAACTTCTCCTAAGTTATTATGTTACTTCAAATTAATCGTCATGAAAAAAATAAGGTTTTATTTTCCAGTGAGCCAATGCAATATGAACCATTAAGAAAAAGAAACATGGATGTTTTAGTTTGACAGCAGATCTCAACACATTTAATATCTGAAACTGCTGCTGGTTTTATCTGCAGTCAGCAATCTGGACATTAATCAAAGGTCAAAGATATTCCGGTATGTTGAAATAAAGATTGTCAATATTGCCATGACCCTTTGTTACAGTACATATTTCTGGTTATTATTTTAAGTCTTGACATTTGAATATAGGGGCCCATTGGGTGGCTTACTCCTTCAGAGATCAATTACTGCCAGCCCATTTCGTTGTGTTACTAATGGAGAATAACAGGACTGATTTTAAAAATCACTCTCAAATCAGTCCATGTGGCAGACGGAAACGCTGCATAAATAACACCAAGACTTTTATCACTGCCATTTAATTGTACCACCCACCTTCCCCCTTTAGGGGGAGCTGCTGCATGCAGGATCAATCAAATGCAGTTGCGTGGAGGCAGTTTGATTGGGCATATTTTTAAAAGACCGTTTGACATGTGCTAATTGAAGCAATCAGTTTATGTCGTTTGAAGTTCTCAAAATACTGCTAGTAGTATTTGAGAATGGAAATTGGCTTGCATTTTAAAAAAATGCACACTGTGCATTAACTATAACCTTACATTTTAACTGTAATGTTACATTGAACTACTATACAAAAACTTGGTCTTACAATAAAAACAAAAAACAATAATTATTCTTATTTGCTTTATTGACCACAAACTATACTGTTAAGCAAATCAACACACAAACATAAGATAATGTTTTTAATTCCAATGCTGCAGATGGAATATACTTAAGAAAAGACCTGCACGCATTCTGCAGGAATTGGCTCTGGTGCTCCTGTGGGTTAGGGAGGCAAAACCGGCAGGGACTGTTTCTCCTCATCGTGCTACAGCAAACCCTGCTGGCCAGGTGCCCAGTGGCTTCAAAGGTGGACAACTGCATGGCTGGCCTTTGCCCTTCAGAGGTCAGTAACTCAAGTTCTTTGGTCGCCGGATCTCCTGAGCCGTGTGGGATGGGTCTGGCATTACTTCAATCACATGACGATTTGGCTTTGTGGATTGCCTGACATATGAATACCAGATGAAATTAGACACGATAATTGAGTCTACATTATAAATGGCTATAATTAGACAGTGTGTAAAGCACATGCCTGGGCCTGGTGGGGAGTAGGTGTGTACTCCTTGCATCCAATCACAATCCTGCTCCAGGTGACTGCCCCTGGCTATTATTAAATTTATTGAAGCAGACTTAATGTACTGTACCTGAATGTTGAATTACTTTCCCTTAATCAGATAATGAGCCTGTGCTGTACCTTTTCTCTTTAATGATAGAAGTAGGACAAGTAATTTCTATATCCCTTAAGAAATATGATTTCAAGGATGCATCAACACATCTGCAAAATGATCACCCTGACAGTTTTTTTCTCCCAGTTACAGTGGGGTGCTGCTGTTGATGGTGTCCTCCTAAACAGCTTTAATGAAGGTCACTAAGCCAAGGTCACACACAGTCAGTCAGTGAATGAGCTGGCTTTGGAACCCATGGTTTTTGGTTCTTTTCCTTTTATGCAGTACTAGATTCTTGGCTATTGTACGACACTGCATCGTGCCTCATAACCCCACAGCCGTTGTGATATTTAAGTACATCACAACACCCTGGAGTTCCATAATGTGATTATAAAACTGCATTTATCATCGTACTAACATACTAATTAGGCACTTATATTCTTCATTGGTGTGTCTGCTATTTATAAAAAAAAGAATGCATAACAGGTGCTGTGTGTGTGTGTGTGTGTGTGTGTGTGTGTGTGTGTGTGTGTGTGTGTGTGTGTGTGTGTGTGAGGTACTATGTTTGTTATTTTACAAATAATAATAATAACTATTCATCCCATGTGTATTATTTATTTTATTTTTCTTTTACTGTAGAATATTGGATTGATTATTAAGAACAGTCACTAAAAATGCGACTGCTGTAATGTTACTGAAAGAGGACAGTGATTTTGTGAGAATATGAACAGCAGTGCTAGATTGTATTGAATGGTTGTACATCCGCTCCTTTGCTCAGCTTCGACATCGTCCGAGGATGGAAATAAAAAGCATGGGAGTATTCTCTATGTATTTTTGTAGTTGAATGAAAATCATCAGACCCTATTTAATTCAGCAAAAAATATGTATGTTAAATATTTATAAGTATAGTCTTATCTATAAAGTGTTGCTGATCACAGCTTCAAATGTTACTTTAACAACTCTTTAAAAACCAAGACACATTTACCTTTGGCATCATTTCCAGACTTCATTAACTGATTACAGTAGGAACACTGCTATAAAGAGTTCTTAAAAAGGGCTCATTTTAAAATGTGACCAATGTGTTGTAAAATAAAAAATATTTAATGAGGTTGTCATCTGATAAGACTGTGATTAAAATATTAGTTACTTTTTTTATGCGACTGTTTTGTCATGGGTTTACTTCTATGAGCTTCAGTGCAGCTTGTTGATGACAATCATACAGGTTGTTTAGTTCATAGAGTGTGCCTACCACTGAAACTACTCTATGGGAATGTAAACAAGCCTTGCTTAAGCAATGTTGATTCTTTGATTATAATATAAAAAGAGAAATATATATATACAGTTAATCTGTGCCAGATCGTGCCGGATCCCAGGTCCGGTACCTTTTTGTCTGCAATCAATGAACCATGTGGTATGAATTGAATGACAAAAGTACACTGCAATGAAAAAACATTTTACGACAACAGTGTTGTCACTTCTATTCATCAGATTACTCGGCCCTTCCACTGCTATTGTTGAAACCTGAAGATTATGTTAAAACATAGCTAGCTAATGGTCAGCATGCAGCTAACGCACCATATTTTCTATAATGGCCCCATCAGCTGCTGTCAGGTCTTTGTAAATGAAAGACAAGTGGTGAATCAGACTTTCTTTTGCCAGGCTATCAATAATAAGCTGCTTCAAATGAATGGCGTTGTATATTTGGCTAAGCTCTCCAGTAAATGTCCTGCCCTAGAAATGCACCCTCACCTGATAAATCCAGCAACAGTGTGCAATGTTTCCACAGTCTCTTTCCAAGACCTGTTAATAGCGGAGACTGTTGCCTAGGCTGTGTTCCTTTTATAGCTATCACAGTATATCCAAAATACCTTGTCTAACTCTAGCATTGAGCATAAATAACAACAAGATAGCAGTAATGTCCTTTGGATTCCCACATTCAAATAACGTTCACAAGATTTCATTCGGTTGAAATACCCTTGAACCAAATATGTGTACATCAAAGCAAAGCAACAGTAAGAATGGATACTGTGTGTATTCAAATTATTCTTAACAGATCTAAATACCGCTGTCATCATTGAAAGAAGGGGATTTTGACAATACCAATATCTCTAAGTTTGTGTGATAGGTAAAATGACAGATTTGGTGTTATATATTTACCAGTGGCTGTATTTAAATCCAACTCTGTTTACATCAGTTGAATAAAACCCTGCATCTCTTACATTTACCAGCACATGAGTTCACAAGCCTAGGTTATCACTTTAAGGTGCCATTAATGATCTGCAGGGAATTTCATAGTCAAGGAAGGGATTACAGGGGCGCAGAAACATGGGCACATGTGTTGTATAATAACTCTTAAGAGAAAATGATCAATTTTGAAAATGATAATGCATTATTATTATTATTATTATTATTATTATTATTATTATTATTATTATTATTATTATTATTATTATTATTATTTTGCTTTAATACATTGTATGTTCAATTGTGAAATATCTTGAAATACGTATGTTTTAAATTGTGCAAAAAATACTGCCTTTCCATAACTGAACAGCATTCAAACCACCTTCTCTTCCTCCATAGTCAGAAACATCTGACTGATTCTATAGATGTTGTGTTGCCAGTGACACACTCCCTGAGTTTTAGGAAGGATCTGAAAGCGTACAATCTAGTTTTAACCTTGTGTTTGTGTTTGAACAGCAGAGTACATTGTTTCAAGAGCATAACAACACTCCAAGGTGAACTCTTTAGGTTTTCTCCAAACATCCAAATGTTGTTTTTTTCTTATAAAGATAGTGTGAAAAGACTAATTTTGGTTGATGGCTGGGGAGAAACTTTTTTCTTTTTACAAAATACATCTACTGTTACACTATGGCATCATTTTGTAGTCTGGTTATTTATTTTACAGTTTTACTTCATGAGATGTTTATTCAAATTACAACTGCATTCTCAAAATAATATTTTCATTTATCCCTGAAAAGTGTTGTTTACAATTTTTAATTGCGTGGTCCAGCTTCTGCTAGCGAAAGCAGCAATAATATTATCTATTTGTTATCGTGCGGTCCCAATCGATAAATAGTTTGATTATTATCGTTATCGTTAAAAGCCTAACTCACACTGTATCACGTGTAGGCTGTGATTTCCGGTTAGGCATAAAACCTTACTAGCACACCAAAAGATTGAATGTATAAGAATCCCATTACACTAGACCAGTCAGGTCTCACAGGTCTACAATTACACTCTTTGAACACAGCTCACTTGATAATTTACAGCCAAACCCTGCCAAAACCTGAAACAGGAAACCCAATTGGCTGTAGTCTAGTTTATGGTTAATGCCGTCAAAACAATAGAAACACAGAACTTGGACCAAAACAATTGCTAAACCAGATCATTCATAGACCCAAAAAGAAACCAATATCTTGATATGCAGTGCTTTGTGTTTTCAAGTAAGACCATCTTTTTAGACGATTCCAGGTTTATTCCAGACAACAGCTCAATTAAATGTCAATCTAATTATATCTATAACATGAATAAACTGACAGATTTCTCAGAACAGTCATAGCATTGCATTTAAATAATAAGCTTATCCAAGAAATAGAAAAGGCACGTTTTATTAGTATCTTAGACAGCCCATCCGTCCAGTTAGCATATTGTATTCATAAAGTATTTAAAATGCTTGAATTCTATTTTTTCTCATTCAATCATTTATAAATTAACATAGAAATGGCATGCTATTTTGAAAATATATACTTGTAATAGGCATACTCATGCATAGGCACATGACTATCCTCCTTAAACACCACCAACAAAGAGTTTTCTCTCCCTTTATATACATGTGGCCATTCCCCAATTAACACTCACTTACCTAAGAAGGGCATTGCCACATTACACCTGTGAACACACTGTTTTACTATGCTTTGCCATATTTACATTGTTTTTGCATGCCTGAGAATTACATTTTGTTATGCCTGCTATACTACATGTTGCTATGCATTTCCTATTGTATACTGCAGTAAGCTTTGAAAGGCGATGCCTCATTAGCATTTTTCCACAGAAAAAAATGTTCAGTCTTGAATGAAAGTTGTTGCAAATAAGAGTTAAGAATGTGCTTAAAGTCTTTTACCCTATTTAACCAAGCACTGATTACAAACACATTCTAAATAATGTCTGCGCTGGAAAACTGAACTTCAAGAGTCATTATTGTCTGCTTTTGCAGAATAGATGAAGGACCACAGCCATTAATAGCTGAGTGCCAATTGTCCTTGGGAGTAGCATGATGTGAATTTGTCATGTTACTGTACATGTAATGGCTGGCAATGAGACTTTTGAAATCATATCTCTCCTTATCCATTAATTACAACAGACTTCTTGACTCTTGACTGGCAGTAGTCTTTGGTTGACCTCCAAAGTACACCATTAATAAATTATAAACAAGGCTGTCGACAGTGTTCTTCTTTCAACTTGGAGCTATTGCATGGTTCATTACCACTATCTATTGAGCTGACCACAGCTTCAAAAATATGCTAAAAAAGTAAGAATAAATACCACAGGGACCATTTATAAATCCAGACCAACAGCAATTAGCAGCAAAGGAAACACGACACACAGGAAAAACGTTACAGTCATCCCGATATGCTAGCAACTGAACATTAACTAAAAACAGTCGAGAATGTTTCATATGAGAGTTCAAAAATAATTGCTTAAATAACCCTTGTTTAATCCCAAGTGCGATACAGACAGATGCAGGGAACTGATATTCTCAGTATTACGCTAAATACGTTAACGCCAAGTTTCTTGACAATTTGATTAGTGGTTTTCCATCCTGGTAAGAAGTTTAGTTTTTTGACAAGAAGGAAGCCTTTTCAATAATTGGTCCTTAACTTCCATTATTGTGAAGCAGTTTTCATCAATATGCTGATTCACCTTATGAAGTTACCTTAACACCCAGTTTCTTTGTAGCAAAACTCAATACCTAAGGTATTACTTATCTACTTCCTGACAGTCACAAGGTTAGCTGACATTACACAAACAACATTAAAATCCACAATATCAAACTGACAATCTTTTCTCTTCTCTCCTGTCGTACAAAGTAGTGTTGTTCATGTTGCTATGGAATTTCAAGTTAAGACTTTGAGCTCATAGGACCTGTGTGATTTGTTCAGTGTAAAAGCATTTCTGCACAGAAATGAATGAAATGTAGCCCTCTGGTTGTAAAAAAAAATGTACAAAATAATTTACCATGTTTACGTTTGCAGTCCCCATACTCAAACTCTCTTGGCTCACAGCCCCCCCCATTACATGTGGCTTTCTGACTGAGGACCCCCACCCAATTAGTACACAGAAATGTGTTTTTTTCTTACAATTACCATCTTTTTTGTTGCATAATGGCACCCACTGTTATTGTGGACATTGGGTGATTATAAATGTATGATGGACGTGATATCAAGGTAGTAAGAGTTGCATTCAGAATAACCAAACAGGAGCTTTCATTTAAGAGAGAGAGAGAGTATTCCTGCATGTCTTGTGGCCCCTTTGAAACCAACTCACAGCCCCTAAATGTCCCCAGCGCCAGCTGGAACCACTTCTATAGAAGGCTGACATTGAATAGAAAAAGATCGCTTAAACTAGAATCGACCTTCAATCGTGCGATGCTTGTTGCATTCGGTAACTATTTGAGGTCATGTGATGGCTACAGAGCTGAAGACATTCCTGTAAATAAACACCATCTGACACTGTTTAAATCTACTGCCTTGTTTCTTTTGTCAAAACCCATTGAGGATTGTACAGTGCTTTCAGTAGCTTTCGTCAAAAGAATGTATGCCGTAATCATTACAGAATAACTGGATGTCTGGTTATGCTCGTATATTTGGATTCCTCATGTAGGTTTCTAGGTTTCATTCTTTGGTATATTCTCATATTTCTTGCTTTAATGGGAACTTTCTCACACTTCAACCAATAATACATTTTAAAGTTAAACATGTAGGGAGCCACTTGACTTAGAAATTATGCTGGAGTGTTTGAAGCTATGGTCTCTGGAAACAGGCTGTAAATCTGATGGTGAATAACTTGAAATAATTTAGAGAAAAAAAAAAGTTATATGGCTTGCAGAAGAACACATGGAACACCAAACTGTTTGTCACATGCAAAGAGCAACAATATAGCTCTGAATCATTGTACAAGGCAAATCTTGCTCCATGTGCGCTTTGATAGTCTATTGAGCCCTTGGAACCATGCAGATTGTAAAATCAGCAGTCTAATTTGATCCGGGTAACTTAAGCCCCTTTCACACTGGCACTCCTACCCGGGTCACAATCCCGCGTAGTGTGAAACCAGGTACCTGGGTTGTACCTGGGTTAACCATGTTACAATTATTCTACATTGAAAAAAAGAGCTTATTCAAAAGCATAGGCTATAAAATACATAAAATGTAACAAGGAAATCAGGAAAAATACATAGAAAGCGAGAGCTTGTTTTAGAGCATTTCTTATCAAGTTATTACTGCATGTTTGATAGTATTTATTATTATTATTATACTGAAGGATCCCAGAGTCTCTAACAGAAAACACTACACATGTGTGTTGAGCCCTTTCAGAACTGGTGCACAAGTTGGTATGTGTGGGCGTGTGCGTGGTTTAGAGAGTTTTTTTTTCTTTTTTTTTAACTCTCTTAATGTATTATTCAACATTAGCATCTCTCTAACTGAATTACAAAAACAATGTATATTTTGTGGAGAAAGTTTAAAACAAACAAACAAACCAAAAAAAACAGAGGGAAGAATGTCCTAAAGTATTAATTATACCAAGCCCCATTCTACAGTAATATGTACAATTCAAAACAGAGGGAAGAATGTCCTAAAGTATTAATTATACCAAGCCCCATTCTACAGTAATATGTACAATTCAAAACAGAGGGAAGAATGTCCTAAAGTATTAATTATACCAAGCCCCATTCTACAGTAATATGTACAATTCAAAACAGAGGGAAGAATGTCCTAAAGTATTAATTATACCAAGCCCCATTCTACAGTAATATGTACAATTCTAACGCACGTGTTACATCCGGAACACTACACATTTTGTATAGAAACTCCTTTGCAATTATGTGACCAATGATTTCATTCACGCTAAGTCGCCGATGCTGATGCTGATGCTGATGCTGTTGCTACAGTACACTTGAACACCAATAGCTGCAGGACAGAAACCATCCCATCTCGCTGTCTGTCGAACCAGCACCCTGAAAATGAAGCCGCCCCTGTGACGACATACACGTATTTGCATAATCGAATCCTCCCTTCAGTCTGTAAACGCGTGCTGCTTTTTATTCCTAGAAGCAATATTTCCCCATCCCTCTAGACAAGAGACTGCTTTATAGTACAAGATAAAACACATTCGTCATCTGCACAAAAAACACACCACCTGACTAGTAGCCTCAGTATTGAACAATGAAGTACAGCATGGCTGGTTTTGTAAACCGGATGTAACCGGTAAAGTCCCATTTACTTAAATACATACATAATGTCCTATCCTACAGTATACACTACAACACAGTGGGAAAGGTGTCAAACAGTCGTGTGAGACAACTAGGACGAACATATACACTGTATTTATATGTAATTTATCAATATTGTCTACTATGTAATTAAGCACTAACGAAAACACAGGTGCACCGAGTAATGTCAACATTGTATTATGTTTATGCCTATGACTGTCTTTTATATTTTTATATATTGTATTAGTAATAATACATTCAGAACTGATGCATTCCTACACACAAAGCTTTGAACATACTACAGCAGCCCAAGCAAACACTATTGTGCATTTGTAGTTGAACCAGTAATTGGCAGATAAATAATACATGATGTAACGAGAAGAAAAAAATCATCACACGATACCTTAGCAAGCAGTGTATCCTTGTGGTCCGCTGACCTTGCCTGTGTCAGTGTGATGGAAGGTACGGAGCCCGTGATCAATTTGAATGTGTAGCTTACAACAAGGAAGCTGTGTGATGTCAGTGGGTTTAGGGCGGTCTCAGAGTACAGTAGTAAACCCGTGCTTGCAGAAGACTGAGTGGCGTTCTTTTGTTCACCAAGAGAAACTGTTGGCGCAGTGACAGTAGTTTTGTCTAATATAATTGCGGGTAACGTTTTCAGTACCCACTTAACACTGGTGGATTATGTATTATTCATCGTTTGTGTCTTTTTGACATATGCTGTATGGGTTTAACGAGTAATAGTTAAGACAAGCAGCAGTCGCTCACGGTTTACCTGTTGTATTTGCCATTGTAAAAAGTTTACCATACATAGCAACGTGTAATAAAGCGCAGTGAAAGCATGGTAAAGTATATGTGAGGTTTGAGATTAAGAATATTAAAACATATATGGCAAATAATCATAACCTATGGTAAATGCTTAGTATAAATTTGCCGTGGAATACTTTTATAATGGTGCTAGTAATATCGAATGATTGGTCAGTTGTATATTTCAAAGGGGCGTTAGCATGTTAAAGATACACCGTCTTCATTACTAGTGATTCAAACATGTTGAAACCTAACCTTATAAGCAAATGGCATTAACCAATATGTGAATTACCCATGCTACTTTATAAAAGTTTGTTTTTTTCAAATAAGTCGTTATTATAAAATAGAACAGTGACAGAGACTGAACTACTAACCATGGAAAAAGTCACAATCAATGGGAGTTAAAACATGATTTAAGATACTTGTGTTTATCGTGATAATATTTAGTCTATAATTGTTAATTGAAAATATATATGATTGAATTAGGATACAAACAGCTTACTTCCACCAACGTTGCACTTGTATTACCAGTATATATTTAAATAATAAGTGTAAAATTATCTTTTTATTCATAACAACAATTTACAGGAAGGATTCTATGATAATTACAGTAAGGAAAATGTTTTTTTTTGAAACCCTAGATTATTACACCATTCAATAGTCCAAAATCAAATCCAATTTTTTTTTTTTTATGTGCAATGCAACAAGTCACATGCAACTTCTGATCTGTAGATGATGAAACCTGCAAGCAATTTGATCCAGTTAATCCCAAAAGCTATTATAACCAGTATGGCTGGTTAATTCTTATCACTATGCTGTTATGTTCCATATATCATTTCACTACATGTTCTTTAGCATCTGTAAAGCAGAGCTGAATTTGCATCTGGCACAATTCATTTTATGTGCAACAGGCTGGCTGTACTTCACCATCCATAGGATCATTTTCTGTGTCACTTGTCTTGCGTTGTGTGGAGAACTCTGATAATTCTTAGGTAATAATTGGTTTACAAGCTGTCATTGAAATGTTGGGCAAATATGATAATGTACTGCAGATGGAAACTCTCCCTTTTAATACAGCCCTGAAGACTTTAAGATGCCGAAAATATGTTTTTGTTCTTATTACTGAACAATATGGAGAACATCTATTAATGTATAGGGTATCAAATAATGTAGTTAGCCTGTCTTTATATTGAACTTCTGTTAAATATCTGTACAATTACAGGAAAACGCTACAACGTAGCAATTACACACTTGTGTTTAGAAAAAAAAAAACTTCAATTAAAAGATCACATACATGATTAAAATACAGAACTCACAACAATTCTCTGTGTAAAAAAGTGCCTACTATTTTCTGTTCTGAATGCCCCTTTGTCTAATCTCCATTTGTGACCCCTGGTCCTTGTTTCTTTTTTCAGGTCGAAAAAGTCCCCTAGTTTGCAGATATATTAAAATGGAAATCTGTATATTGAGACAAGTTGACTCTATTGAAAAAGGCTAACTACACCTAAATTGGTATTGAAGGATTTGCCTTGGTTTTGATGTTATACTTCACCAAGGGCTCCTGTTACAGACATTTAGCTGTCACTATATTAACTAAGGTTGTCACTTGCCTGCATTTTTCCAAATACACTTCCACAATATTAATAATGGAGGTAGTTGTGGATTTAAAGATGTTGCCAAGGACACATTCTGTGATGTGAGAATTGTCCCGCATGCTCTCTCAGCAACTCCCCCATAGTTTTCTTTGCCGCAGGCATTAGGATTTCACTAGTCTAAAGATGTGAATCCAGAAATGCAGTGTTTGGCTAGCTCATTTAGACACCATCAAAGAAGACACTCTCAGGTCAACTTTAAGCAGCTTTTATGGATCAAACCCATTTCTACATGGCTGTTACGTAAATCCCTTATCTTAGACATGCACCTTTTAAGCATTTTCCGTTTCAAATTCAGTTTAGTCAGAGCTTTTTATTTCTGTTTTGTTTATATTTCTTTTTGTTCTTGTTTGCTTTGATTTTGTTATGGAGTAACAATTTCAATTCTTAGATTGTGCATTTCTGGAAAAAAAATAAATAAAAAAATACCGTACCGTAGATTTTCAGTAATCCAGACCCTGGTAGTCCGAACTGACCTTAAATCATAATAAAATGCATTGCAGCTATGGAAACCAAACTCAAAATCATAATAGTATGTTAAACATTTACAGCTTGCATTTTACATCCCAGCAGATTTTAATGTAAATTCTGAGAGCATCAAAAACAAAGCAAACATCAGCCCAGGCATTTTAATATGGTACATTCTACGATTAGCACTCCATACTAATCCCTAATCTGAACAGGGTCCAGTCACAAGTGGCTTGGATGGTGGACTCTACTGTATTAAAACAAAGTGCACATCACAATGGAAAATGTGCTGTCAAGCTGTTATGGGCAGCAGTGTGGAGTGTGGTGACTTCATTTGCTCTGTCTGTTCATGGTGTTCCTGATCAATTCTATTGCACTTCTGACAAACGTGTCCCTTTCTCCCTGGTCCAGTTTTGATACCTATTGTGCCAAAGAAAAGTACCAATAGATTAACACCACAAATATATTACTGTACCTCCTTAGCAACGGTTTGTGTTGCAGTCATATGGGGGCATATAGGGCGAGAAAGTTAAATAACCAAAAGATTTATCTCTGGGTGTTTGTGGCTCAGTTTATAGCATGCTTGACTAAAGGTTACATGTTAAATTCCTACTGGAGAATAACCTGAACATACTTCACCTCCTATCAAAGCCAGTATACATTACACAGCGGTGGGTAATTCAAGTCCTCTGGGGCAATTCCACTGTATTAACAATGTAGGGACCTGAATGAACAAAGAGCTGGACTGAAATTGCTCTTGTTGCCTTGCAATAGTATGTAGAGATTTCGCTTCAGATGGATGCACAGAACTGAGATTTATCTGCTTTATTTATTTATTGCATTTATATAGCACTTTTTATACAAAATTATCACAAAACACTGTACAGTACATAGCAGAAAAAAAGAGTCGTATTTTGTCATACTTGTACTTGCTAGAACCAAAGTCATTGTATTTATCTTGCTCTTAATTGTATTATTACTTGTACTGTGATTCTTGAAATGTATTTTTGTTTACGACTGTAAGTCGCTCTGGACAAGGGCATCTCCTAAGAAATAAATAATAATAATAATAATTCAGTAGGATGGAATGGTCTACAGTATCAAAAGCAGCACTTAGATCTAGAAGAATTAAAACTGCCGGAAAGCCAGAGTCAGAGCTTATCAGCAGATCGTTCACAACTCTGACAAGAGCTGTCTCGGTGCTATGTGCAGTACAAAAACCAGACTGAAACTTCTCGAATATACCATTAAGAGTTAGAAATGTTTGTAATTGAATTACAACAACTCTCTCTAGAACATTAGCTAAGAATGGTAGGTTGGAGATTGGCCTATAGTTATTGAGGACTTTATGGTCCAAATTGTGTTTCTTAAGCATAGGCTTTTACCACAGCTACCTTAAGTGCTGAGGGAACTATCCCGGAGGAAAGTGAACCATTTATAATTTTAAAATGTGGGTGATAATAACACCAAGAACATCTTTTAATAGTTTTGTAGGAATAGGATCGAGCAAGCATGTAGTAGCTCTCATATGTTGAACTAGCTCTGTCAGTTTCTGTAAGGTAATCAAAGAAAAAGCCCCCCATACTAGCCTTAATAGGTGTAGTTGGTAAAATTGTGCTGGAGTCCTCCTTAATAGAAGGTGTCTGTGGAATCTCATTGCTGATGTTTAGTATTCTATTTTTAAAGAAATGTAAGAAGTCACTGCAGCTGTGATAGGAGCCAATGTCAAGGGTAGAACTATTAGGGGAAGGATTAATTAATTTATCTAGGCTAGCAAAAATAAATCTAGGATTATTTATTTGTTTCAATTAAATTAGAATTATATGATGATCTAGCCAACACCAGAGCCTTCCTATATTTAACCAGGTGGCCCTATCATGCGATGTAATGAACGTGCAGTTTAGATTCCCGCCATCTCTGTTCTAGTTCTTATTTCATTGTATCATTAAACCACGGTGAGCGTTTTTTAAAAGACACTCTCCGAGTTGTGATTGGAGCAACCGTATCTAAGATACCAGTCAAGGTGGTGTTGTAGGTATTAACCAGCTCATCTACTGATAAGGACTCAGAGAGTGGTAATGAGCTCAATACATCAGTTGAAGAATTAATTACCCTGGATTTAAATGTACGGTCCACAGTCTTTGTAGTCTTTGGCAGATTCACCTCAAAAAGAATGGCAAGATGATCAGAAATAGTAAAATCTACGGTTATGATGTTCTTTACAGCTAAACCATGAGAAATTACCAGAGCTAAAGTATGGCCATGATTATGTCAATATAGATAGCAGATCCCCAAATGCAGTCAGAAATAACGGGTTTGACTTAGGTGATCAATACATAATTGCATTATGAACAGGTAATGGACTGTTTAATGTCAAGGTTAAAACTTCAGAAGATGAATAACTTTTTCTGTTCGATTACAGAAAACAGCAGCAGTCCACCTCCCTGCCCAGTAGAGCAAGCTTTCTGGAAAAAAAGAATAGTTAGGTGGAGAAGCCTCAATCAGGGAAACATTGTCATTCGGTCCAAGCCATGTTTCTGTTAAAGAGAGAATATCATTTATGGATGTTTAACAGGAGAACATTGGTGCTAACTCCACAGAATGCTCGGCAGAGCTTCTCCGATTGCTTTCCTGTCCCAGAATGGATGCTCCGAAGGCTAGTCTGTGTAAGTATCTCAAATGAACAGATGTTGGAAGTGGGAGGCCCATCTGCAACCTATGTAAATTGATTTAAAAGGATTTGCATACGCTGTAGTAATTTCCAAAACAAATCCATAGTATTTAGAGGGGGAGTCATTTGAGCTACATGTTACAAAAGCAATGTTTTATTTCTGTGTATTGTAAACATCTATAAGGCATTGAAAAAAAAGTGTGTCATGAATCCCGACATAAGGGATTTGCTTAATAATTGTGAACATTCATATTCTAATGGCTTTTACTTGATGCCAAAGTTGATGCCAAAGCCATGGATATATTCTACTGTTGTTGAAAGTAAATCCAAAATTGTTTGGAACATTCTGGTTTGACAGCTCCTTTGTTTTCCATACTTTGAACCTGCTCTACACACAAACACTGATATATTTAATACAATATTACTTAGTTAATTGAATTCATAACCTGTCTGCAGTCATCCTACAAATAATTGAGGAAATACAGTTTAAAAAGTGATCTGTATTTTTGTTGGATACATGTTTTCTTCACTGATAGTGATCCTTTTGGACAAGAGAAACAACATTATAACAAAAACCATGTAAACTCTTAATACAGTAGTTTACGTCATCCAATATTTCAAACCTGAGGTATAAAATTCAGAGGGGAAAGTTATTCAAATTAATAGAAAGCGACTTTCAAGCATTGCATTTTCAAGTTGTGGATTATATTATATTTTAATGCTTTCCGCATTGCTGAATTTATCGATTCATTTATTCTTAAAACATTTATATGAGGTCAGGAGTATATGATTAAAGTTTGGTGAAGACTGGAGCAAAAAATCAGTAATCAATAACCCACGACAGGGTGTGCGGTAAGTCCTTAACTGATAGTATATGCCAGCGAAAGGATTATTTTTTTAAAGATGTTAACCCAGACACACGTGAATCTTCAGAGGTGATTAGCCCCTAGCTTTGTCTTACTGCCCGGTCATGTGATCTTGTTCAGCCCATCACAACGTTAAATGTATCCAAGCCATGTGACAGAGACAGGCAAACAGATGGACAGACCCAATCAGGGCATAATAATTGTTTGAATGAGGACCCTAAAACTGAACTTATTATTAGTGTGGAATATGGTGGTGTACAATCTCTAGAACTGACATTGTCACACACTGGTTGAAAGCAAATCATTAAAATAATATTCTGTATGTTTACCATTCTGCTCTGTGCTTTACTGTCCTTGATAGATTTTTTTTTTCTACAATACACACAATATAATTTGGTTGTTAATAGTACAAACGTATACACTCCGCTTGTTGGATGAATACAGAATGCAGAGTTATAAACTGTAAAAGTTAATTTAGGTTATTCTGTTTAGGTGCCCCAGTT
Source organism: Acipenser oxyrinchus oxyrinchus (assembly GCA_030684275.1). Classification (NCBI taxonomy): domain Eukaryota; kingdom Metazoa; phylum Chordata; class Actinopteri; order Acipenseriformes; family Acipenseridae; genus Acipenser; species Acipenser oxyrinchus. Next base: position 49,035,798 of record CM060254.1, on the reverse strand, counting down.
TTTTTGTAACTCAGAGTTGGCAGACAACCCTATCTCATATACCACAATCAACATTTGATATGAGGCATGTAGGAAGTACCAGGTGCAAATGTTAACAGAAAAAAATAGATGTATGCACAAATGAAGTCAAAGAAACTCCAAAATGCAAGTGAATTTAGAATAACTATGACCTAAAAACAAATAAATATATATTGTAATCTGTCTGGTATCTATTTATGTTTCTGGGGAAACTGGATGTACTGTACCAAATGTGCAGACATGTTGGCCCTTGTTCATTAGTGTCTGTTCTGTTTTTGTCTTTACATTTTTAATTAAAAGAGGAATGACTCAGTAAAGTGGTTTTAGCTAACAAAATAATATAATGAATCATGCACTTGTATTCCCTTTCATAAAGAAACATGTTATATCACACAGGTATTTCCATTTTTTAAACATAAGTTCTGTTACAACACAAGTTAAAAAAAAAAAAAAAAACATTCTCAATTTTCTTGCCTTCCAGGAAGTCTGTTCAAAGCAGCTGGTTGATTGCTGGCAAGAAAGAAGACCCTGAAGGGCTGGGAACAATTGAGAGTTGACCTGATGGCAATTCTGATGGAAAGCTTAGGGCATGAAAACACACAGCACTTGGCAGAGTCACAACAGGGTAAACCTGCCCAGGTGGGAGAAGCAGATGTATAGGTAGGTAAGGATAATGCTTTCTTCATAATATTTTCTGAAATTGGTTTAAATTAATGGTTTTGTTTAAGTGCAGTGTGTCCTTGTCTGTCTATAAAAAAGCAAACCATTAAAAAAAACAAGTAGTCATGGCAGCCCCACACCAAAACATGTATTTTACCAATGTATTTGACAACTAGCTTCTTGCAGCTCCAGATGTGTTTTTAATTGTCTAAGGGCTTGATTTGATCAATCTATTCTAGATATTATTATACCACTTTATTGGTACATTTCTTTGGATTGCAGGGAGATTCCCCATTGCTGTGAAATGCTCAAATAAAATCCGGGATTGCCATATGCCAGCAGGTATAGGTTGATATATATGTTGCTAAAATATCCCTTGTAACTAGTTTCTAAAAAAATGTTAATTGGTTAACAAAGATCACAAGCTATGTGTATATAGACACTTGATACAAGAAATGTATCCTACATTTTGCACTAACCCTATATACTGTAGCATAGTCTGCATAATGTGCAGCAGATTGCAAGCAAACCACTTCAGAAGTATTTACTGTGCACATCAGATCAAAAGTGTAATGAGCATCTGCAGGAAGTTGTAGCCACACCAGAAACAACAGTTGGTGTTTTTATAAAACCAGCACCTCTGTGCCGTGGCAACACAGTAGGAACTATTCTTTACCATGCTAAATGAAGAACAAAGTTCAGTCAGTGCAGCACAGGTAAACAAAACCCAAACCCAGCTACCGAAAGCTAATGTTGTTATCAAAAGACACAGCCAATACCACACAGCTTCATAACGAGACTTGTTTCAGGTTCATCGGCAGGTTGATTAGGCAGGTTTGATCGTGTAAATGCTTTATTTAAGTAGGTTTGAAACTAGCCACATGTTCACCGCTAATAAGTAAATATTTTATCTTAATAGAAAAGTTCCTGGTATTTGAAAAAAGGCAAGGCAATGATATGCACAAAATAACACAATACCTAAATTGCTTAAAGGTCGAGCATTAGTTTTGCAATAGATGCTTTAAATTTGGTGGTCTCTGAAAACTATTTCTAGCAATGAAATGGCAATGGAGGTAAATTAAAATGGCACCCTCTGTCCAAATACATCAATACGTTGCAAAGGGATACAAAAGCCCACAAGTAGCAAAGCAACCTTTGGTTAAGGACGGAAATCAACACATGTTCTGGGAATAATTGGATTCCTTTCTTCATCACAACTTCTATATGAATTGGACAGAACATACCATAAGCATTAATTCAATAAATGTTAGCTCTTGCAGTATTTCTTCACATGTCTTTATATCAAAGGCAGTTTTTTTTTCTAATACGCCAGCTGTGATTCGCTGGTTTATAATGTGAAAATTTCAAAGTGTGACTCAGCACGCAGTTTAAAAATCAAAATCATTAAAGATTTCTCAGGAAATGACACAGGGAAGTCAATTTTGGTGACACAATAAAGAATTATGATAACACATCAAATGATTATGACTTTTCATATAATGAACACAAGAACCTGTTTGGCATATAAATAAAGGTATGTGGGTTGAGAAGTCTGCAACGAAAGAAAGGCAAGTTAAGAAGATAGAGAGGCTGGGGATTCGACTGCTCAGTGATGGGGCTTTTACTGGACAGTAGTAGACCAGATAAGATAATGATGAAAAATGAAATGTTGAGATGTTGTTAATATTATAAAGGAAATAATCAAACCTGAACATCTAAACTGATTATGGGCCTGGGCATGGAACACAGCATAAATGTACTTAAGTAAGGCTTATGGTATGCTCTGTCCATATAGAAGTTATGATGAAGAAAGGAATTTCACATATAAATCACAATACCAATGCAAAAGACTTCCCCAATACATGTACTGCTTACTCCCTCACACATTTTGTAATGAAAAAAAAGTTTATGGTATATGAAGACATCCATCTTTAATTAAGGTACAGTATAATCTATTTATCTTCCAGTTTCTGAAATAATTTCTTACATGTTCAAAAACCAGGGGGTCTGTGATATAAACCGGTGGGACATCAATAGCATGCATACAGTCTGTTTCAGATCTGCCACTGTTTAGATCGTTAAATTAGACCCCCATATTTTGCATTTCTATCAGCCTCATGCCACATTGACCTCGGAGGCCTGCTTTCAAGTGTGTGTGTAAGGCCTGGCTGGTAGGGAGAGTGTTCCAGTACTGCACTGCCTCTGCCCTGGATGACTTCTTGAATACTGTTCACAGCATATGGCTTGTGCAATGTCCTGATGCAAGCATCATTTTTCTTCCAAGATGTCCTGACTTGCTTCATCCACTACTGTGTGCAAAGTGCAGCAATTGCTCTGTATTGTTCCACAGGCGTGAAACTTGTAAGTAGGCTCTGACATCAGGTACACAAAACAAACTTTATATTCAATAAAAATTAAAAAAAAAATCCTAAAGATCATGTTCTATTATGCTTCAGTATACAAATATTGATAAACTGATGGGACTACTTAAGCAGTCTTTAAATAACAAGTTACAAATAGCAGAACAGCATTTTTTGTGAACAGCATTTTTATGAACAGCATGAACAGCATTTTTTATTTTATGAACAGCATTTTTTATTTTATTTATTTATTTAGGTTTTGAAACATCAATAGCTTTTTATTCCATTAAAAGTCAAGCACAAACTTAGGAAACCTAGCCCAAAGTGTTGTTGAGCCCAGTATGTCCTGTGGCATAAAATATAGAAATAGGATGTGTCTCATACAAAGCCTACAAGCTAAAAGGTATTATTATTATTATTATTATTATTATTATTATTATTAATAATAATAATAATAATAATAATAATAATAATAATAATAATAATAATAATAATAATAAAATATGCAGAGAAATAATGAATGAGTGTTCCATCCACCCCACAGGCTATGCAAGCTCCATTGAGATGCAAGGCTGGAGGTAAAGATAAGGGTGTGGAATTGAATAGAGGGATGGAAATTAGAGGTATGCAAAAAAATTTGCATTGTATCTATCTGGCAAAGCAGATAGATGGGTCATTGAATCCCTTCTCTGTCACCATTGCTGAGGTAGGCACCTGAGCTGGCATACAAACCTGAGCTATTGCATACATATAGCTTAGAATTTAATACCTGAATCAGGTATACTAAATAAAAACTATTTTATACACGTATACTTTATTTGGATACTATGCTATTTTTGAACTTGTAGCTAAAAGAAATTCAGTCACAGCATAGCAAAAAAGTCTAATGATCCAGAATATGTGGAAATCTTTTGCATTACACAAAAAGAGACTTACATACACTTAATAACCAAAGTGATATATCTGTAAAGGAGACAGGTGGCTTGGGAGATAAAAACTGTAAAAGCCCCACCACTGGGAATGATTTCACATACCGTGTAGCCGTGCAAATAGGCCTGTTCGCTTATGTTATGGGAGTGCACTTATATGCGAAATAAGCCCATGGCCTTGTATGCAGGGTCGGATTAACCTATATGCAAATTACGGGCCCACATGAGGTCAGCATTGGGGCCCACATGAGGTCATAGTTTGTGTGGGACATTTTACAAAAACTGCATGTGGGCAGCCGCGCCCACACACCCAGGAAGAGAGGCACACAGAAGCTTGCTTTCGGTTTATTATTTTCTTTTATGACGGTTAGGCATTCCTTCTCGATTACAGCATACCTGGGCTCTGAGTCTCTTACGCATCAGCTTCTTGCTAATGTACAATACCAAATGCCACACGCCCTCTACCTCCTGGGAGAGATCCGTCCCTAGTCCTACATCAGAGGCATCAGTCTGCAGGATAAAATGTATGAATCTTGCTCAAATTAGCTTCAAATTTTATGTCATTTTGGCATCTGCCTGGGCAGTTTGTCAACTGCCCACAGCCACCCAGGGTGATGGCGAAGAAAAACTTTAGTGTTGTAACAAATGAAAGGCTAATGTAAAGTAACACAGCAGTGTTCATCCTCTGGGTATCTACTGCAGTTCTCAATAATAATTTGTCAGTTGAATAACTTTTTTTAATCATTAGACCCACTGAATCATTTATATTTATTTTAATTTATTTATTTTAATGAAATGCTGAGGCAAATGTCTAATTGTCTGAGATCTGATGTCAACTAATGTTAGACATGAAATAATACTGTTTGAATGTGTAAAAAACATTTTCTACGGAACGAAAACTAAACTTTCAAGTTGTCGTTCACATTTCTAAATAAGAAAAATGCAAATTTTATGCTGTTGCTTAATGACTAAATTAGTTTTGGCACTGCTTTCTTCCTGAGTTTCAGGTAACTGTATTTAACTGGGTGGCTTTTACACGTTTAAACTTAACTGTTATTAGTCTCTTGCTGCTATTGAAACAACTGATTCAAACAACGCAACTCTGCTCAGAAATTTGTATTATATTACTGCAATAAGAATAAAATAAAACATTGTTGCATTTTATACTAGACTTGCCCCCCCTCCCCACTCCCCACACTTACTCTAACCTCTATATCTAACCCATGATGAAAATAAACTGTGCATTGATATTTTGTTTAGTTCCGTTGATAGCGTTGTCAGAAAGTATTTAAGTTATTTAAATAAACATTGCAACGGGTGGCTTGGTGGCGGTGCGCTTTTGCGCTTAAAGGCAACAAAGGTTATTCACTCTCTATTTGTATTATACTGCATCTGTTAAAAATCTTTCTTCACCCGGGTGGTTGTGGGCAGTTGACCAGCCAGGGCAGATGCCGAAATTACATAAAATTCAAAGCTAATTCGGCATCTGCCCGCAGCAGCTGGGCACTTCGCCAACTGCCCGGGCATTACGGCAAGTTAAAAGTCTTTCTTCGCCATCAACCCAGGTGGCTGTGGGCAGCTGATGAACTGCCCAGGCAGATGCTGAAATTACATAAAATTTGAAGCTAATTTGGAATCTGCCCGCTGCAGCTGGGCACTTTGCCAACTGCCCATGCAATGCGGCAACTGCCCGATTTCGGCAACGGTCCATAACATACTGTATATGTTTTTCGCTCTTATATAGCATTGCATGCTTTTGTTTGCGCTGTTATCCCTTCCTTCCTTTTCCTGTCTCCTCTTGTTATTCCCAGCATTAATCTTTCCATACTCCATTGAGTCTTTATAATTTGAGTCATTTTTGCATTGAGGGTCCAGGTTTCACATCCGTAAGTTAGCACTGGCAGCACGCATTGGTTGAAGACTTTCTTCTTGAGGCATAAGGGTAGTTTCCCTTTTAGAACCATGCTTATTCTTCCAAAGGCACTCCAGCTCATTTTTGCTCTTCTGTCGATTTCGCACATTTGGTTCTTCGTTTTGCCGAAACTAACTGTCCTAAGTATACATAGTTATTGACTTCTTCAAGCTTGATCCCACTGACTGTATATTTATATAATTCTGCTGCTGATGTACAGCGGCTGGACTTTCTGGTAAACTAACAAAACCACTGACGCATTAACCCCAGTGGATGTTATATTATGCACTTGCTCATGTACTTTGACTGAAGCTTTTTTTTATATTGCATCCATAGTGCATCATTTTGTGTTCTTTGTTCCCACAGATGTTTGAATGTAAATTAAAATTATTATTAACAACAATGTGATTTAATTATTATCGCATGTGATTTCTGTCATATGGTACAAGGCAATATAAAGGCATAAATGGTTTAACAAGCCTCATACCTTGAGTACCCTGGTTGTTGTGGAAGAGTGTTTGTAGGTGACCCCCAAAATATGGCTTGGTTAAGGTCCCCAATGCAGGCCGGATTAACCAATATTTATTTATTTATTTATTTAGCTGACACCTTTATCAAAGGCTACTTACAGAGACTAGGGTGTGTGAACTATGCATCAGCTGCAGAGTCACTTACAATTACATCTCACCCGAAAGACGGAGCACAAGGAGGTTAAGTGACTTGCTCAGGGTCACACAATGAGTCAGTGGCTGAGGTGGGATTTGAAGCGGGAACCTCCTGGTTACAAGCCCTTTTCTTTAACCACTGGACCACACAGCCTCCTATATACCAATAATACCATTTGCCATAATATGCATAGGGCCCTCAAAATATGGGTTAGCGTAGGGCCCCCATGTCCTTTAATGCTGCCCTGCTTGTATGCAAGACTATTTCAGAAAACAAAGTAGAAAATAAAGTAAAAAATGTAAACAATGCTTTAATGTGTTCTTCATCAATACTATCACAGTGTAACTGTCTCCAAGAACACTACATGCATCTTCAAGGTAATGATATTCTATGACAGGTGTTTGTTTTTTTTCTTTTAATGAAACACAAGTAATGCTTCCACTCTGAACTTGATGACAGGCTGCTGTTTCTATGCTGTCAAAAACTATTTATGATGCTAGTTTATCCACACTGTTTTTTTAAGGATAATATGATTTTGAATCTCAATGAAAGGGAATAGCAGAGATATTCCATTTGTCATCTAATATATATATATATATATATATATATATATATATATATATATATATATATATATATATATATATACACACAGTACTGTGCAAAAGTTTTAGGTAGGTGTGAAAAAATGCTGTAAAGTAAGAATGCTTTCAAAAATAGACATGTTAATAGTTTATATTTATCAATTAACAAAATGCAAAGTGAGTGAACAGAAGAAAAATCTACATCAAATCAATATTTGGTGTGACCACCCTTTGCCTTCAAAACAGCATCAATTCTTCGAGGTACACTTGCACACAGTTTTTGAAGGAACTCGGCAGGTAGGTTGGCCCAAACATCTTGGAGAACTAACCACAGTTCTTCTGTGGATTTAGGCAGCCTCAGTTGCTTCTCTCTCTTCATGTAATCCCAGACAGACTCGATGATGTTGAGATCAGGGCTCTGTGGGGGCCATACCATCACTTCCAGGACTCCTTGTTCTTCTTTACGCTGAAGATAGTTCTTAATGACTTTCGCTGTATGTTTGGGGTCGTTGTCATGCTGCAGAATAAATTTGGGGCCAATCAGATGCCTCCCTGATGGTATTGCATGATGGATAAGTATCTGCCTGTACTTCTCAGCATTGAGGAGACCATTAATTCTGACCAAATCCCCAACTCCATTTGCAGAAATGCAGCCCCAAACTTGCAAGGAACCTCCACCATGCTTCACTGTTGCCTGCAGACACTCATTCGTGTACCGCTCTCCAGCCCTTCGGCGAACAAACTGCCTTCTGCTACAGCCAAATATTTCATATTTTGACTCATCAGTCCAGAGCACCTGCTGCCATTTTTCTGCACCCCAGTTCCTGTGTTTTCATGCATAGTTGAGTCGCTTGGCCTTGTTTCCACGTCGGAGGTATGGCTTTTTGGCCGCAGGTCTTCCATGAAGGCCACTTCTGACCAGACTTCTCCGGACAGTAGATGGGTGTACCAGGGTCCCACTGTTTTCTGCCAGTTCTGAGCTGATGGCACTGCTGGACATCTTCCGATTGCGAAGGGAAGTAAGCATGATGTGTCTTTCATCTGCTGCAGTAAGTTTCCTTGGCCGACCACTGCATCTACGGTCCTCAATGTTGCCCGTTTCTTTGTGCTTCTTCAAAGAGCTTGGACAGCACATCTGGAAACCCCTGTCTGCCTTGAAATTTCTGCCTGGGAGAGACCTTGCTGATGCAGTATAACTACCTTGTGTCTTGTTGCTGTGCTCAGTCTTGCCATGGTGTATGACTTTTGACAGTAAACTGTCTTCAGCAACCTCACCTTGTTAGCTGAGTTTGGCTGTTCCTCACCCAATTTTATTCCTCCTACACAGCTGTTTCTGTTTCAGTTAATGATTGTGTTTCAACCTACATATTGAATTGATGATCATTAGCACCTGTTTGGTATAATTGTTTAATCATACACCTGACTATATGCCTACAAAATCCCTGACTTTGTGCAAGTGTACCTAGAAGAATTGATGCTGTTTTGAAGGCAAAGGGTTGTCACACCAAATATGGATTTGATTTAGATTTTTCTTCTGTTCACTCACTTTGCATTTAGTTAATTGATAAATATAATCTATTAACATGTCTATTTTTGAAAGCATTCTTACTTTACAGCATTTTTTCACACCTGCCTAAAACTTTTGCACAGTACTGTATATATATATATAAAATTTGACCTAATCTGGGATGTTTTTAATATCAAAATTGATCAAAATCTGGAAAATATGCAATTACTCTTGTTATTGGTCACATGAACCTTTCCCCACTACATTAAGAACCCCATGAGATGTATTATCAGTGTGCTACTGTATGTATTATAAAACTGGTAGGAACAGAAATAAATACAGTTACTTTTTTCCTCTCTTGTTATAGTGCTGTGGGGCATACTGTGTATAGGTGTTTACTACAGTCTTAAATTCCTTTTTGAAAAAAAAGAAAAACATCTTTTAATTTTACAGAGCTAGAATCCATTTGGACCCACTTATTAACATTACTACATACAATACAAATACAGTGAAGATAAAATTCAGGTTTATACATTTTAGGTTGGGTGTTATTAAGATCTGCCACTGTTTAGATCACAAAGGGTTAGATTCTCAAAGCTATTTACCCCCAAATTGTCATTAGCACGCCACCGAATAACATTACTGAATCAAAATTAAACATCAAAGACATTTCATTTAGGGGCTTATAGTCTAAATGTGTCTCATACAGTTTTAAAATATTTTTTAAAAAAAAGGCTTAAGATTGAAGAAAATGCTTTGAAAATATGACTCCATGTTTGGTGCTAGAAGGATCCAAGATACAGGTTTAAAGTGCTACAGTAGTAAACAGAATTATGAGAGCAGATCGGCTTCAGCAATACAAAATGGAAGCACTGAAAGAGTACCATCGCCTCCAGTTCTATATTCCTGTTCTGTACTGTTTATCATTTTGACTTTCTACGTCTGACACTTTCGAATTAGATGCCAAAAGTACCACTTGATGTCTTACAATTTGGATTCTTATTTGCAAGCAGCTGTGCAGGGAATACTTCTATCCCAAATGGACCTCTGACTGAAAATGCATTCATTGCAGCTTTTGGAAAATGTGGGTGAAGAGTAAGACAGGATATAAGCACAACAGACCGCATGATTTTGCCTTGTATGTGAATGTATTCTGTTATGTAAAGACTTTTATTTTTATTATTTTTTTTTATTTTCAGGTAAATCTAAGATTCTTAGACAAATATCTATACAGTAAAATTATAACGCATCTGTGCCCTTCCCTCCAACCCAATATGTAACATGCACAGTGTTTATAATAAGACTGTATTTTGATTTTAGTCTGTGTTTCATTCACCAAAACCAACTTAATAAAGTGATCTGTTACAGGCAAATTTCCATGTATACATTTGAATAATAGTTCTGAAGTCCTGCTGCATTCTTGTTAAACAGAAATACAAATACCACAGCACCACCTTCAGGCTGTATACGATCATTAAAAAAGAAAAGGGATTTAAGCTACAGTACTGTTAGAGCTAGATACTGGTATAGGTTTCTTAAAATACCCATGAACATCAATATTTAAATCGTTTTAGCAATAATACATTAAATATTATTTAGTACAAATAAACCAAAAACACCAATTTTATATATATATATATATTTTTTTAAATAAGACATTCACAGAATGCTATAAAGCTAAGATAATGAGTTGCATAACTGTAATATTTGCAATATTCAGGGGTTGGAAAAAACTGAATGTCAAATACCTTCCATAATGCTGTCAGCAGGGCGCTAGGTTACCATGGACAATCATGACATATTGATTTAGAGTAACAAGTCTGCAAGGTGTTTACGTTACAGTGATTACAGCCTCTAATGTCTTCAGGAAAGTTGGGTGTCAATAAATGCATAGCCTGTTCAGTAACATCAGCCATATAGTCATCACTTTTAAGACAGAGAAACATCAGTAATTTGAGTTCTAGTCAAGGAAGTGCCAGCTTTCATACAGATATGCTGTGATGGAAACTGACTTGCAATATATTACAGAATACATGTCAATATGCCGTTTGCATATCAAATTTGTCTGTCAAGTGGGGGGGCCATATCGGGACGAAACAAGCTGGGGTGGAGCACACTCCATTCATGTCAATGGGATATTGGGGAGGGTGCTGGTGGGCTGCCCCAGGCCAGTATGCAAATAAGGGATTGGGAGGGGTGTTTTGGGTGGTTCAGGGAGGGTGCAGGATGGACGTTGGGGGGTGCAATTAGGGTATTATTTAGGTATGCCACTGAGTTAGAGGTAGGTGCTGTGGAGGTGTTTTTTTTGTTTGTTTGTTTTGTATTGGTTAAGAACTGGCACCATTCAGCTGATTCTTTGCCATATGGAAATGCATTTCGAAGAGTCGTGTGTTAATAAGCTTGTCCTACTCATCCCTTTTGCTAAGAGCAGCTTTAAATAAATCCTCTCGTGTGCCTAAAACAGGACTCATGCCTCCTTGTGTGTTCTTGCACCATCAACATTTTACAATACACACACAAATGTGTGCTACACGATGAAAAAAAAGCCATTTTAATTAAAGTCCCTATCTGCCCAATTTTGAAAAGCTGTTCACCTGCGCTGCTTGTGCCAGAATGTTGAGCCGTAACAAACAAGTTTCCAATAAAGTTTAATCTCAAGAATGTTCCCCTGGAAACTGTTGTGTTTAGATAAGCTAATGCCATACAATGAGTGGGATAATCACCTTATAGCCAACTGTTCAGTGGTGGGTTGCTCTGTATAAACACATACAGCTAAACAAAAACTAAAAAAATGCTTCACATCCATGCAGGTCATAACCCCTCTGTTTACAAAGTAACATGTATTGACCAGAGGTGCATGAGCCAATAGCTAGGGGCAGAATCTCTTTTCACACTATAGAGGCTCCATGGGAGAAGCTGAGAGGTATTAAGAGGTTTTATATGGGTTTAACTAAACAGAAAAAAACCCAAAGGTGAAGTGCAGGTGAAAATGAAACAATAGCACTAAGTAAAGGTATGAAGAAGTGCAAACCACTTGGTTTCAAATGTGTTGTGGTAAAGTCTGGGGAAAAGAGGTAGAAGGAAGGTACATAGGACTCTGGGTGATACAGAGTCTGTATCCTGCAGGTTAATACAGGTTGAAGGGGGTCCCCAAGTGGCTCATCCAGTTAAAGTGCTGCCGCTGGGAGCACTGGATGAGTCACACAGCTTGGATGGTGCCAGTTCATGTCTGGGCTGTGCAAAGAGGCCGAACTTTGCTGGGAACTCTGAAGGGGCATCACTTTGGCTCTGACACTCCCGGGGTTGGGGATGGGAAGCTGGTAGGGATTGCTTCTGCTCATCGCGCAACAGCAAACCCTACTGTCCAGACACTGAGCACATTCAGAGTGGATAAAAGCAGGGCTGATCTCTGTTCTCCGGGATCGGTAGCCCGCCCATCTCTGCTCTGGATTGCTCAGTGTAAAAGTGATTCTGGCTTTAGGCTTGTGAGACTGGAGGACGCTCACACGCACTCACAATGTCTGTGCTGGGTGTGGACTCACTGCGGTGAAGAGAAAAAACATAATTGGACATTCGAAATTGGGGGAAAAATAAATAAAAATAGTAATTGGTCACTCTAAATTTAAATACATAAATAAAAATATTTGTTGAAACAAAAGGGAAAAGAATGGTAGTTCTACCATTTAAAACTGAGCTAAAGAACTACATTTCCCTGAATGCCTAAGCCAGAAAAGGGCTGATTATCAGGACAATCCGTTAACTAAAGACAGCTGTGGGTAATTGATGGAATCAGCACATGTGTAAATGGACAGGTTAAGCAGACCTTGGTGGGCTGTGCTACAGGGAGGACCTGAGTCCAAAGATGCTTAAAGGATTAGACCACTGAGTGGAAGTTAGGGAATTGAAATATATTGTGTAGTCAGCACTCCTGAAGGAGTTCGGTTTTTGTTTGTTTTGTATTTTATTTGTGTTCTCAAAGCAGCCTGCTGGAAAAAATAAACACATGGGTATCCCCCATTAAACTATACATCTGTTGTCAACCACACAGATTCTCTTCTATAAGTTCATAGAAAAATGCCTCAACCTGTAATTTTTAGACCAGATTCCCAACCTGAGCAAATTCCAAGTGGTCCCTGACATGCCCCTAAAATAACAGAAGTGCATCTACCACGCTACCAAGCCATTAATCTGCTAATCCATTACACAGCAGATCAACAAACAAAACGTGTGCCTCCAAATGTGTGGGTGGTGACGTCAGGTTCTGGAAGCAGCAATAAACACAGATGATATGGGCTGAAACTAAAGCGCTATGGCTGCGCTCAGTGTGTTTATTAAATAATAAAACAAAGATTTAAACAAAACACACAATAAACAAAAGGACCCACTGGCCAAAGCAAAATAACACAAAACAATAATGATCTTTTCTAACAACGAGTACCTTTGTTCGCTTATTTGGTCAAGGTAGCATTCACTCTTTTCTATTTACTTCTCCTTCTGTCTGAGCCTGGAGTGGGTCTTTTATACTGTGGCTGGAGCCTTAATTCCCCATTAGACAATGACCTTATTAAGGCTCCAGCCACATTCCCACTGGCTTTTCTGGGATGGGGATTTAACCCCATCCCCACCAGCTACACTTTACACAGCAGCAGTGTGGAGTAGTGGTTAGGGCTCTGGACTCTTGACCGGAGGGTCGTGGGTTTAATCCCAGGTGGGGGACGCTGCTGCTGTACCCTTGAGTAAGGTACTTTAACTAGATTGCTCCAGTAAAAACCCAACTGTATAAATGGGTAATTGTATGTAAAAATAATGTGTAAAAAATAATGTAATTGTATGTAAAAATAATGAGATATCTTGTAACAATTGTAAGTCATCTTGGATAAGGGCATCTGCTAATAAATTATAATAATAATAATAATAAGACGAGACTGGCTTTTCGCCGGTCTCAAACAATAAACAATAATGTCGGACAGCTTTTGTCTGTCCGCGCACAAATACAATACATAATAATGATGCAAATAATAATACAACACAAATAATAATACATAAATAATAAAAGGGGCGGGCACCTTGCCACAGGAACCAAAAGCTCATCGCATGTGCTTTAAATTCTGGTGTAGTTTGTGGTATGACAGCTTTGAAAATGATATCCTTGCTTTCATTGAAATCCAGTAACATATTGACAGTGAATGGCACTGTTTCAAATTGTGCTGGGTTGCTAAGCAAATGATGCACGATTTAAGTACTTCCCCAGATGTAGCTGTTTTAATTTATGTTTAAACATTCTTTGTTTTATATACATTGCACATGTTAAATTAACAGAATATTCCATGAAATAACTTGGAGTGTTGTGTTGAGGATGGCTGCAAAAAACCCACTGACCCACTTCGGTCACTACCTTTTGCCTGCACAGTATCCTGGGACTACAGCAGATATAGTGAGTGGCTTGTCTCCTGATTTTAAATCTCATCACAAGGCAGTCTGTCAGAACATTTCGATGCTTCAGGAGTTATGCAGCTAAAATCTAAATCGGATGATTAATGGGTGACAACGGTGGAGTAAAAAAATGGTGTTGAGGTTTCATCATTCATTTTTGTAGAGGTTGCTGTCATTGAGGTGTTTGTGCAAGTTCAAAAATAAAAGTAATAGCTTTTCAAAAATCTGGAGAGTATCTGGAGAATATTGTGAGAATGGAGATGTTACCATCTCCATTTTCATAATATTACATTTATTGCCTGTTTCGTGTCCTATTAAGTGTGTTCTGAATAACCTGTTATTGTTATTTCTGCTTGGGTAATTATTTAGAATGCTTAATAAGACAATGAAGAGCAGGACTTTAAATGAATGGCTTTATCTTACCGGTATGCTGTTATATAAATCATTTGTTAGTCTTGGTATTGTTCAGGAGGAGGAGCAAAGAGTCAAGCCTACTAAATTAATTAAAGCTCCTATTAATACCGATTCTGAGCATTATCTTTTGTTTATTTTTCTAGCTGCCTCTAGGCCTTCAATTACTTGCAGTTCAATATTAAAGTCCCACATTTCTGTATAATATAATCACTGTTTAATATCCCAAGCTTTAAGATAAATCGTTGGGGATTAGCTGACGACTGCATAAGATTTAGCTACTCTCAACTGTAAAGGAAGCACAGTCTTACATCTTGCTTCCACTGACGCCAGAGCTGTCCAACCTATTCAATTTATTAACTAGTGGACAATCACTTTCACAAATTGAATAAGAATGTAAAACATTACTTGTAACTGTGTGCCGCTGTGTATGTCCTGACTGTTAGAAGCCCCATAATATTGAAACTAGATTTTTATAATTGCAATTAATTTGATTGTGTTTTGCATGAATGATCATTGAGTGCTAGAAATTCTTAAGATTTAAACCTTGTATTTAATATTCAGATTTTTCTTCATTTGGTAACATTAATCTTTCCCTGGGTATTTATTAGGTTCTGGTGCCTCCTACTGAACCGTTGACTACGCACAACTTCAGTATTTCAGTGTTAAAAAAAAAAAAATGCTAGCATTTTGACTCTACTTTACTCCAAAGTCAACCTTTTTTTCATTGTGTTCTTCTCAAACCAAAAAACAGTCTAAATTGGTTACTTCATATTTAGAGCCATCTGTTGGACAGCCTTAACCTGCATGTTAAACTGACTATAATTGCTATATCTACATCATTAATAGCCGATGCCTGTGTATTCATGAACCCCAATCTGTTTTTAAATATTTATTAAGAGTTGTGTTTGATTTAAAGCATTCCCAAGCTCATCTTTGCAACATTTCTTTCAGTATATGACAACAGTGACAACCAAATGAAAGAATTACTGTATTTGCTGACTATAAGAATCAGGGTAAGAAGATAGGAAGGCACTTTTTTTATTGTATTGTGACAAAACGATTTGCATTCTCAGTGCCACAAAACTGTATGTTTGTATGTTTTAAACTGTGAGAGTGGGATGGGAGTCTCTCTCGCACGGCGTCTCTAAGAAGATTAATTTCAGTTTTAAAAAAGTAAACAGAACTCCATGCCCATTATGAAAATGTTTTCATCTAACTTTGTTGAATAAAATCTTCTGTCTTTTAACTTAGTAATCAAATGTCCTTGCTTTGAGTCTTAAACACATTTCCGTCTGTGGTGGACTAATGCATTGGAATTTAATCAAAGTGATGAGGCCTTTGTGTTCACAGTTGCAGGCATTTACTGGCAGATAATGACCTGAAATGCAGCACCTTGACATCCTATTACGTTTATAATTATTTTTGACATTAAATTCACTATTCTGTTCAATTAGATTTTTTTTTCTTTTATCTTTGTAGTTATCTTTGTATTTTTTTATCTCTTTAAGTACAGGACAGTAGGTTACATGGCAGACATGAAGAGACCTATGTGGTCCAAAAAAATATTGCTATTTTTTTCTGAAATAAATACAGTTCAGTAGTTCGGGACAAACACCAATCACAAAATGTTTTAGTACAAATATTTAATGTAGAGAATGCGGAGTATGCGATTTTACAGAAAAGTATGCTGTATATACACATTCATTTGGCATCAAACCTAACTTGGTTTGAGGGTTCGCTGCCTGGCCGACTGGACGAGGCTGAGACCCCCATTGATAAAACATAAAAATTGTTATTAAGAACGGTGGAGATGGGGAGGTGGTGGGTTACGATGAAATCAAAAGCGCAACTGAGAGATAAGTGAAGAGGGTATTTATAGTGCTAACAATTTAATTGGCTAATGTGTAAATTGAATGATTCAATTTGGTGGCGCTGAGATTGGTGTCTGACCCTCCTCCGAACTTTAATTATAAATTTCATTTCAGTAGTTCGG